>JAIUCV010000039.1:1200000-1800000 GCA_026724425.1 Erythrophleum ivorense | reverse complement strand
TCAAAGAGTTTTAATAAAGAAAAGTTTAGTACTTTCGCACTTAAATTTTATGATTCATTGCTTGAACTAGCTATCGTGATAATATTATTCCCTTAAACCTAGTCTAGCCAAGTATCTAAAGGACTAAAAACCATTAAAGTACTAAGTATAATAAGAAAAGTCTGACAATGAAGAGTATCTAGTCCATCGTCTACTAGGCCTAAGCATATAGACATGGAAAAGTTAAGTAATATTTATCAATTTTGATTTAATGTTTGAAAAATTATTTATATCGATCTATTATTTTTTTTATACTATTTAGATATGAGATTTTGGTATAAATCTTTACATATGATTGATTTAAAAATTTGTGTCTTCTTTCATGCCTTTTCAAGATTATTTTTATAGAGTTGTATAGGTTGTATAAGGTTAAATACTTATCTTGCAAAGATTTATTAAATTATGAAAATGACATACCTTTGGTTGTTCTCAGCTTGTATCTATTGTATGTTTGCAATATCTATAAGAAAAACAATATTTCTTTGTCATGCTTTCTTTTGCGTGCATCTAATGGCTTGTCAAGGTTCAAGTAATTTTTTAATCCAAGTCATAGAGACCTAAGGTCATGTAGACTTGTCATTTTCTTTCAAAAGTCTCATCATGATCTTCATGTCTTTATGTAAGCCCAAAGTCACGTAGACTTGTAAGTATTTTTTGCATGCTCCAAAGGCTCAGCCTTAATCTCAAGGTGTCACAGCCACATAAGACCTAAGCTCACATTTGATGTAACACCATTATTCTTAATTCATACCCATCATCCCTTACATGCTCATGTGAGATATAGGAAGAATAAGTGAGATCTTCCTCATTGGATTCATACACTTTCTTAGCATTGTGTAATGGTTAAACATTCATTGCGGTGTCACATGGACCGTGTGAACTCATGCTATGCATCCTCATATTTAATTGTACCATTAAAACTCATTTCGATCCCAAAAACATGCTTTAAACCCATGAAAACCAAAAAGGATATGGAACATGCATATTCAATTTCGGCCAGACTTGGCCTCATTTCTGGGCAAAGTTCGGAAAATCACAACTAAATCTAGAAAAATTGAAAACATATAATCTTAGTCATTATGGAAATATTGGGATGTTTAATTTATACTAAAAATATGTACAAGTCATAACATCCCACACATTGGATGTTTGACACGCGGATTGGTCTGGAGGTCGGACTGGTCCTGATACTGTCATAATTTACTGATATGAACTTCAAAAATATCCAACTAATTTCAAAACAATCCAATGCATGCAAATGATACCAATATGGAAATATATGGATGTTAACTAGAGAGAAAAAATATCTCCAGATAAGTTCATCAAGCCAAACTCTCATAAATCGATGGAACAGTACTTCTGGTTAGGCAAGATGACTGATACTGGGCAGAAGCTTCAAAAATTCATATCTCTCTCTCTAGACCTTCAAACGAGGTTATTTTAATTGCTACAAGTCACTGTGAGCATCTAGTTTCTGTCTATAAAAGTTCGTAGCCATTGGACCACGTTTGCCCCTCGGATGACACAATTACACAACTAACCAAATGAACAGTGCTGATGCAAATCCGAATTTTTGATACCAACTTTGAAAAATCATAGAAAATTCCACAGACCTCCAAATGACCTGATATTTGTCTTTCCAAAAAGCTCTAGGCAAGATCTAGTCACATGCCAAATTTCAAGGCAATAAGAGGTCATTTGGTTAGACTTTGACATAAAGGGGCAAAGTGTCAATTTCTTTTGTTAAAAGAGGCTCCAAAGGATCAAATTTGCTTCTTTTACTCCTAAGGCGCTATGAGCACATGAGAAAGTGCCAACATAGGCTATTAAACATGGCTCAAATGTCTAACAACCCAGATTTGCAAAACTCACTCTCCCACACCAACACATACACCATGCGGATAATGCTAAGATTTTACTATTCATACCAAAAACTTGCTACATCATGCACTATAGTTCTACTTCTCATACATATCCAATAAGTATATCTATTTACAAGTATTCATAAGTGCATACACTATGTACATCATAGATTACATCTCTTAACAACAAAATGGCTATTTTACAAATCCTTTACCGATTCCCCTAGCTTCAAGCTTGGTGGCTCCCATGTCTTTGTTCACTTGGTCCACCTAGCATGTTAGGATAGTGGAGAGGAGGGGATGAGATTCAAAGAATATTAATAGCTCATCTCTCATTCAATCACACATAATATATGTAAAGCAAGCTTTTCAAATGCATGTATGGAAAAGTGGAAGTCATGGACATTTTAAAAATAACTTTAGCATATGAATCAATCATACAAGACATTCAAAGGTTCATCAAGTGTTTGGATTGGCCTCATATTTCTCCTCATGGATTTAGGACTTGCCTTACCCACTCTTGAGCACTTTAGACTCAACCTTACTCTTGGAAGTCCACATTACTTTTAGGAGACCCTTTGCTTTGTCTCAACCAAGCTCGAGGGTTCTTGGCTCATCCTCACCCAAGGGAAGAGTTCTTGGCCTTTCCACACTCAAACAAACTCATGCAAACATCTTAGATTCATTTAACATATAACATAGCATCAAGGTTCATAACATGTAAAGGCATGCTAGCATACTTTTCTTAGCTTGAAAATGCATATACACACATTCTAAAACAAGCTAAACACATATCCATGCATGAGAGAAGGTGGAGAAAGCTACTTTATAGGCTAACACAAGCCTTCCTTTTCAATTTATTTTCTCCTTTCTTGATTTCACAATTATTACTAGATGGGAGTGCTTCTCTTGAGCCTAAGCACACAAAGAGTATGGGATTACTCTCTTATAACTCAACACTTATTCACAAAGCTTGGGGTTTCTTTCTAGCAAACCCTACCAAGCATATAAGAAACTAGGGTTCTTTCTCTCTCTAGAAGTTTACCAACTATTCTTCTCTTTTCTTTACATTTCTCAACTTATCACACTCTCTTTTAAGGGTTTCTTACTCCCTCTAGGTCAGAACAAAGCTTTCTTACTCATCAACCCATGGAAAGGGAGCTTAGATGAGAAGAATAACATCAAGAAGAAGGAGCATGAAGAACTTTAAAGGTTCTTACCTTTCTTCCTTAGTTTTCCTTCCTTCTCTCTTAGTTTCTCCTAATTTCTCTCTCTCTCAAGCTTTTTTCTATGCTTGAATGAAGCTTAAGTCGGTTTAAGGAGAAAGGAGGAGTTTGGATGCTTTAAAAAGTCAAATTCTCTTTTTTCATGCTTTTTCGAACTAACTCTCGCTATAGCGAGGCATAACCCTCGCTATGGCGAGCACGTATCAGTCCCAGACCCTTGCCTTCGTTACAGCGTGTGCTACGGCGAGCAGCTCCCTGGTTTTTGTATGGGATGCCCGCACTCATTATAGCTAGAAGGCACTCTCACTATAGCTAGACTATTTCTCACTATAGCGAATAGGTACATTCGCTATAGCTAGGCCATTTCTCGTTATAGCTAGCAGACTTAGAAAATTTTCAGCCATTCAAAAATTTTTCAACTCTTTTTTTCTGGTTGTTACATTTGACCTATTGTTGTCTTTTAAAACTCTCATCATGATTATCATTTTGAAAGTTTGAAGCTTTTGGCAAGTTCCCATTGATCTTGCAGGATGTATATTTCCTAGAGCCTAGGTGGAGAAAGGTTAAGGTCAAGGCCTTTTTCTTACTTTTATGGTAAAATTTTGAATCATGGTCTAATATTTATGCTAAATAGTTTGCAGAGCACTTTAATAGGGCATGTACTTAGGGCCTTGACCTTATAAAGGTCATAACAAAAGGGTCTATAAACCTTTGTATTTCATGGCACATATTAGGTGGGGGTTTTACACCATTTAAGTCACAGTGTGAAATCATGTAGATATTTTAGTAGGCATACCAAATGAAATGGTACGTCATCTAAGTAATAGTATGATTTTGTATGCATGTATCAAATATAATGTTACATTATCTAAGTCATGGCACTTAAAAGCAAGGTTATCAAAACATGTAACTTTATTCGTTTAAGCTTTCAAGGTGGTACCATATGTACCATCACATACTATAGGCTATAATTTACTACATTAGAAAACCTTGTTTTTATTGTTAGAAAACCTTATTGATAATGTCTCAGATTTCACATTGTAGAATACAATATCTTATCAACAAGATTCTAGACCTTGTTAACAAGGTCTTATCTCAACTCTTGTATTGATAAGGTTTGAAGCCCCTTATCCTCTACAACTTATCTAACTAACTCATGCATATCAATTATGGAGTTTCAAACAAAGATTCACATCCATTCATAGCTTTCAAAACTTAAATCAGGCCACTTATGGGTCAATTTGAGCTATAGGGATTCAACCTTCATTTTTTCTTTTTCTTAACTTTTTTTTATCATAAACAAGTTTGTTCGTACTCATTTTAGCATATTTAGCACATGAAACCCCTTAAAAGGATAAAAAACCCAAAATAGACGTAGTGGCCAAAAATTTGTACTAACTTTAAAAATTCATAATTTACGCTATACAAGTCCAAATCATGCAAAATTAGTGTCTATAGAAAGCTTAGGATGTTAACTACATGTCATAAAAATTTCAGGCAAAATTGAGTTCATTTGCCTTACCTAATATAATAGAATAGTAACAAGAAATGAAGGGCATATGACAGACTTGAATTTAAAAAATAGATATATTGAGCTACACATCTCCAAATTGGGTGATCTCAGTGGCTATGGAAAGCATATAATATTTTCTATATGCCTATAAAATCTCATGAGCAGTTGAGCTGATTTGATCCACAAAAACATGACACATTAGGTACCACTACAATATTTGGACATTATCATACCCTCATTTTCAAAAATTTATAACTTCCTCTATACAACTCCTTTTATACAAACTCAATGGCTCTAGAAAGCTTATAATGCCAGCTATATGTTAGTAAAATTTCATAAGCATTGGAATTCATTTGGCCCTTCAAATCCACTAAAAACTAGAACTGTCATATGAATAGTACCAGGGACTATTATGCATAATCTCTAGAACTTTGGAAATTTGTGGAATATTTTATGGATCTTAAAAAATTATGGTTCTTAGCCTGACAGAAAACTCTCTTAAGGGCCTACATGCATGCTAAATTTTAGACTCCAACTAGGCCATTTGGTTCACTTTGGGTATAGGAGTTTTTCGGGTCTTTTTATGCCTAACATCAGTATCCTTTTGGGTCATTTGGCATCCAAATGGAATTCTTCCACTTGGAGCAAGTTTTAATCATCCAAAATGACATTTCTAACTATTCCATACCATGCCAAAGGATTTAGATCAAAATGTGACCCCTTGGCACCTAATTAGCATATGCTTTCTAATGACATTCCATATATTATCTTAACCATTCTTTCCTAAATCATACATTCACATAACTAGCATACATATTCTTATACTTAAATACTTGGTTCCATGTATAAACATCATTAAACACATAAATAACCATTATCCATACATATTTATCTAGTTTTACGTAAAAAATGTGTTAAAACTAAGACTATTTACATTATAAGCTTCATAATACAATAATTCCTATATTCTAATGCCTCTCAACCTCTTTCCCTTTATTTGAGGAACCTGAAAAATGTTAAGGGGAGCAAGAGGGTGAGATTTTGGGAGAATCTTAGTAGCATAAACTTATCCAATTCAATGAAAATAAGAATGCCATGAGTGAATATAATGTATATGGTGCAAGAATGCTATACACATGCATCATGTAAATCATATGTGTCATATAATATGAAAACTTATTCATTTCTAACTATGGCAACATCATAAAATTAGCTGGGCTCTAAATGAGTTTGAAAAGGAAGACAAGCCAAAGAAAATTTTACCTTTTCCATTTAGACCTACCCAAGGGAAGAGATAAGCTGAAGCAGAAATCAAGAAAAAGATTTTCGAGGCTTTTCAAGAAAGTTGAAGTTAATATACCTTCATTGGAAGCTATTAAGGCCATTCCCCAGCATACCAAATTTCTTAAAGAAATGTGTACCAACAGGAGGTGACTGAGAGGGAATGACAAAATCAATTTTAGTAAAAATGTTTTAACACTTAAATAGCTTGCAATGCCCACTACATGTTAAAATCTGAGAACTTTTACAATACTTTACACTATTTGAAATTTTGAGTTTTTTAATGCTTTAATTGATCTTGATGCTATTATTAATGTAATGCTTAAATCAATCTATTCATCTTTGCAAGTAGGAGAGTTGAAGCCAACTAGAGTGGTTATGCAACTTACAAACTAGAGCATGGCTTATCCTTCAAAAGTGCTAGAAGATGTTTTGGTTAAGATAAAAGATTTAATATTTCTAGCTAATTTTTATGTTTTTAATATGGAGGATGATAGATATAGGTCTCATGGTCATGCATCGCTCATTCTAGGTTGACCTTTCTTAAAGACAGCCAAGACAATTATAAATGTACATGAAGGAACTCTTTCTATAGAATTTGCTAGCAATGTAATACATTTTAATCTTTTTGATGCCATAAAGTACCCATGTGATGATTATTCTATTCTTGGAGTGAGTTTGATTGATATGCTAGTTGATAATGCTAGTATTGAGTTTAGGGATAGTATGTTGATTGATTCTTGTGATATTGTTGATTTTGATGATTCTTTGAGACACACTTGTGATGGTTGTCATTTTTGTATTATATGTAGAGAGATTGATGATTTTTTTAGCTATGATAATACTATTGACTCTAGAGAACCTATTGCATGTACTGATCAAGTTGACTCTGTTGTATTTAGAACCTCTGTTGATTGTATTAGTTTTATTGATTTTTTTGGTTTTAATGAGACTTTGCATGTTGATATAGATTGTCCAGAAAATGTTGATATTCATTTGATTGCTAATTCTTTTAATTCTTCCCATGTTGCTGATACTTCCCATGCTAGGAAAGATTCTTTTGTTTCTTATGAGTTATTTAAGCAGGTGTATGGTATAGAGGAGATAGTGCTTAACATGTTCATACCCTTTGTTGAGCAAGCTCCTAGCCTAGAGCTTAAGCTACTCCCAGATGTATTGAAATATGCTTATCTTTGAGAAAGAGAAAAACTCCCTATCATTGTGGCTAATGATATAGCTTAAGATGAGAAGGAGAAACTTTTAGAGGTCTTAAGGAAGTAGAGACAAGCCACATGATAGACCTTAGCAAATATATCGACATTAATCTTAAGATTTGTATACACCAAACTTTGTTGGAAGATGGGGCTAAACTTGTAAGGCAAGCTCAAAGGTGACTCAACTCACTTATTCTTGATGTGGTTAAAAAAGAAGTATCTAAAATCCTATCTATTTGTGTTATATATCTGATTTTTGATAGTCAATAGGTTAGTCCTATGTAGATTGTTCCTAAAAAAATTAGGATTACAGTGGTCTAAAATGAAAAGAATGAGTTGGTTCTAACTCGTGTACAGAATAGCTAAAGGGTTTACATTAATTACTACCCCCTTCCCTTTATTGATTAGATGCTTGAGTGTTTAGTTAGGAAGTCTCACTATTATTTTCTTGATGGATTTTTAGGTTATTTCTAGATATGCATAGCCTTGGAGGACCAAGAAAATACAACATTCACTTCCTAGTTTAGAAAATTTACATATAGAAAGATGCCTTTTGGTCTTTGTAATACCCTTGGAACTTTATAATGATGCATGCTTTCTATTTTTAGTGCATTTCTAAAAAAATGTGTGAAAATTTTCATGGATTATTTCACTGTGTATGAAAACTCTTTTGAGGAGTGTTTGTCTAGTTTGGATAGAGTTTTAAAAAGATGCATAGAGAAGAACCTTATACTTAATTTTGAAAAATGTCATTTTATAGTTCACAAAACTGTGGTTGGGGTCCATAAAATTGATGCTTTAACCATACTCTCAACTCAAATGGCTGCAATAAACAAGAGGTTTGATAGTCTTGAAACATGCTTTAGTGCACCAATAGGTGTTAATGTTATTCAACCTCTAATCATCACTTGTGAGCATTATGGGGAAGAACACTATAGTGATCGATACCCTTCCTTAGTAAAAGTAGTCAATTATATGGGAAACTATGGGAAAAACTAAAACAATCCATATTCAAATACCTACAATCCAGGATGGAGGAATCGCCCGAATTTCTCTTGGAGTCAAACTCAAAATCAGGGCCAATCATCGTCGTCTGGTATGAGACCCTCTCACCCTCATGGATTTTCTGCTTAATTAAGACCACCAATGCTTGAAAAGAAGCTAAACATGGAGGAAATGCTCATGCAATATATGGCTAAGCAAGATGCCATCCTAGCCAGGCAAGAGGCAACAATCACAAAATATGAGTCGGCAATCAGGAATATAGAAGTATAAATTGGCCAATTGGCCTCTTTTACAAATTCAAGACAGCTCAGGGTTTCCAAGTGAAACTACTCCTAATCCCAAAAGAGAAGGTAAAGAGGAATGCAAGGCTATTGCATTGAGAAATAGCAAAGAGTTGCCAGAAGTGTCACCATCAAGGCAAGACAATAAGTCTAACCAAGATAAAGGCAAGGTGGAAGAGAAACTTGAAAAGGATAAGCCTGTTGAAAAGAAGAATGAAGTAATGGAGAAAAAGAAAGATAATGCTGAGAAGAATAGTCAAGCGAAAAGTCAAGAGAAAATCATTCCTCCTCTACCATTCCCTCAACGCTTTAAAAAGAAAAATCTGGATAAGTAACATAAACATTTTTTGGAAATCTTCAAGCAACTCCATATAAATATTCCATTTGTAGAGGCCTTGGAACAAATGCCAAGCTATGCTAAATTCATGAAGGATGTGTTGTCTAATAAGAGGCGATTTGGAGAATTTGAGACGATGGCTTTAACTGAAGAATGTAGTGTTATTTTGCATAAGAAATTGCCTCCTAAGATGAAAGATTCAGGAAGTTTAACCATTCCCTATAACATCAGAAAACATTTTATCAGAAATGCTCTATATGATCTGAGGGCAAATGTAAACCTGATGCCACTATCAACTTTCAAGAAACTTAGGTTAGGGGAAGCAAGGCCAACAACAGTCACCTTGTAACTTGTTGACTGGTCTTTAGCTTATCCAAATGGAGTCATCAAAGATGTTTTGGTGAAGGTTGATAAGCTAATTTTTCCAGCAAACTTTAAAGTCTTAGATTATGAGGAAGATAAGGATATCTCCCTCATTTTGGGTAAAATTTTTTTGGCCATAAGAAGAACTATAATTGATGTACAAAAAGGAGAGCTAACTATAAGAGTGAATGACCAGGAGGTGACTTTCAACATGTACAAGGCGATGAAAAGTCCAAATGAACCAGAAGAATATTGTTTTGTGCATCTAATCGCCAATACAGTACATAACGAGTTTATTGAATCAACCATCAAAGATCCTCTAAAAGCATCATTGGTTGGCATGTCCAGAAAGGAGCATAATGGAGTAAAAGAATGTATCAAACTGTTGGAAGCTACTCAAAAGTATTATAAGGCTTCTTAATAGTTTAAACCACTCGATGTATCATCTAGAGTCAAATATATGTTGAAACCGTCAGTGGAGGAACCTTTATCTCTTGAGTTGAAGCCATTGCCATCTCACTTGAAATATGCTTACTTAGGAAAAGAATGCACATTATCAGTAATAATCTCTACCGCCTTCTTTGAACAATAAGAAAGGGAGCTTCTTCGAGTGCTTAAAACTTTCAAGAAGGTCATTGGATGGTTAATAGCAAACATTAGAGGGACAAGTCCCTTCATTTGTATGTATAAGATACTATTGGAGGACAACCACAAGAAATTTGATGAGCATCAAAGAAGACTTAACCCAATAATAAAGAAGGTGGTTAAAAAGAAAATTTTGAAATAGCTTGATGCTAGGATTATCTATCCAATTTCAAATAGCTCATAGGTGAGCCTAGTCCAATGTATCTTGAAAAAAAAGAAGCATGATTGTAGTGGCTAACACCCACAATGAATTGATTCCCATTAGGACAGTGACTAGGTGGCGGGTATGCATGGACTATTAAAAACTAAATACTACCACTAGGAAGGATTATTTTTCCTTACCCTTCATTGACCAAATGCTCGATAGATTAGCTGGGAAGGCATACTTCTGCTTCTTGGATGGGTACTCAAGATATAATCAGAAAGCTATTGTCCCAGAAGACTAAGAAAAGATAACCTTCACAGGTCTTTATGGCACATTTGCTTTCAAAAGGATGTCATTTGAATTGTGCAATGCACTAACTAAATTTTAAAGATGCATTATGTCTATTTTCTTTGATATGATTGAACAGACCATGGAGATCTTTATGGATGATTTCTCAATTTTCAGAGACTCATTTGAAGAATGTCTTGCTAATTTAGGGCAAGTCCTAAAGAGGTGCGATGAGACTTACTTAGTTTTGAATTGGAAAAAGTGTCACTTCATAATATAAGAAGGCATAATCCTTAGTCATCAGGACTTAAGTAAAGACCTTGAGGTAGATAAAACTAAAATCTCCCTAATTGAGCAACTTCCACCTTTGACCAATGTAAAAGGAGTTCGGAGTTTCTTAAGTTATGTGGGCTTTTACAAAAGATTTATTAAGGACTTTTCAAACTTGCCAAGCCCCGCTATCAATTGCTTGAGATAGACACTCCATTCAGTTTTGACCATCAATGTCACGTATCTTTTGAGGAGTTAAAAAAGAAATTAGTATCTGCCTCTATCATTATGGCCCCTGACTGGACTAAGCCTTTTGAAGTGATATGTGATGCCAGTGACTATGCTGTGGGGGCTATATTAGGGCAAAGAAAAGGAAAGCTCTTTCATCTGATATACTATGCCAGTAAAACTCTATCTGATGCTCAATTGAATTATACCACCATCAAAAAAAAATCTTTGGCAATAGTGTATGCGTTTAAGAAATTTAGAGCTTATTTGATCAACACCAAGGTTATGGTTTTCATAGACCATTCAGCCATTAAGTATTTGATTGAAAAGAAGGACTCCAAACCAAGGCTTATTCGGTGCATTCTTCTCCTATAAGAATTTGATATAGAAATTGTTGATACAAGGGGTAGTGAGAACCATGTGACAGATCATTTGTCTAGACTAAGTACTGAAGCTCAAGATGGCAAAAAGAAACTTATTAATGAGACCTTTCTAGATAAGAGCTTATTTTTGTGAAATAAAACAAAGTGCCATGGTATGCAGATTATGTGAACTATCTTACGTGCCATGTGCTGCCCCCAGATTTGAACTCCTACCAGAAGAAAAGGTTCCTACATGATGTAAAGTATTCCTATTTAAAATGTGTGCGGATTAGATATTACAGAGGTGTGTCCCAGATGAGAAGCAAAAATCTATCCTACTATGATGTCATGCAATTGAATATGGTGGACACTTCAATGGGGAAAGAATTGCAGCCAAAATCTTCTAATCAGGCTCTTATTGGCCCTCATTGTTCAAAGATACTCATTCTTTTGTAGAGAGATACGACAAATGCCAAAATCCTAGTAACATATCAAAATATCATGAGATGCCCCTGAATAATATTTTAGAAGTGAAGGCATTTGATGTTTGGGGGGTAGATTTCATAAGGCCTTTTACCTCTACTCAAAATAGCCAATATATTCTTGTTGCTGTTGACTATATGACGAAGTGGGTTGAGGCCATGGCTTATCATACTAATGATGCTAGAATAGTGGTGAGATTTCTAAAGAAAAATATTTTTACCAAATTTGGTGCTCCTCGTGCAATCATTAGTGATGAGAGGACAAATTTTAACAATCGCCAGCTCAAGGCATTCTTAAAAAAACATGGAGGGCAACACAAGATGGCATTAGCATATCATCCTTAGACCAATGGCCAATGTGAGGTTTCTAATCGAGAGATAAAGAGGATTTTGGAGGAAATGGTAGGTCTCTTAAGAAAGGATTGGGCTGAGGAGCTAGATGATGCCTTGTGGGCCTATCGTACAACATATAAAACTTCGATTGGTATGTCTCCCTACAAGCTTGTTTTTGGTAAAGCTTGTCACCTACTAGTTGAACTTGAGCATAATGCCTTTTGGGCCGTGAAGAAATTGAATTTTGACTTGAGAAGAGCATGTGAGAAAAGGTTGTTACAACTTAACGAGCTTGATGAATTCAGATTCTATGCTTATGAAAGTTCCAAGCTCTATAAAGAAAGGACAAAGCAATGTGCGAAAAATTCTATAGAGAAAGTTTAAGCCTGGGCAACTAGTGTTGTTGTATAATTCAAGGCTTAAACTTTATTTAAGAAAGCTTAAGTCATGGTGATCAGGACCTTTTGTGGTAGCGGATGTCTCTCCATTTGGTGCTGTGGAGATCATAAAGAAAGAGTCAAATAGAAAGTTCAAGGTTAATGGTCAGAGACTTAAACATTATTAAGGAGGAAAGGTGGAACGTCAAAAGTTCATCATCACACTAGAAGATTGCACGTGAGCTACTGAAAGTTGAGTTGAGGACTATAAATTTAGCGCTTCTTAGGAGGCAACCCAAGTTTCTTCATTTTCAGTGTTTATTTTGATATTAAGGAGTACGTCAATTCCTTATTGGTAACTTTTGATTATTTGTTGTAGTTTCAGGGGAATCTATGGAAGGATTGTTAAGTTGGCACAACTATGGAAGCAATTTCAAATAACTCACTCATCATTCAATTCAAGAACAGAAACAAAAAGAAAAATAGGGAGTATTTTTTACTTGATTCTGATGAATTATTGCTTTTTTCATACTTTAAATTTCAAAAAGTGGTAGGATTTAATTGGAAAATGAATACTGAATTGTTAGGCTATATGAAAATATATTTGATGTTGTTGAAAAATTTTGCGTTGTGGCACAGGGCATGTATTAAGGGTCCAATAGCAAATGTCACTGCAACTTGGTAATTCGCACCTCGACATCCTTTGAAGTCAGTGTCTTTTTTGCCATGGCACAACAAATATCGCCGCAACTCCCATAAGAGGCAGTAGCAAGCTTTGCCATGGCCTTGAAACTTGGGCCACGACATTAATCGTATGGGGGTGTTTCCCATAGGGAGGCAGTAGCGAGTTTCACCGCGGCATAAAATATCAAGCCACAGCGTGAATCATATTTATGCACTTTTTGGGTACTTCTCGTCATGGCTTAATGTGTTTGGTCGCTGCGTGATTCGTAATTTCTTAAAAAAATAAAAAAGGGTTTTTGAAACAATTTCTTTTATGACAGTTTCCTTTTTTTCTTCTCTCAGCTCTACCAGTGCCTCCCTTTCCCATTTCCTCCACTGCATTCTTCCCCTTACTCTCCCCTCTCCATTCAATTTCTAAAAACTTCCTCCCTTCTCTATTCTCCCTCTTGGGCTGTTGTGCCGCCACCGTACTTCTCTTGTCCTCCTCCCTCATCCATCTTGCAAATTCAAAGGTATGCTTTGCCATTCTCATTACGTTGGGCCATTGTTTGTATTGTTTTGTTTCTTTTCCTTGACAACATTAGGGTTGTGTGCTGAAAATTTTGCTGTGCATGTTGATTAATTTGGTCCTTTTTTATGGTGTCAATAGTGTCTGCCCACCAAGTGTTTGTGGAAATGCCTGAACGAATGCTAGTTCTTTTTAGGCTCAAATTTGCATTAGCTTGTAGCCCAAATAGCTTTCTCGTGTCTTACTCCTTTATTGAGCATCAACCTTCTCTTCTTTTGGTCTCTATGAAGTGATTTCTCTCATTTTCTCCCTAAATTTGAAGGTATGGTGGTTCACATTATTGATTTCTTTAACAAATTGAATGATATAACTTGTTTGAGTGCTTGAATTAAGAGTGTTTCTAGACTCTGTTCCTTGTATTGTGTGGGACGATTGAGACAAATTGGCTAGAAGGTGTTTTATCTTAGTCAAATTTCTTCTGCAATTGTGAAGATAGCATATGCCCACCAACTACTTGTTAAAATGCCTAAATGAATTACATGTATTGTTTGGCTAAGATGTGAGTGACCTTGTATGCCTACATGCTTTGTTGATGTCCCTAGTTGACTAGTGATGACTTAGGGATGACTAGGTTGTTCAATTTTCGCACTTGTAACTATGCACACCAACCATTTGTCCAAATTCCTGAATGAAAGTTAATTCTTGGTTGGCTCTTATTAGGGTGGGGCAAGATTTCCATTTTGTTTGGGATTATGGGGTTAGTTAATTCAATTGCTTGTTGGCTCACTCAGTGTTGGTGCTTGCGTAATGTTATAGGTCAATTTATAAAGAAGCCTGCAAAAAGAAATTAAAGACCATTAACTTGGGCAAATTGAGCAGTAGGTATGAAGCAATTGACTTCCATTATGCACAAATTGACCCATAACATTATGCAAGCACCAACACTGAGTGAGCCAATAAGCAATTGAATGAACTAACCTAACAATCCCAAACAAAATGGAAACTTTACCCCACCCTAATAAGAGCCAACCAAGAATTAACTTTCATTTGGGAATTTGGACAAACAGTTGGTGTGCATAGTTACAAGTGCCAAAATTGAACAACCTAGTTGTCCCTAGGTCATCACTAGTCAACTATAGACATCGACAAAGCAAGTAGGCATACAAGGTCACTCACATCTTAGCCAAACAATACATGTAATTCATTTAGGCATTTTAACAAGCAGTAGGTGGGCATACGCTATCTTCACAATTGCAAAAGAAATTTGACTAAGATAAAACACCCTCTAGCCAATTTGTCTCAATCATCCCACACAATACAAGGAACAGAGTCTAGAAACACTCTCAATTCAAGCACTCAAACAAGTTATATCATTCAATTTGTTAAAGAAATCAATAATGTGAACTACCATACCTTCAAATTTAGGGAGAAAATGAGAGAAATCACTTCATAGAGACCAAAAGAAGAGAAGGTTGATGCTTAATAAAGGAGTAAGACACGAGAAAGCTATTTGGGCTACAAGCTAATGCAAATTTAAGCCTAAAAAGAACTAGCATTCGTTCAGGAATTTCCACAAACACTTGGTGGGCAGACACTATTAACACCATAGAAAAGGACTAAATTAATCAACATGCACAGCAAAATTTTCAGCACACAACCCTAATGTTGTCAAGGAAAAGAAATAAAAAAATACAAACAATGGCCTAATGTAATGAGAATGGCAAAGCATACCTTTGAATTTGCAAGATGGATGAGGGAGGAGGACAAGAGAAGTACGGCAGAGGCACAACAGCATAAGAAGGAGAATAAAAGAGGGAGGAAGTTTTTAGAAATTGAATGGAGAAGGGAAAGTAGGGGGAAGAATGCAGTGGAGGAAATGGGAAAGGGAGGCACTAGTAGAGTTGAGAGAAAAAAAAAAAGGAAACTGCCATAAAAGAAACTGTTTCAAAAACCCCCTTTTTTGTTTTTGTTTTTTTTTTCAAGAAATTACAAATCACGTTGCAGCCAGACACATTAAGTTACGGCAAAAAGTACCAAGGAAGTGTGTAAATACAATCCATGTTGCAACCTGATATTTTATGCCATGGAAAAACTCGCTACTACCTCCCTATGGGAAACACCCCCATACAATTCACACTGTGGCCCAAGTTTCAAGGCCGCAGTGAAGCTTGCTATCGCCTCTCATGGGAGTCGCAACGATATTTGTTACACCACAACAAAACTTAACACTGACTTCAAAGGATGTTGCGACATGAATTACCAAGTCGTGGTGACATTTACTACTGGACCCTCAATACATGCCCTATGTTGCAGCGTGAATCACCTGAGCCACGGCGTAAAATTTTTCAGCAACACCAAACATATTTTCATAGAGCCTAACAATTCAGCATTCATTTTCCAATTAAATCCTACCACTTTTTGAAATTTAAAGTATGAAAAGGGCAATAATTCATCATAATCAAGTTAGAAATACTCTTTCTTTTTCTTTTTCTTTTTCTTTTTGTTCTTGAATTGAGTGATGAGTGAGTTATTTGAAATTGCTTTCATAGTTGTACCAACTTGACAATTCTTCTATAGATTCTCTTGAAACCACAACAAATAACCAAAAGTTACCAATAAGGAATTAATGTACTCCTTAATATCAAAATAAACACTGAAAATGAAGAAACTTGGGTTGCCTCCTAAGAAGCGTTAAGTTTATAGCCCTCAACCCGACTTTCAGTAGTTTCACGTGCAATCTTCTAATGTGATGGTGAACTTTTGACATTCCACCTCTCCTCCTTAATAGTGTTTGAGTCTTTGACCATTAACCTTAAACTTTTTATTTGACTCTTTCTTTATGATCTCCACAGTACCAAATGGAGAGACATCCACTAACACAAAAGGTCTTAACCACTGTGACTTGAACTTTCTTAGAAAGGGTTTAAGCCTTGAATTATACAATAACACTAGTTGCCCAGGTTCAAACTTTCTTGGTAGAATTTTCCTATCATGCCATTCTTTGTCCTTTCTTTATAGGGCTTGGAACTTTTGTAAACTTGGAATCTAAATTCATCAAGTTCATTAAGTTGTAACAGCCTCTTCCCACCAGCTCTTCTCAAGTCAAAATTTAATTTCTTCACGGCCCAAAATGCATTATACTTAAGTTTGACTAGTAGGTGACAGGCTTTACCAAAGACAAGCTTGTAAGGAGACATACCAATCGGAGTTTTATATGTTGTACGATAGGCCCACAAGGCATCATTTAGCTTCTCAACCCAATCCTTTCTTGAGGAACCTACCATTTTCTCTAGAATCTTCTTTATCTCTCAATTAGAAACCTCACATTGGCCATTGGTTTGAGGATAATACATTAATACCATCTTGTGTTACACTCCATATTTTTTTAGGAATACCTTAAGTTGACGATTGTTAAAATGTGTCCCCTCATAACTAATGATTGCACGAGGAGCATTAAATCTGGTGAAAATATTTTTCTTTAGAAATCTCATCATTAGTATGATAGGCCATGGCCTCAACCCACTTCGTCACATAGTCAACAGCAATAAGAATATACTAGCAGTTTTGAGAAGAGATAAAAGGCCCTATGAAATTTATCCCCCAAACATTGAATATCTCCATTTTTAAAATATTATTTAAGGGCATCTCATAACGTTTTGATATGTTACCAGCCTTTTGGAATTTGTCACATCTCCCCATAAAAGTATAAGCATTCTTGAACAATAAGGGCCAATAAAAGCCTAATTCGAGGATTTTGGCTATAGTTTTTTGCCCATTGAAGTGTCCCTCATATTCAGCTACATGACATCGTAGCAGGATAGATTCTTACTCCTCATCCAGGACACACCTTCACAATATCTGATCCGCACACATTCTAAATAGGAATGGTTCATCCCAAATATACAACTTTACATCATGCAGGAACCTCTTCTTCTGGTAGGAGTTCAAATTTGGGGGCAGCACATGGCACACAAGATAGTTCACATAATTTGCATACCATGGCACTCTGTTTTACTCGATAAAAAATAAGTTCTCATCTGGAAAGGTCTCATTAATTAGTTTCTCTTTACCATCTTGAGCTTCAGTACTTAGTCTAGACAAATGATCTGCCACATGGTTCTTACTACCCTTTTTATCAACAATTTCCAGATCAAATTCTTGTAGAAGAAGAATTCATTGAATAAGCCTTAGTTTAGGGTCCTTCTTTTCAATCAAATACTTAATGGCTAACTAGTCTATGAAAACCATAACCTTAGTGCTCACCAAATAAGCTTTGAATTTCTCAAATGCATACACTACTACCAACAACTCTTTTTCGGTGGTGGTATAATTCAGCTGAGTATCAGATAAAGTTTTACTAGCATAGTATATCGAATGAAAGAGCTTTCCTTTTCTTTGCCCTAATACAGATCCCACCACATAATCACTGGTATCGCGCATCACTTTAAAAGGCTTGGTCCCGTCAGAGGCCACAATCATAGAGGTAGATACTAATTTCTTTTTTAACTCCTCAAAGGTTATATGGCATTGATGGTCAAAATTGAATGGAGTGTCTTTCTCAAGCAATCAATAGAAGGCCTTGGCAATTTTTGAAAATTCCGTAATAAATCTTCTGTAAAAGCCTGTATGACCCAATAAACTCCAAACTCCTTTTACACTGGCTAGAGGTAGAAGTTGCTCAATTAGGGAGATTTTAGTTTTGTCTACCTCAAGGCCTTTACTTAAGACCCAATGACCAAGGACTATGCTTTCTTGCACCATAAGATGGCACTTTTCCCAATTCAGAACTAAATGAGTCTCCTCGCACCTCTTCAAAACTTGCTCTAAATTAGCAAGACATTCTTCAAATGTATCTCTGAAAATTGAGAAATCATCCATAAAGATCTCCATGGTCTACTCAATCATATCAGAGAAAATAGACATCATGCATCTCTGAAATGTAGCTGATGCATTACACGATCCAAATGGCATCCTTCTGAAAGCAAATGTGCTATAAAGACATGTGAAGGTTGTCTTCTTCTTGTCTTCTGGAACAATAGCTTTCTGATTATATCCTGAGTACCCATTTATGAAGTAGAAGTATGCCTTCCTAGCTAATCTATCCAGTATTTGGTCAATGAAGAGTAAAGGAAAATGATCCTTCCTAGTGGCAGTATTTAGTTTCTGATAGTCCATGCATACCCGCCACCCCGTCACTATCCTAGTGGGAATCAGTTCATTATGAGTGTTAGCCACTATAGTCATGCCTCTTTTTTTAGGGATGCATTGGACTAGGCTCACCCATGAACTATCTGAAATTGATAGATAATCCCAGTATCAAGCCATTTCAAAATTTCTTTCTTAACTACCTCATTTATTATTGGGTTAAGTCTCTTTTGATACTCATCATATTTTTTGTGGTTGTTCTCTAATAGTATCTTATGCATACAAATGGAGGGACTTACCCCTTTAATGTCTACTATTAACCATCCAATGGCCTTTTTGAAACTTTTAAGCACTCAGAGAAGCTCCTTTTCCTATTGTTCAGAGAGGGCAACAGAGATTATTACTGGTAATGTGCATTCTTCTCCTAGGTAAGCATATTTCAAGTGAGATGGCAATGACTTCAACTCTAGAGAAAGAGGTTCCCCCATTAATGGTTTCAACATAGATTTGACTCTAGATGATACATTGAGTGGTTTAAACTGTTGAGAAACTTTAAAATACTTTTGAGTAGCTTCCAACAGCTTGATACATTCTCTCACTCCATTATTCTCCTTTCTGAATTGCTAACTAATGATGCTTCTAGAGGATCTTTGAGGGTTGGTTTAATAAAATTGTCATGTACTACATTGGCGATTAGATGCACAAAATAACATTCTTCTAGTTCATTCAAGCTCTTCATTGTCTTGTACATGTTGAAAGTCATCTCCTGGTCATTCACTCTCATAGTCAGCTCTCCTTTTTGTACATTAATCAAAATTTTTAGCTCTCCTTTTTGTACATCAATCAAAGTTCTTTCTGTGTCCAAGAAAGGTCTGCCCAAAATGATGGGGATATCCGTATCTTTCTCATAATCCAAGACTAGAAAGTCTACTGGAAAAATTAACTTATCAACCTTCACCAGAACATCTTCGATGACTCCATTTGGATAAGCTAAAGATTGATAAGCAAGTTGCAAGGTGACGGTTGTTAGTCTTGCTTCCCCTAACCCAAGTTTCTTGAAAGTTGATAATGGCATCAAGTTTACAGTTACCTCTAGATCACATAGAGCATTTCCAACAAAATATTTTTTGATGTTATAGGGAATGGTGAAACTTCCCGAATCTTTCATCTTAGAAGGCAATTTCTTCTACAAAACAGTACTACATTCTTTAGTTAGAGTCACTATCTTAAATTTTCCAAATCGTCTCTTATTGGATAACACATCCTTCATGAATTTAGCATAGCTTTGCATTTGTTCTAAGGCCTCTGTAAATGGAATATTTATGTGGAGCTGCTTGAAGATTTCTAAAAAATTTTGATATTGCTTATCTAGATGTTTCTTTTTGAAGCGTTGAAAGAATAGTAGAGGAGAAATGATTCTCTCTTGACTATTCTTCTCAACATTATCTTTCTTCTTCTCCATTACTTCACTCATCTCTTCAATAGGCTTCTCCTTCTTAAGTTTCTCTTCTACCTTACCTTGATCTTGGCTAGACTTATTATCTTACCTTGATGGTGACACTTCTTGCAACTCTTTGCCGCTTCTCAATGCAATAACCTTGTATTCTTCTTTGGCTTCTCTTTTGGGATTAGGAATAGTGTCACTTGGAAGCACTCCGAGCTGTCTTGAATTTATAGAAGAGGCCAATTGTCTAATTTACACTTATATTTTCCTGATCATCGACTCATATTTTGTCATTGTTACCTCCTATCTGGCTAGGATGGCATCTTAGCCATATATTGTATAAGCATTTCCTCCATGTTTGGCTTCTTTTCTAGTATCAATGGTCTTACTTGAGTAGAAAATCTAGAAGGATGAGAGAGTCTCATACTAGACGACGATGATTGGCCTTGATTTTGACCTTGACTCCAAGAGAAATTCGGGTGATTCCCCCATCCTGGATTGTAGGTGTTTAAATATGAATTGTTTTAGTTTTTTTCCATAATTGCCCATGTAGTTGACTACTTCTACCAAGGAAGGCCATTGATTACTATAGTATTCTTCCCCACAATACTCACAAGTGATGACCAGAGCTTGAATAGCTTTAACACCCATCGGTGCACTAAATCATGTTTCAAGACTGTCAAACCTCTTGTTTATTACAATCATTTAAGCCAAAAGTATGGTTAAGGCATCAATTTCATGGTCCCCAACCACCTGTTTCTTATGAGGTCTATATGCAGACCATTTGAGAAAGTTAGCTGCCATATTCTCCAGTAAATTATATATCGCATCAACATTTAAGTTGCCTGTGATACTCCCATTAAAGGCTGAATCAAGGATGGCTTTTGTTTCGCAATCTATTGTAGAAAGTCTGCACTTGTACCCATTTAGGAAATCCATGATTAGGGAACTTTTTTAATAATTCCTTGAATCTTTCTCAAGCTTCATATTATCATCTTGTTGCATGAAAAAGGAGATGTTATTTCTCAACTCTACTAATCTAGTTGGTGGAAAAAATCTTACTTTAAATCTTGTGACTAGATCATCCTAAGTAGCTATGGACCCATCTGGTAATGAGTTGAGCCACACCTTGGCCTTCTCCTTTAATGAAAGTGGAAAGAGCCTTAATCGGATTACGTCATTTGATATTCCATTTTGGTTAAAGAAATCACACACCTCTAAGAAGTTAGAAAGGTGAGTGTTCGGGTCTTCCAAAAGGGAGTCGTCAAATTGCCCAACCATTTGAAGCATCTGTAGCACCACTTGCTTCATCTCAAAGTTTAGCTAGTCTTCTTATACTTAAGTGGTATCATTGCATGTTCAAAGTGGCAAAATCATTTACTGTGTGGACACAATTTTCATCATCATGTGTCATGTTTGTGGTTGAGTCAAAAGTTTCACTATCATCTCTCTGAGTTTGATTAGATACTTCTTCAAATCCTTCTTGAAACAACACCACTTCTAGACTTTCAATTTCTTGCATAAGAGGTTGTGCACTCACAAAGAGTAGCCACTACAAAATAAAACAGAAAAGGAATTGAAAATAGCTAAAGTTATACTAGTATTGATATTGACCAAAAGAAGTGTTTTGGCATGCAAAACCCAAACAATGGTGCCAAAAACTTATGACTTCTTTGAAGCATATACATAAGTATACGTATCACAAAAGTAATATAGTGATAAGAAAAGATCGTTCCCTCAAGGATTTGATGTCAAAATTTGTTAAGTACCAAAATTTACACCATAATTTAAATTAAGCAAATCAATTTTAGTGTTAAAAAGAAATGATTATGGATTATAAGCTATACAGAGTTCAATGTTAGTATTTGGATTTCTAGATGAATCTTGGTATCTAGGATTATTAGTCTCTATTGTATTTCATAGCAATCTATTCAACATTCAGTACTTTTGCTCTCAATGGTGATACATGTTGGTATAGAATTCATTTATTCCTACAAGTATTTTTTTCAAACATTATATAAGATTATCCAATCAATTTTATGATTTTTTTATAAAACTAAGTAAGATCAAATTATTAACACAATACCTAATTGGACCATGTGAGGTTAATGAGTATATTCCTATCTCATTAACTAAACCATCTACCTTCCATAGCAAATTCCAGGCACTTACACCACTCAACTCTTGATCTAACTTCCTTTTCCTTTTTCCAAGTCCAAGCTAAGTATCAAATCAATCTAATTGTTGGCCAATCAATCAGAGAGCATGAAGTATAAAGTTGAATGAATAAATGTTAACCATTGATTGCAAAATTAGAATGAGGAACAACCATTAATTCATACAAGAGTTTCTAACAATCCTATATTAGAGAGTTTAGGTATACATATTCAAGATAGTCAAGGACAAAGTTGAAGTAAAAGTCAGAAGCATCAAGATAAATTGAAAAGAATAGAAGAAGGGAAGAGGAAACTCAGAAATGGAAAGTATTTCAGCTTTAATCTTCAATCTCTAGCTTCCTTCTACTTCAAGATGCCTTTATAGCTTTTCTATAGCCTCTGTACACTTGGAACTAACAGAAATCAACCCAGAATGACGGCTCACTTCATATCCCTAGTTATATGAAGCAAGAAACCCTCAAAAACTTGCTAAGGAAAAATGACATTTAACTAACTCAAGTTGCACCACGACTTGGACATTTGTGCCGCGACGAGATTGCCTACTGAATGAGATTTGCACATTTTGCACCACGACTCCACTTATTGCACCGCAGAGGATTTTTCTTCTGTGTGGCTTCGCGCCGCAGCATGGTTCCACTATGTAAGAATGGAGTGTTGCACAAAGTAACAACTCTTTACCATCTACAAACAAATGGGCAAGTCAATGTCACAAATAAAAAAAAGCAAATTTTAAAGAAGACAATTCAGCCCAATAAAAAAGTTTAAAGTAAGAGATTAGAGAATGCATTATGGGCCTACTGCATCACTTACAAAGCCCCTATAAATATGTCACCTTATAGGTTAATTTTTGGCAAAGCATGTCACTTGTGGGTCGAGATTGAACTAAGGCCTATTAGGCAATGAAGTAATGTAACATGGATATTTCTCAAACAAATTCTCAAAGAAAACTTCAACTTTAAAAACTTGAAGAAGTTCGATTGGAAGCTTATAAGAACTTCAAAATATATAAAGAGAAGACCAAGGCTATACACAATAAGATGGTTGAAAGAAAGGAATTATATGTTAGTGAAAAAGTCATTCTCTACAATTCACACCTCAAGTTGATGCTAAGTAAGTTACATTTTAGATGGATTTGTCTATTTGTAGTCACTCATATTTTTCCTTATGGTGTAGTTGAAATTATGAATGAGTTAATTAACAAGCGCTTCACAATGAATGAGCAAAGGTTGAAACACTTCTACAAAGGATTTCAATAGCATACAGTCTAGGAGTTACATCTCTACAACACCACATACACCTAACCCACCAGGCTATGCCTCCCTATCTTCTTTTTTATTTTCATGTCCTATATTTAATTGATAGATTGTGTTTACATTAAGGATAATATAAAAATTAAGTGTGAGGGGAAGAATTTGCTTTTGTTATTTGGTGTTATTTTTCTTTTACTATTTTTGTTGTTTTCTTTTTGTTTTTCATGTGAAAGTTATAAGTTGAAACAATTTAGATTTAAAAATATTTCAACATGATTAGGGGTCGATTTTGTTTCTTAAATTCAAGTAAATTAGCAATAAATTTGAAAGTCTTTAATCCATGACAATTTTGAGTCTTATATTGTTTTTTTCTTATTGTGAGCATTCATCTATTATAATTTTCACTATAAAACTTTTTTTTATTTTTAATTGAGATTATAATTGTACATGCATACATAAAGATGATTAAGGCATTTTTTTTCTTTGTTAGCTATTTAGCCAAATAGCCAACACACACATTATCATTTGTTCAACTCCTTTGAACCTATTATCCTTTTCTTAAAATTTTATCTATTACAAACCAAATTCAAAAATATGCCCTATCCCACCTTAGGAATTGGAGAGCATTACATTTTATTAAAAAAAATGTTAATTAGTACATCAAGTTAAGTTGCTAAAAAAAAGATAATAAAAATAATGATTGAAATGGAATGTAAAACGCACTTAACCTATAATAATTTGAAAAAAAAAGAGAGAGAAAAGAAAAAAAATTATAAATTTGATGAGAAATAAATGCCTCAATAAAATGCACAGTTGTTCCATTGTATTTGTTTGATTAATGATTTTTTTTATACTTGAAATATTTGTCCACTTTTTCCTATATTTTCACCATTACCCTTGCCTGAGCCCCATTATAAGTCCTTTTAATTTGTGCATTGCATGTGACATAATTAGTAGAGGTTAAGAAGATAAACAAGGCTATAGTAGTGAAATTATAATAGGTTGAAATTGAGCAAAGAACTTATCCTAATCACATAAGAGAACTGAAAGCATACACACATCTAGTAAGAGTTGCCCACTTTGATTTATTTTTATCAAATAAAATTGCCATACTACTTGTTCTTTTATATTGCAAGAAAGATTGTCTTTGATTATTGATAGAGCTTGAATTGTCTTTAACTTTGCAGTTCTCACATCTTTCTTTCTATTTGGGTTTTTGTGTTTTGTTTAAGAGTGCCAAAAAGCTAAGTGTTGGAGGATCTAATAATACAAGTAATTATACATTTTCTTCTCCTTATGCTTAATTTTATAATAATTAAGTGGGGCTAATTTAATGACCTTAACTTCATTATATATTATTTAGGTTAAATTGGGATTAATATGTTTTAATTTCATAATTATTGAATTCTGGCTTTAATAGTTATTATTATATTTTAATCAATAGAGACCCATTTATCTATATTTTTAATCTATTTCAATAGCTAGTTTCCTATTTTAATTAATCTTATTTTTGCATAAAACTCCCATTCAAATTAATTTCTGATTGTGATTTTCGATAATGGCCCAATCCAATTGGTTTGACCAAAGGCTCCTTGAGAGACAACGTAGTGAGCACTATATTACAAATTAGTTAATTTATTTAATCTTGGTCAATTCAACAACTACAAATTTTCTTGTTACCCAAATTTTCTTGCTGTTGCTGAAGATTCAATTAATCATAATCAATCAAAGTAAGAATTACATTATTATCATTTCAATTTAGCTTACTCACTTGTTTTTTATGGTCAATTTAGTGTTCTGAGGTAGTTCTGAGTATTATCAACACCTGGGTTGACTAACTCAAATTGAGCTAATATTTGGTGTATAGGTTATAGGTGTTGTGAGTATCAAAAGTCATTGCTTTGCCATGAGGTGACTTGTTTTTTCAGTCAAATTTCCTCGTTTAGACTACTTTTTTAATTTTTTTAGTATTTTCCTCCTTTTTTGTGACTTTTCAATTTTTTTTGAAATTTTATTTTAATTTTTATTTTTTATTTCTTAGGTGTTTTATTTTGTTCTATACGTAGTGTCTGACTAGATTTTTTAATAGTAAATTAGTTGAGTTTGATCTTGAAATTAAGAGGACCTTTCATATATAAGCTGGAACACTTAAGATTGGGGAGAGAATAGTAGCTAAATTTGTTTTTGAATTAATTGACCAAATGCTCCTTAAAAGACAACCTAATAAGCATTATATTACAAATTAGTTAATTCAACTAATCTTGGCCAATTCGACAATCACGAATTTTTTTGTTACTGAAATTTTGGCGTCATTGCTAAGGAGCCAATTAAGCATAATCAATCAGAGTAAGAATTACATTATTCTCATTTCAATTTAGCTTTCTCACATGTTTTTTATGACCAATTTCAGGCAATTTCAATATTCTAAGATAGTTTTGGGCATTATTGACATTTGAGTTAACTAACTCGGATTGAGCTGAAATTTGGTGTATAAGTTATGGGTATTGTAATTATCAAAAGTTGCCACTTTGCCATGAGGTGACCTTTTTTTTGGCCAAATTTTATTATTTAGACTACTTTTTAATTTTTTTTAGTATTTTCCTCTTTTTTTGTGATTTTTCAATTTTTTCAATTTTTTTATTTATTTTTCTTTTGCATTTCTTAAGTGTTTTCTTCTGTTTTGTTCTATACTTGGTGTATGACTAAATCCTCTAAATAATGAATTGGTTAAGTTTGATCCTAAAATTGAAAAGACTTTTCATATATAAGCTAAACTCACTTAAGATTAATGAGAGAGTAGTAGTTGCATTAATTTCTAAATTAATTGACCAAAAGCTGCTTGAGAGATGACTTGGTGAGCACTATATTACAAATAAGTTAATTTAACTAATCTTAACTAGTTTGACAACTACAAGTTTTCCTATTACTACTAGTACTAGACTTTATTAGATATGATGGAAGACAAAGTTATTTTTTTAAAAAAATCTTATATGGATATTATAACTTTAACATTTCTTAATATCATACTATTTTATCCATATTGTCCATAGATTATTTGATACTCATATCAACCATAAAACATGTGTGAGTTATTTTTAGAGTACTGCTTGATTTATCTAAATATTTGGATTACTTTGATTCCACTTATATGCTTTCACATCATAGAATGTCGTCATCCAAACTACATTTTGTACTAGTTTGGCTAATGCCAAACAATCCCTCAAGTACTAGTAAGATTAGATCCCTCTATACTCTATGTCTTTAAAGAAGAACCTAGAGCAATCGAATAATAGAGTATAGAACTTTCATCCAACAATGATATAGATGGCGAGACATTATGGTGTTATCTCTCGTTATTGTGAAGCCTTTTAATCACACATTTGAGTACATACAATGGTATTGACAATGTATCTGATAGTAGATCTAGTTAATGAGTGCTACTATTAACTATGCAATAAGTTTTTAAACAGTTATCACATTTGTTATCTTGCTTTTCTTGATATATATATATATTATGTCAATATTCAATGTTAAATGTTTCATTTTTTTTAAAACGAATCTAGTAGAAAGAGTTTATAAGATGTACTTGCAAGACCCTTTACTTACAGATTTTGTGAGAGTATAGTCTAAGACTTTAAGAATATATTACTTACTCTTAGTGAACAACGATTCTCATTGCTCTTCCAACTTATTGAACCAGCACCTAATCTATCTATACCTTAAATTCTGATACGTCAACCAAGTAAGACATTAAGACTATCTGTCAACCCAACAACCTACTATTGAAGAAGAGATGCAACAACATCAAAAGCCGATGTAGCAGGACATTAGCATTAACATGGCCAGTGTAATGTCCAGTTTTCGTTAAATGACAAAAACGGGCGTATTTTCAAAGCAAGTCCTTTGAAATGAATTAGTTAAGGTCCCAAAAATTTGAGTAACATTTTAGACTCCTAAAACTGAGAATCCTAGCCCTAGACAGAAGGAAAAACGGAGCTAGAATGAAGAAACAAATTTTGACAGAAAACCTACGAAATGTAATGGCATTTTCACAATTTTGAGCAAATTTTGGAATTCACACATGAGGGCTTTTTAAATAAAATTTTTTGAGTTTTTTGGAGTTCTCAGAGGCCCTAAAAACTATGGGAAGACCCAGGACAGTTAAATCTCCTCCGGTGGACGTTTTCCAACGTCGGTACACCCAAACTTTGACGAACTTGTTCGGGAAGGTTTTACCTCCAATTTGAGTGATTTCAAAGGCATTTTATTAAATTGGGAACCTAAATTTTATAATGGAAAAATAATTCTAAAAAAAGAGCAAAAACGAAGGAGAAACAAAAATGCAAAAAACAAAGGGCAAAATGAAAATTTTTTAAAAAGCCATTTCTTCCTATCTATAAATAGGTAGCGCCTCACACTCTCCCTCATTTAGTTTCAGATTATTCTGCCCCAAATCAAAAGAAAAACCCTAGGAGAGTGGCACACCAAGGGAAGAAGAAAAGGGAGAGAAAATTCAAGCTTAAAGTATGAAAATTTGCTTGTTTTTCATGCTTTCTCTTAGCCAGTCTCTTCTCCTCTTTTTCCCTCTTCTTCTCCACAATTGTTCTAAAGCTTTGAGGACTATTTTAATGGAGGAATAGAGGGGAAATTTCGAAAATCAAGTGAGGAGGCCGAGGAAAGTAAGGAACAAGCAAGGAAGTTCAAGGAAAACAAGGTATCATGCAATCCTTCCACTTGATCTTCCTCCTCCCTTCTCTTGTGCATATTTCGACCCATATATAGCCAGCCTTAGGGAGTTAAATTTTCAACCAAATCAAGGGTGAATCTTAAGTATTTGAGAGAGAAGAACAAGAATATGCAAAGGAAACAATAAACTAGCCATTAGATTTCAAGATGCAAATTCTAAGGTTTTGTGTGCACCTTCCCAAATCTGATTTTACGTGATGATTCCTAGGCTTAATTAAGAGTTTAAATAAGCTCCTAAGATCCCTAAGATACTCCCCACATGCTTCCTCCTCTAAGAAAACAAAGAGAATTTCAAGGAGGCCAAAAAGGGGCTATGTCTCGACCAAGCATGGATGGAGTAGTTAGGGAGAGTTTTAAATTTTTTTCAAACCCATTTTTGTGTCATATATGACGAATGAATATGAGGGGAGGCATTGGAAAAAATTTAGAACCCATGGAAAGTAAATTGGTGCCTTAGGTTCCATATTATGACTTAAAGAAGCAACATATAGTTAAGCTCTTTGTTTTAAGTATGTGATGACTCCAAGAGGCCTAAAAGGAGTCAAGAATCATATTTGAAAGGAAAAAAATGGAGCTTAAAAATTATTCGAGGGGTGTTGCTTCATTAGGTGCATTTATGAACCATAATATGGTTTATAAAACAATCTAGTGCCTAAGCAAGTTGTGTGAACCTAAAAATTGTTTCATGAACCTAATTGACTCCTATAAAATGTGTCTAGGCCCAGAGGAAACATCTCCACAAGTTTGTGGGTGTGTGTCCGAAGCAAGGGAAGGAATTTCAAGAGAAAAAGTGTATGATTGTATGCAAGGTAGCTCTCTCCACATTCTCTCATGCATGGATGTGTGTTTAGCTTGTCTTAGAATGTGTGTATGTGTATTTTCAAGCCATGATATGCCATGATTTTATGATGACATATTATGTTTTAAATGATATCATGATATTTGTTTGAATTTGTTTGAGTTTGGAGAGGCTAAGAACTATTAACCATAGTGAGAATGAGCCAAGAACCCTTGAGATTGGTTGAGACAAAGCAAAGAGTCTCCCAAAAGTAAAGTGGGCTCTTAAGAGTATGGTTGAGTCCAAGAATCTCTTAAAGAATGAGTGAGGCAAATCCAAAATCTATGAGGAAAGGGGTGAGGCTAATCCATCCTCTTGGCAAGCTCTTGGATGACTTGTATGACTTATTCACATGCTAAGCTTGCTTCTTGAATGTTCACAAACATCCATTATATCTACACATGCATTTTCAAGGCTTGCTTTGTATATATTTTATATGATTGAATGGGAGATGAGCTATTAGAATTCTTTGAATCTCATTCCCTCCTCTCCAATGATCTAATATGCTAGGTGGATCCCAAGAATAAGGCAATGAGAGTCAACTACATGAGAGATGAAGCAATGACATTGAAATGTAGAAATTTTGTTACTTTAAAGCTATAAGAATGGCAATTGATGTATTCAATAGATGTATATGTAGTATAATGTTATGAACATATGTAATTATGATATTATGACATGTATGCATGAGAGAATATGTTATGTGACTACTAGAATGAAATTTGGACATATTATGGCATTGTAGCTTCCTTAATGATAATATGGAATTATGCATAAGTGTGAATGAGATGCCCAAAATGAGAGGTATGGAGTTTAGGACCATTTGGACAGCTTACACAAGTCTTAATCATGCTTTTAGACTTGCCCAAAAGGTGCCAAACCTTAGGGAAAGTCATTTGGTTACTTTGGTACCTTATATAGAGCCAAAATTAATCATAATGGAATCCTATGTCACTTTTTAGCCACATGAGCTCTTCTTGATCTAAGATTTAGTATGCAATTAGAGCTTGTTGAGAGTTTTTTGGGAAGCTAAAGAGCAAAATTTTCGAAAATCTACAGAATATTTGATGAATTTTTAAAGTTGGCAAATTTTCTGATTTGGGTTTGCTTCACTATTTATTTGGTCCGAAAATGAAATCTGTCACATAGGGCTCAAATGATGTCCAATTGTCATAAAAATTTATACAAAGAAACTAGATATTCACAGTGATTTATGCCAATTGGAAACACCTCATTTGAAGTCTAGAAAATGAGATATAAATTTTTAAAGAATCTATCTAATATTAGGAGTTTTGTCTGACCTCATTTACTATTCCATTGAATTCCAAGGTCTGGACTGCCTAAGCTAGTCTGGGAATATTTTTTCCCTCTAGCTAACATTCATAGCTCTCCAGATTGGTATCATTTGCATGGATTGGATTTTTGTGAAATTAATTGAATATTTTCAAAGTTTGCTACAGAAATCTGTAACAGCATCAGAAAATAATTTGACCTCTGAACCTTTTCGGATGTCAAACATCTTCTGTGGTGGACACTATGGTCTGAAAATATTTTTGCTATGAAGTAGACATCCGTAGCTTTTCAGAATGACCAAGAATGCATGATTTTGATTTTTTAAAAATTAATTATGAATTTCCAAAATTTGGTAAAAAAAAAAGGTCAAATCTAGCCGAAATTTTAATATGCCTATTTTAAGTCTTCATTTGAGTTCCATGAGTTGTGAGCCACATTTTATTATGCAAATGAGTTGTGTAATCAAATATGAAAATGATGGTATTAGCTCACACAATCCACGTAACACCGAATGAAAATTTTAAATATGACGCAAACGAAAAAAAAATTATTTTTATTCCCTTTTTCATACACCTTCATGAAATTTAATGATGTGAAGCATATGAGTACCATGAAATAAGCCAGAAATTATGGTGTTACAACCAGTCTATTTTTGTATATTACGACACCAATGTAGTATATCATTAGTATGGTCGATCTATCTTCTTCTATGCTAGCAAGCCAATTCGACAACTTTAGAGAAATCAATCCTTCTTATTACATGCCATTGTTACCCATGTCTCATTTTAGAATACCCTCACAAATGTTTAACACTTTACGATCATTCAAATAATTTCTTTTCAATACATTTTCATTTAGTGTCATATACATTGGTTGTTTTTTTGAACTTGGAGGATCATTGCAACCAAGTTTTGTGACGCTACATGAACTAATTCCTCTTGTTGAATCCCCATGTTTAAATTTAAATTCTCCACTCATAATACAGGAGCAACAATAAACAAAAGAATTAAAACAACAACATAAAAGAAAAAACTTTGTTGTGACATAAAGCATCATTTGTTATCATTATTTTTTTAATTCTTAATATTGATATAATCTATCATCAAATATTTTAAAATTATTTTATTTATTATTGCATATCATTATTTATTTTGTCTTATATTAAATTAAATTTATGTGTAATTAATTGTTTAAAATACTTCCATACAAAAAGAAAATTATTTAATTAGAAATTTAATGAATCAACTGATTCTAATCCACTGAGCCAACTCAACAAAATTAAAAATAAAATAAAATAATGATACATGCAATTCGAATTGATTCAATACTTTTTGCCTCATTATTCTTTTATCGATTATCAACTGACTTGTTACTTTTTTATCAAGAAGCCTTAAGTCTAAGATACCAAATTTCAAATTATTTAATCTTAGAAACTCTATGGTGTTTCCATCAATACTATAGCATTTATTTATAAATCATTATATAATAATGATTAAATGAAACGCGATTAAAAAAAATACCTTAAGTTGTACCATTGTACATTTTTATAAAATATCAAAAGAAGACAAAAAGTAGATGTCAAAAGTAAAAAAGCAAAATTCTAGATAAGAACTATATAAATTAGTAAATATTCCATTAAAGGATCTTAAAAATCAAAATTTATCTAAAAGACCAAAAAAAGAAAAAAGATTACCACTTAAACTTCTAAAAGTTACCACTTATATTCCCTAAAATTACAACATAATCTTTCGGATATTATAATAGATTTTCTTTAGTAATAACTTTTGAGAATGAGTTCTTGTTTTTTTTGGAAGTATCACTCATAACTTCGATTTTTTCAAAACAAAAAATTTAATCTTTTAATATTATTTTTACCAATTTATGATCTTTATTTATAATTTTCCCAAGGGAAAAACTGACCAATCAAAATGCTCACCACAATCAAAGTCGTCCCATAACCTTTGTGATGGGATTGTTCAGCCTTTCTTATCTTTGCCGTATGTTTCAACATACTAACTCCCTATATCATGGAAGACGCAACGAGGCTCAAATAGCCAAAATCTGTCAATTAAGGGGTTAAAAAATTCTATTAGTTAGATTTTATACAATAACACAAGAGCAGTAGATGATCTTTATAAATAACAATTGGCAGTATCAAAAACAAAATGAACAATAACAAGAGTGATATTACTATTATACAGAAAAAAGTTTTAAACAATAATATCTACTACCGACATAGTTTACCATATTAGTAAACAAATTGGTCCTTTTGCCTTGGAGTATGGCAGCTCCATTTTTCATATAATTGAAGGTACAAAATGACAAAGTAAATTAACCCAGCTAAAAAAATGATTTAAACCTATAATAAATATTTTATATCAACGGTATTATAGAACAATTTACTAACCAGCAACATCAACACTTAACCAAACACACCAGCAAGCACAGCAACAGGAGGATTGGTGTGCCCAGTAAGACCACAGTATGTCATCACAATGGATGAAAAATGCATCTATATTCACTGGCAAAGATATTGGAATAACAAAATAAATACTGCAGTAAAATTTATAACGATAAGAGAACCGATGGCATCAGAGCATATTCATTTAGCAGACTCCAAAGAGTTACAGAAACATTATGTTGTACTGACTAGTAAGTATACATTTTACTCAGACATCAATTGCATTTAATAGAGATAACAGAGCTTTACTTGCTTAGTGGTAATTTGGCTCCCTTCCCCAATGCATATACACTCACAAATAGAAACTATTTTTCCAACTTGATACCAGTGCATATGCTTCACCTGAAAATTATTCATAATATTACATTTATAGCAAGAGCCTGTTTCTTCTCATATATAAAAAAAATAGAAATGATAACAAACAAGATGTATTAGTGATGTAAAATTAGAAATCCCTTCTAGTTATGTTAAGCCCGGAGGATCATACAAGAGAAATTCTACACATCAGCAAGGTTCTTCCATTCCTTCTGTAAGATCAAGTGCATTTTGGCCTTTAATAGTGTAGTTTTCAGTCATGTAGAACCACAAGGAATAATACCTCATTCCTTCTCTAAGATTAAGTGCATTTTGATCCCAACTAGCCTGATGTAGAGCTGGTTTTCAAGCTTACAGCTTTTTGTTAACAAATATAATAATTATTGATTAAAATAATGACAAGCAAATGCAGCAGAGTAGCTTGATTTTAACTTGATATCTATGAAATTTAACTGACCATGATCAAATATCACATCAAGACAAAATATATGCAAATATTTTAAAGGATTGACCTAAATTGGCTGATATCCGCTCTTCAATTCTGGGTAGGCATAAAACATCAAGCTCAAAATATTATAAAGCAAGACCTTCCCCCCTTTTTCTTATCAGTAGTCTCCAATTCATATAAGGAATCATATCCAAACAGCTCTTTAACACTTAGTATCATTTTGTTCAAATCACTTTTATCATGCTGAAAATTCAACGTCAATGCATAATCAATAAGGCTAAACCTTCCACAAGGATGCTTCTCAATTCTCTTCCATCAAGCTTCCCAACATCGTCCAGTAACTAGAACCACACATCATTTCTCCTGATCAAATCTTCTTTTTCTTTTTCCTTCTATTAATTATTCGGATGCAGCCAAAGAGAAAAAAAAACATCGCTGAACAAACAGAGAAGATACAATCTTGGATAAAGTCATTTTGATGAATATATTATTCAAGTCCCATTCCAACAGAACATACAATAATCCAACGTCACAATCTTCCACTTCCTTCACCAGCCAACTGCCCCTCTGGTTTTCTCTCTTTCCCATGTCATTCATTCATTCCTCACTGCAAGTAAATCAATCACTATTCTTGTGCCACTGTCTTGCTTCTGTGATTTCTTGGACAAATAAACAAAATATCATAGAAAATCAACTAGATATGTTGGATATTACATATCATAACCTGCAGCTAGCTATCACTTAGAAATTAGAATCATATATTTTTCACTCAGTATCATAACTTGATTCTTTCTTACTAACATAATCATCGAACTAGATACGTTGCATTTTACAATTATTAAGCGTAAATTTCATTTTTCCCAGATAAAAAATAAAAGAAACAATGTAACCATTACATAGCATCACTTGCAGCTACCTACCACTGCATAGTCTCTGCATTACATATAGAAATTGGATCTCTCCCTTAAGCTCTCCATCAATTGCTTAAGTGAAGGGATTTGGATGGTTTATATTTTTTATTTATTTTGACAATTTTTTTTAAAAGAAGTACAACACAAAATGAAAATAATTTTTTACACATAAATTTTTAAAAAAATTATAATTAAAATTAAAAAGTATAAAAAATTAAAATTTGAAATCTAGACCTCCATATTATAGTTAAAATTAAAAAGTATAAAAAATTGAAATTTGAAATCTAGACCTCACATATTATAGTTAAAATTAAAAAGTATAAAAAATTGAAATTTGAAATCTAGACCTCCATATCTCCTCAATTAGGCAATTGAGGGGGAAGTCAATTGAAGGAATTTCTATTACATAAAATCTCTGCATTCCTAAACAATGTAACCATTATATATATATATATATATATATGTCAAAGTAACTCTTTTTTGTCTTAATTTACTGTAATTTGCTGTAGATATTATTTAATATCCCATAATATAACTTTATAATTTATAACATGCCAATTTCATATTAAATTATAAATTATTGTAGCATCCCCTGCATCGCAAATGCAACTACCTAGACTAGTTAGTGATATGCTTAAGTGGATGTATGTCCAATTGTGCCCTCAAGTCCTGTTTATCACTAGAGACGTTATGGGCTCTATTTTGCTTATGTCAACATGCGAATATTGCTCTTGCTCAATTTGACTATAGATGCTCCGGTTTGCTGCTTCCCCATTTTGCTCTCTATCTCTCTCTCTCTCTCTCAACCATTTAAAAGCCATTTGATTGAAAATTTAGCCTGGACTCCTGGAGTATTATAATCTTTTATTCTATGATTGATTTCTTTTGTTTTCAGGAAACAACTCTGTTTTTCTTTTACAAAAAGAAAAATCATTTATTTTTGTAGAATATTTATAATAGGTAACTTGATATGCTAAGAAATTAGGGAGAAATATAAATGTGAATGACCTGTTTTTTCAAAGAATAATTGTGATTAAAATTATAATGGACCAGCCCTGGCCTCCCTTAATTTTCATTCCATGGATAGGTGTTAAAACAACTGCTATAGGTTCTTAAGGATGCACTTAGATTGAAAAGTATAGGCATTAAAAGAGACAAAGGTTTAATTTAAATCCTCACTTTTACTTAAATCTAAATTAACCTTTTTTGAGGGTTTAGGGTTTAAGCAGACAATTGCTACCTCCTCATATTACGCATTTCTGGCTGATCATGAAGCTGAACCCGACGGAAGAGATAAGCAGCAGCAATGTATTGCAAACCAGAGGACCACTCAGCTCGATCCTCAACAAGCCGTTGTAGGCCCTTAGTATCAAAAACACCATTTCATAATTGAAACAGCACATTTTGACATGTTCCAAATGTCCCAAAGAGAAAGCTTAAAGACTTGGTCAAAAGCAAATGGCTTAACCACTACAAGCAAGTCCAACAAGTTGATACTAATTTCCAAAGCTCCTCGGTGGTGGTGTTTTATGGAAATTATTTTTAAGTGGGCCAAGCATAAATATCACACATTATTTTTTAAGTGTGTTAGATTTTTTTTTAATTTTAACAACTTATTACATAGTTAGTATAATTTAAAAAGTCAAAATACCAAAAAATAATTTAAAATTTGGACCATTCAAATCAAATTTAAATAACCCAAATAAAATTGGCCTAGAATGCCCATTTTCCCTATGTTGGATGGTGATTCTTCATTGGATCATGTGGAATTGCTTGGATACACTTAAATTTGCATAGCATGAAATTATTTACCATAGAAAAAAGAAAAAAATCCATGACAACAAAGTGAAAGGTTTCACAAAAGTGCAACCCATGCAGTTTGTAATCCCTAAACTTACTCTACTCTTCTATTTCTCTAAAAAGAAGATTGCACAGAGAGATAATTTCATCAATAATAGGTTAAACATTCAAGAATTTAAGGAATCATTCAACCCAGATCATCAGGAGTCTAAAGATTTTTCCCTCATGCCCTTCAACATCTTCTTGTGCCCTTACCACTATATTTTCTTACTAGACCTAATCATGGGCTAAGAATCCTATCTGGCTTGATAAGCCTAGTCCTAAAAGAATGGATATGAGCCTATAGACAAAAACCTGAATAAAAAAAAAACTCATTTTTCAAGAAGCCCATTTTAAAAATGTGCCAAGCTTAGGCTTTTTAAAAGCCTGGCTCAGCCCAAATTGCTAATATTTTTTTTTGTTTTTAATGAAATGAATCAGAATGAACAAATTGAAGAAAAAGCATCGCAAATTCACACTCACAGCCCTAGCCATCCACCATGCTATTGTTATTCATCACAAATTTGCACTCATAGTTGCAGTAGAGCAGCAAGTGTCCTTCTCGACCTAGACTCTTCACCACCACCAACAGTGACTAGGTGGCCACTACCAGTGGCCATCATTGATGGGGTTTACAGAATGGGATGATTTATGAATTAAAAAGCATGTTGGTACTGGTAACTTTTCTGCTTCCTCTTCTTATTGGATCCACATAACAAACATATTACTTCAAACTTATTTCACTTGTAGTTATCTCTGAGATGTTGGTATTCTTTGCAGTGTACATTTAGGACCATGCATTGTGCTATAGATGACAGAAGACCATGATTCCGTGGACTGTGACTTTGGGCATCTTCTTGCAAATGTGCAACAAGCTTCTTCAATGAATCTTTAGGCTCTATGGAATCATGGTTTAGCTTCTAAAAAGGTATATTGATCTTCTCCCATTTTGAAATGTACATTTGAATTGTGGTTAGAAGTTTTTCAAGTTAAATGGTTGAAATATTCTCCCTTTCATCATCTTTTCTTGTTCTATTCTTAATTATTACTTTCTTTTTTGTTAATTTTAGCCATTGTGAGAAATCTATGTTGATTGTTAAATGCCTACCATATGTTTGAAGAATTGTCTAGTTGGAGTCTTATTTAGTATATCTTGACAATTATAGTATTTAATGTTAATTACTTGTTATTATTACTTGTTATTAACACTTTATTTTTCTTTTAAGTATTTGTAAAAGATGAAGTCTTTTAAGGCTCTGTTTTTTACTTCTAATTATATGCAAATTAAATAATAGAAGTCTGTTAATGGTTCTATATATTTCTTAAGATAAATTTAGATTTTATGGTTTTTAACATGTTATCTATCTGTTTTAGGGCATGTCATAAGTTTGTTTTGCTTTTTGGTAACATTTTAAAGTTGAAGAGTGCAAAAGAAATATGGCAAGTAATGTTAACAATACCCTATATATAGAAGCAAATAATGCTAAAATGATGAAAATTCTCCTGAATGTGATCAAGTTAAGAAAAAAAAGTTAACTTCTAAAATGTGGCTGCAAATAACGAAGTTGGAAAATAGAAGTGCTCAATGCAACCAATGTGAAAAGCTTTTTGTGGTAGAATCACACCAAGGTACTTTACATTTAATTCATCATTTAGTTGTTTGTAGGAAGCGTGTAATACTAGATATTAGGAAGTATAATAGGTTAGGTATTCAGCTAAAACTAATGGGACAATATCTTTAATATTATTCACTTTTAATTAGGATAAAAGTTTAAGGGCAATTGCCAATTCTCTTATCTGTGCAAAGCTACCTTTTAATATTGTTGAGTTACCTATTTTTAGACAAATGTTGCAAGCCTTTACACTAAAAAGTAAGACAATAAGTAAGTAAACAATGAAGAGAGATGTGATGGTCATTCATTCAAATGAACACGCATTTGTAGCAAAGAAAATGACAAAAGTATAGGGCAAGATTACTTTAACTTTTGATAATTGGAGGGTTAAACACAGATGATAAATATATGTGTATAACAACTCATTGGATTGATGTAGATTGAAAACTTTAGAAAAGAATTATTTGTTTCAAAGTTATATCACTACCTTTTGCTAGTATTTCTTTGACTGACGAGATAGCTTCTTACTTGTCTAAATGGAAAATTGATAAGAAAATAGGCAGTATTATATTAGACAATGTTAGTTATAATGATGTAATGGCTATTTATTTGAAAATGACGTCTTCCAATTCTAGAAATTAGATGTGTGATGGCATCTTTTTCCAAATTTGATGCTCTTGTCATATTTTGAATTTGATTGTACAAGTTGATATGAAAAAGGTGGATAATGTTATTGCAATGATTCATGAAATGGTGAAATTTATTAAAAAGTCAGCTCCTAAGAAAAAGAAATTTTATGACATAGCTAAGAATAATTTTAGCTTAATTACAACTAGAAAAATTGAGGATTGATATGTGTGTAAGGTGGAATTCTACATTTTAATGCTTGAACATGCCATTTGTTATCAAAAAGTGTTCCAATATTAGCAGGAAAAGGATTATAGTTTTGGAATGTTCATGTTATCTAATGAAGAGTGGGATAAAGTGAAATTATTCCATAAGTTTTTTAAGCCATTTTATGATACTACTCTTATGTTTTCGTCCACCAAGAATCCAACATCTAACATATATTTCAGAGAAGTGTGTAAGATACATTTATGCTTGTTTAAAGCATATAAAACTCCTTTTGATTTCATGCAAATATGATTTCAGATATAGTTATAAAATTTCAAAAATATTAGGATGAAAATAATTTGTTACTTGCCTATGCTATTGTATTAGATCTATGGGAGAAGTTAATTTTTGTTGAGTATGTTTTCCATAAACTTTTTGATAATGTTGATGAGCAATGGGGTAAGACTGTCAATACTCTTCATGCAATATTTGAATACTATAAAGAAAGTCATCATATGAATCCATCAAGTGTGCGAACTTCTAAAAATACTAACTTCCAATCAAGTGTTGTTATTGATGAATTTGATGATTTTACTCCATTCAAGTTGTCCAGAAGACAAACACAAATAAGAAAATTAGAGCTAGACATCTACTTAAAATAACTAACTGAGAAAATAAGTATATATATTAATATTTTAAATTATTGGAAATCACATGTAGTGTAGTTTCCTAGGCTTACAATAAGGGCTCAAGATATTTTGGCTATTCCAATATCTACTATGGCTTTTAAATCAACTTTTAGTATTAGAAAGAAGGTAATTAATCCCTAGAGGAGTTCATTAAGTAAGAAGACTATTGAAACTCTAGTACATTTAGAGAATTGGCATCGTGCAAAAGGCTTTACATAGGTACATTTTCATTAAATATTTTAACAATATCTTTTGAATTTGCTAATGTTCATTTTTTTTAAATTAAGTCTTTGCTATTACGGCATTTTAGGAGAGTTTCAATTAGATAATGCAACCTCCTCAAATGATGAAGTTAGTCTTACATTTACTTTGGAAGATATTTTCTAAATTTGTAAATTTTCTAGCACTACAAGTTTTCTTTATTATTATGTTAATGATAAAGTAAATAATATTTTCTGTGTGTTTCTTCACGAAGGTCTTGAACTTTGCAAGGATGGTTGACACTTGAAGATTGGAGACTTTGGACTTTGGATAATTTGTGTTGCTTTATAAATGTGTGATTAATTTTTATTATTGTATTGATGAGAAAATTTATGGTTTGTTGTTGTTGTGTATTATGTAATGTGTGTTTCATTTTTATGACTTTATGTATGAGTTAATTTTTATTGTTGTGTTAGAGACTTTGTAGTTTGTTATTGTTATGTCATGTTATGTAATATTTTGAATATTATTTTTAAAGTTTGTAATAGTATGACTTTAAATTGCAAAATAATAACTAATCATCTAGTCAAATGGCTATACTTGTTCTCTAAATGTTTTAATTTTAGCTCCTCAAGAGATATATGAATATGAGATGAGCTTGTTGATCCTATTGATATATTGACCCCTTTGGTGAAGTTTGGATTTTGGAAGCTATAGTTAGTATTCTCCATCATCTCTCATATTAGAACAACTAAGTTACTTATCTTTGTTTGCTATATTGTCGTATTTGTCTTTGTTTTCTCTCTTGTGTTATAAAAATTTTAAAATCTACCAAATGGTCTGAAGTTTGGATAAAAAGAGGCTATTACTAAGCTAACCAAGGTTATGTCAACTAAAAGAATATCTCCTAGTGGTTTTTCTAGAGTTTAATGGACTTTGAAGAAGGTATGTTTTATTTTTTCAATTAGGAGAAAACACTAATTCATCTTATCTTATCCCCACAAAAAGTGGAATGCTAATAAGGCTGCAATAATTGTTCTTATTATAACCATGCTCCACTCAAGGTGTTTAAAGTTGTGAATTAGCATAGGCCACTAGCCACTCAACTAAATGATGTTAATTGTTAACCATTTACCACACATAGAATTTTCTTAACCCAACTTTATTAGATCACAGTTCATCATTTTGTTATCTTGATTGTATTTTAATGTTTTAAGTAGAAAGTACATACATAAAAGTCATTAATTAGAATGTAATTCATTTTGCAATTTCTCATATTGTATATCCATTGTTAGTTTGATTATCAATACAGTTGTTATATTTGTTTTATAGAAATGATGGAAAGGAAAAATAAAAATAAAGACATTATTAAGATAGCATTCTCTTAATTTGTTCTATTAGTTTGATGTTTTAGGATAAGCAAGGGGACAAGTGAGGGCTTGGTGGTAGACTATAAATGGGCAGAAGCTAATTTTGATAAGATTAAAGACAAATATGCTATTGCAAGGCTCTTGAATTTTTAGCTTGGATGGTATTTTCCCTTATATCCATTTCATGCTATCATTATTTGGATAAGAAGTTAAATAAATGGGAGAATTATAATAAAAGACCAAAAAGTGAAAAAATTTATTCTTAAGGACCTATTATCACTTGTTTTAGGATAATTACCATTGAGTTTGGTAACAAACAGTTGAACTTAGTGGTAACAGGTCCTCAAAAATAAATTTTTTCACTTCTTGGTCCTTAAACATAATTTTCCCTAAATAAATTTTTTATAAATTGAAATCATATGGATTCATATGTGCACTCACCTATAAAGAATGCTTTACTAAATTTCAATCCTTCAACAGGAAATTTTGCATTGATGGTATGGCTCACATCCATTGGAAATTTGTATCATGTTGATGTCATACTGATAAGGAACTTAATTCAACAAAGTTTATGGGTTTAACTGTTTAAAAATTTCTCTTTTCTACTTTTTGGTATTGTCAAAGATATTTTCATTACAATCTTATAATATCATATATAATTGCAAACAATATGAAGTATGATACCTAGTTTTCTTTTCTTTGACCTTTAATAAATAATGGAAGGTGAAGAAAAAAATTAAACAAGAACTTATTTGAATGGAAGCTTTGTATGGGTTTACTAGTTGAAGCTAGGTCTAACCTTGTGCATAGATTCTATAGATAATTTTCTTTTTTAAACTTGTTATTTTAAAATGGTGGGCTAAGCTCGACCTTTTTTTTTGGGCCCAAGCATCGGCTTAAAATTACAAAGCAGTCCCTAGGTCGAAGCTTATATTTCCTAACCTTTTTTTGATGAGCTTTATCCATTTATATACGAGCCCAACCTATGATCAGATTTATTTCTCACGCTCTTTTGTCGTCACCATCATCTCCATTACACCCATTTATAGAAGCTCAGCCAATCCATTGATTATAGATCGCTTAACCCACTTTATTGTACCTTTTATTATGGAGTCTCGAGATTATTCCCTTAAGCATAATCGCATCTTCCTGGGTCTTTACAACACTATTTTCTCATGCGTTTAAGCCATCATCATCATGAGCTCCAATCACCACACACCCACCCTTGTATAAGGGTCATTCCATAACTTTGGATCGCCTAACTTGCTCTATACTATTTTTTATTGATTCATTGAATCTAAAGAAAGATCAAGTCATTTTGCTGATTTTGAATGGCCTAACCCACTTTGTAAGAAATAAAGAATGTATCAGGTCTTTTACATGGAGTTGTTCAAACATTTTACTAGGGTCGGAGCTAAGGCATACTTTGAGTTTGAAATAGTGTCTTTCAAGCTTTACCTCTAATACCTTTTATTCATGGTCTTATTTTATTTTATTTTCTAGCAATGGCTAAATCAATAATTATTCCCTTTTACCCAATGGTCCAATGGCTAGCAAGAGGGGTTAAGACCCTACTACTCGAATGAAGGGCTAATAGTGCATTAAGTTGTTCAGTGATTCAATAAAAGTTGCTTTTAGTAGAAGGTTTGTGTCTTAGTATCCTTTAAAATAGATCCTAAAATTAAAATGAAGTTTTATTAACCTTTTGTTCCAAATTATAAACTTAATGGTGGATTAGGTTTTTTTCCAATTGACATGTTATCTATCAAGGTATTATACTAAGCATTTTCATTAAGCTTTTACCTACTATGTTCATTAAGTTATTTGCATTATCTAATCTCTATTTTTTCTTCCAATTTTCTTTTATTACACTAGAAGGGAAAATAAAGCTGCATATAAACATAATATCAACTTCACTTTTCAACTATAACTAAATAAAATTCTACGAGCCTTATTTGCCTCTTCCCGAATTTAGTTATGTTCAATATTTTGCAATGTAAGTTGAATCTTTCTTACCATCCTTTAGTTCCTCTACTCTTCTTATTCAAAGGTAACTTTATTTTGGTTTTTTGTGTTATGTGATTAGCATTGTAGCTAATGACTTTTTACTCTATTCATTAAGACATTTAACATAGTGTATAAGTAACTACAATTACACCACACACTACTAGCACCCTATTCATTAAGACATTTCTATACTCTTTAGTTCTTATACATATTGAATTTTGGTATGTCAGAACAACAAAAAAGATGGGATATATTAATAATTATAAAATTAAAATGTAGGATCAAATCCCAATTACTATTTAAATTTTCCTTATTATAAGATTAATTGATGTTTAGGTTGTCTTATTTTCTACAACTTATTTTTCAAGGTATTGTAATGTGTAGCTCTGTTGAATTTTTAATATTGTAGTTATTTTGTTTCTTATTTGTTCTTTCATCATCTATTGTTTTTCCCTCCTATTTTGCTCACATGTTTCACTGTATATTAAACAAAATTTGTACTCTTTTTATTTTTCTACATATAATTTATATTTTTTGCGTGCTTAAGACAACACCTTTTACGCCTCCATGTTTACACAGTTTGTATTTCTCCTTACACTTTGTAACTCCACCTTTTTCTTTACTCATCAATGATAATCGTTTACCTTATTTTTCATCTAGATTGTTCACATCTAATCACCTAATTTCATCATATACATCTTTTACTATGTCCTCAACTTGATTCACTCATTCTTATTTTGCATGTCTATAACAATTCGAATGGAAAATTAAAAAAAAAAGTTACAATGAAAAAAGAAATAAAAAGTACAAGAGATATTGAATTTATGACAAGTTTTTGAGAATATGATAGAATTAGAATTCAATTTTGCAGGTGGTACCGAATCTTATGAATCTAAAGACATTCGTGGTGAAGGAAAGGGAAGACAAATACTTTCCGATAATAGATTATTTCTAGTTGGTCTAAATGTTTATGAATAGAGAATGCGCCTAGTGTCACAAGTTTAAAAATGACATGGGTATATATCTTTTTGTATGTGAATTTGATTACTTATAAGGTATGTAACTTTCATGTTCTCTCATAATTGTTTTAGTGTTTTGGCTAATGATTTTAAAATGAAAAAGTTTTAGTAGTTAGTCTTAGCTTAATGTCGATAAATGTTATAGATATTGCATAATCAAAGTGAGTGCAAGATTGAATTAATCCTAATGAGATTTAATAAGTAAATGCATATCCTATCTTCCAATTTCCACATTTTACTCAAAAATGGTTGTAAGAGAAAATGGAACTAACATATATTCTCCATTTTAAAACCTTACTCATCTTGCATTGTAAATGAAGCCCTAAGGTAAAGCTCTTTCTTTGTTTTTCATAGGAAAAGCAAGGAGTACCATCTAATTAGGAATGGTATCTTTTCCAAAACTTTGCAAATCAATAGCAATTAGATTCATAGCTAAGTAATAAGCATATTAATTACATAAAGCTAAGTGTAAACTAACTCAACTAGGTGATTAAGTAAGGCCTTAGTTTCACCTTTTGCTATAACATATTGAACATATTCCACTAATCACCCAAGATTTTCCTAGAGCATATACAATCATTGGCTAGCCTGACAAATAGGATTTTAGAGAGAGTTTTAATACTTTAACATGTGAATTAAGAAGGGAGATATGAGCTTAAAAGTTGAAAAACTAAGTAAGCACTTTTTGCTTGCTCTCATTTTTGAAGGATTGCTCCCACTTTAATGCACCGAAAGTAGATGTAGGGAGCCAATAAAAATTTAGTAAAGTGTGTTTGCCAAATTGTGAGATCTATTGCCACACTTACTTTAAATAGTTTTCTTGGTTACTTTGCACTTAAGAAAGTTGCATGGAATGTCTATGCAAGAACTTTTGGCTTTCTAATATATCACATTCAAAGGATACTATAACATATTTTCCCTAGTATCTATTCTTGGAATAGTATGATGCCTTTACTTGATCCTAACCCTTTTTTTGTAACCATTTCTATATTTCTTATGCTTTTTCCCTTGCTTATTTGAAGGCTATTATTTTGATATTTTGTCTATACAAGGTCCAGCCAATGAAGGTTTTTGTTAGACTTTTGTGAACTCAAATGTACACCTCTACAGTTCAAATTATTCAAACACATGAATTTTAAGATGGCACGACTTTAGTTGTCTTTCTATAACGGTTTTCTATGATACAAACATGAGGCTAATATCTTGATCTTCTTTTTCCAGCTAGACTTAGTCACTGGCTATTTTTACCTTTCATTTTTAGGTCAATTACCTTTTACTCTTTTATAAAAAGTTAAGGAGTCTTGCGTTGTACTTACTAAAATCCTTAATCCTTCATTTTTCTTTTAAACTTTCAGTATGTTTTAAATGTGGAGTAACATGATATTACATAGGAATTGAGAAACAAACTTACGAAGGATAAATAGCTCAACTATTAATCCTGATTTTATATCACATACTAAATTGCATGAGTTAAACTATTATCGAGGTGTTGAAGTAGAATTTTTGTCATTTAATTTCTTGAAAATATCTTTTTTGTTCAAAAAGCCAATTGCTAAAACATTCTTTGTGGTATAGTTATCTAATTTTTTTAAGAACCCAAAGCATTTGCTTCCGCATTCATTAAAAAATTATTTTTTAAAAAAATAGGAATAATTAGCTCTATGTTTCAATTAACTTTACAAGGTAGGATGACTTTTTATTTTCGGGTTTTTTATGTTTTGGTATAAATTATATATTATTTATAATATATTATTTAAGTTTTAAAATATTAAAATATAATTAATAATAATTATATAAATAATAATTTTATTAATAAAATTTTCTTTTTGATTATAGTTTAATTTTCTAAACTTATTTGTATAAGAAAATATTTTTTATGTCTTATTAAGAATCTTATATATAATAAAATTATCTCAACTTATTAATTTTTTTATGTCTTATATAAGTTGAAGTCTTATAAATTTAATCAAGGAATAACATTCAAAGAGTTTATTTCTCAAATAATTCAACTATCCAATATTGAATTGTAAAAGATAATTATTATTTTAATTAAAAACTGATGATAAAAATATAAAAATTACATGTATTTTTTAAAAAACAAACCCATAATTATAGAATTAAGAGGAATCAAATGTTTTTTTTTTTAAAAAAACCCATGATTATAAAATCAGAAGTCTTAATAAATTGGGAAGATTTATTATTTTTTTACACAAATAAGTTAAAGAGAATTAAATTATAATTAAAAATATACTTTTATTAATAAAATTATCATTTATAAATTTACCATTAATTATATCTTAACATTTTAAAAACTAAATAATATCTTATATATTATAAATATAGTGTCTATTCTTGGAGTAGTATGAGGCCTCCACTTTGTCTTGAGCATTTTTTTGTAACCATTTTTATGTTTCTTTTTTTTTTTTACCTTACTTATTTGAAGGCCCTTATTTTGATATTGTGTCTATACATGGTCATTGAATGGGAAATAGTGAAAGTTTTTGTTAGACTTTTATGAGATTACATGTACACCTTTACAATTCAAATCACTCAAACACATGAATTATAAGATGGCACAACTTAATTATCTTTCTGTAAAGGTTTTCTATAATACAAATATGAGGCTATATCTTGATTTTCTTTTTCCAACTAGACTTGGTCATTAGCTATTTTTACCTCTTTTTAACTTCAATTACTTTTACTTTTTTATAAAAAGTTAAGGAGTCTTGGGCTGTACTCACTAAAATCCTTAATTCTTCATTTTTTTTGAACTTTTGAGTATCAATATGTTTTAAATGTTGAGCAATATGATATTGCCGAAGAATTGAGAAACAAACTTTCAAAGGATAGATAGCTCAACCACTAATCTTGATTTTATATCATTTATAAATTTGTTGTTAATTATATTTTGATAGTTTAAAAATTAATCAATATATTATAAATTATAAATATAGTATCTATTTTTGGACTAGTATGATACCTTTACTTGGTCCTGACCATTTTTCTGCAACAATTTCTATATTTCTTATATATTTTCCTTGTTTTTTTAAAGGCCCTTATTTTGATATCATGTCTATACAATGTCATTAAATGGGAAATATCCCCAAGCCAATGAAGATTTTTGTTAGACTTTTATGAACTTACATGCACACCTCTACAATTCAAGTCATTCAAACACTTAAATTTTAAGATGCATGGCTTAATTGTCTTTCTATAATGGTTTTTGGTAATTCAAATATGAGACCCATATCTTGATCTTATTTCTCCAGCTAGATTTAATCACAGGCTACTTGTACTTTTTTTTTTTAAAGATCATTTACCTTTTACTCTTTTATAAAAAGTTAAGAAGTGTTGTGTTGTGCTCATTAAAATCTTTAATCCTTCAATTTTTTTGAACTTTTGAGTATCAATATCTTTTAAGTGTGAAGCAATAAGATATTACTTAGGAATTGAGAAACAAACTTACCAAGGATAGATAGTTCAATTACTAATATTGATTTTATATCGCATAATACATTGCGTAAGTTAAACTATTATTGAGATGTTAAAGTAGAATTTTTTGGGTTTAACTTTTTGACAATAATTTTCTTTTGGTTCAAAAAGCCATATAGTAAAACTTTTTTTTGTATAGATTATCTTTTTTTTTTCTTTTTACCAACATGAAGTATTTGCTTTTGCATTCATTAAAAAATTATTTTTTAAAATAATGAGAATAATTAGCTATGCATTTCAATTAACATTACAAATTATATATATTATTTCTAATATAATTTTTTGGGTTTTTTGATGTTTTGGTATAAATTACATATTATTTAATTTTTAAAATATTAAAATATAATTAATAATAATAAATTTATTAATACAATTATATTTCATAATTTAAATTTTTAAACTTATTTGTATAAGAAATTTTTTTAAGTCTCATTAAGAATCTTATATATAATAAAATTATCTCAACTTATTAATTTTTTATGTCTTATATAATTTGAAGCCTTATAAATTTAATCAAGGTATAACATTTAAAGAATTTTTTTTTTCAAATAACTCAATTATTAAATATTGAATTGTAAAAGGTCATTATTATATTAATTATAAACCAATAACAAAAATATAAACATTGCATGTATTTTTTTTTAAACCAGCCCCTAATTATGGAATCAAGAGGAACCAAGAGGGTTTTTTTTTAACCCATGATTATAACATCAAAAGTCTTAATAAATTGAGAAGATTTTAATATTTTTTTGAAAATAAGTTAAAGAGAATTAAATTATAATTTTATTAACAAAATTATAATTTTAAATTAATTATTAATTATATTTTAATATTTTTAAAAAATTATATATTATATATTATAAATATAATATATTATTTTTAGAATGTATATCATAAATAATATATATTTTATATTATAATACCCCCTTAACCCCAGCATCCTCTCGGGGACCCACACATCCTTTTAAAGGTTAATTGAAATGCAAAGCATTTTTTATTGGCTTTTTTACTTATATATGAAAATAAAAGGCTATTGACTTAAAACCTTAGCTGCCAAAATGTTTTTCTTAAATAATTAATATTTTTTTAAGAGGTCATGGCATCTCTTCTACTTAGGCCCCCTAAATTTTTTTTTTTTAAATTTTTTTCTTAACATGGGTCATAGTTGATTCATGTTATTGGCATATAGGTTGCGACATTTGGAATGTCGTGACTCATATGCATTTTTTTTAATAAATTCTAAATGAGTCACGTCATGCGATTTGTCATGACCCATAATTTTTATTTTAAATGTTAATTTTTTGTAAAAAAGCATGTAATTCTTAATTTTAATTTTTTTAAATATATTCTTTTAATATATTTTTAGGTTTTAATAAATTTGTGTGTAATATAGAATTAAAAAAATATAATATTTTTTTGTAATGTTTTATATTTTTATTAAAGAAAAATTAATAAAAGAATAATAGAAAATTATAAATAAATAGAACATGTAAAAAATATATAAAGAATGAAAATGAAATAAAATTTACAAGTATACAAAAATAAGGTATAAATATTAAAATAAAAAATAAGCTTACTATTTTAACCAATATGTTCTCCAATCTTGCATTAAGGCTTTTTTTTTAGCCGTTGTAGACAGCATTGTAGTGGCTCATCATCATCATCAGATGATCCATTATTAATATTGTGAGTTGGCTAAGGGGATTTAATAGGTAGAATCGATTGTTTATGGGTGAAAAACCTCTGTTGGAAAGATGATCCCAATTGTTCCGAAGATGTATCAGCATACTCTGCGATGAATGCAAATGGATCGGAGAATAGAGTGGCGAAAGGCATACCACTAGCTTGCATAGTTTGGGGTGAGGGTGGAAAAGTACGACTGAGGAGTTGATGGTATGAATGAAGATGAACCAATACTAGCAAAATCTGTGAATGATGCACTATGAACAAAAGAAGAAAGACTAGGACCCCATAAAATCTAAAAAAAATTCACTCGATGCAAAAGATGGTGTAAAAGAAGGACTAGCACTTGCATAGTCAATGAATGATGTAAAAGAAGAAGGATTTAGACCCTCAATGTTTCCATGGATTGGCATTGACATGTAATAGGATGATGGAGTATCTGTTTGACATCCACTACTATATGCAATATCTACTAATAGCTCTTTAATGGCTTAAAATAACCCAAATTAAAGTTAATAGTAAAATAAATAATTAAATTAGACAACATTATTTTTAAGATAAATATAATATTTAGATAATTTTAAGGATAATTTTAGAGCTTTAAAATTATCTTAAGGAGTAATTTTGATATCTATCCTATACCCATTGAGATATTTTTATATCTTAAAATTTTAAAATAGATAAACATAAAAATTTTAAATAATTGGGGGTCCTTATTTTCACATTTAGGTATGTAAGAATTGTAACATCCGGTCCCTCTATAAACGTGAGAAATGCGATATTTGGTTTCTCTGTCAACATAAGAAATGGGCCAAATATAAAAGGAAGTCCCTGAAATAGAAGGATTTGTAACCAAATAAAATTATGATAACATTTTAAATATTGAAAAATGAGGATTTGAGGTTTAAGATGCTAAAAAATCAGAGTTAGAAGAGCTCAAAAAATTTATCGAAGAAAGTAAAGGCATTTTTGTAATTTCTGAAAAATTTAGAAAACTCATACGAAGGCTTTTTAAACAAAAAATTTGAGCTTTCTAAGATTCTTAGAGACCCTGAAAATTATGGGAACCCTTAGAATAGTTGAAACCCCTCCGGTGACCGATTTCAATCATCGATTAACCAAAACATTGACCGAACAATTTAGAATAGTTTCAAATCCTTTTTCAGTGATTCCAAAGGCAATTCTTATGATTAAGAGCCTAAGAAATATTATGGAAAAGAAGGATTTCAAAAAGAAATTTATTTAAGCCAAAATGATAAGAACAAAAAATAAGGACTAAAATCCAAAATGAAAAAGTGTATAAAGTGGACTCCTCACCTTCTTAAAGAACATTTTCTTTTAGCCTCTGATTAACAGACCTTTTTGCTGCCCAAAATAGAACATGAGATGAAGGGAGAGAGATGCACTAAGAGAGCTCAAGAGGAGGAAGAAAAGGCTAACAAAAGGTAGGAAAATTTAAGGATTTCTATAGTCTTTCTTTTTGAAACCTTCCTCTCCTCTCTTTGCTTCATCTTTCTATGTTTTTGGTGAGTGAAATGGTTCTATTTTTTCCTTGAACCAGAAGGGAAAAGTGGGGAATCTAAAGAGGAAGCTAAGGCAAGAAGAAATACTCTTGAAAGAAGGTTGAATTTAAGGTAATTTATTGCTTTTTGTTGCTTCTTCCTTCTTGTTCTTCCTTGTGTGTGTAACGCCTAAGAGCAGAACCATCTAGGGGAGGAAAGTTTTGACCTAAAAATAATAAGAAATCATGAAATTGGAGTGTGTGAACTTGGAATATGCCAATAAATTGCAAGAAAAACCAAGGGATTGTAAGTTAGAAAAGTGTAGAGCTCTTGAATACCTTGCAAAAATTGATTTGATGTATGAGTTCCCTTGCATGTGTGAGTGTTTGATTGAGTTCCTAATACCTCTAAGAAACCTCCCAAGTGGCTCTCACATCAAGAAAAAATTGAAAATCCCTTAAATCCCAAATACTTCTATAATGTCGGCCTAGGACAGATGGAGGGGTTAGGGAGTGTTTTAATTTATTCTAACCTTGGTTTGAGACTTTTTATGATGGTAGAAGGTGGGAGGAACCCTTGAAAAAAATTTAAAAGTCATGGATTGGGAGATGAGGCAATGGCTTCCATAATGTGACCTTATGAAGCAACTTGTATCTAGACTTTTGTAAATAAATATGTAATGGCCCCAAGGACCTTAAATGAGGTCAAGAGGCCTAGAAATGAGAAAAGAATGAAGCCAAGAATTTAAATCATGATGGTTGCTTCAATAGGCCATTTATGGAACCATTATGTGACTTATGAAAGCAAATATGTTTTTAAGAGTAAATTGAATGCTTTAGCTTGCTTCAAGAATATAATTGAGTATTATTCATGATGTTTAGGCCAAGGAAACCAACCCCACCTAAGTGTTCTTGTGGAACCGAAAAAGGGAAGGAGTAAGGCAAAGTAAAGCTTGCATAGATAATAAGATAGCTCTCTCCTCCTTCTTTCATGCATGCTTGAGTGTTTTTCTTGTCTTGAACGTGTATGTATGTTTAAAGTCATGAAATATGTTTCTAGCAAGCATTCATATGCCATGGTACTTATGTATTGAAATGATGCTTTAATGAATGCCTTTGATTTGCTTGAGCTTAGTGAAGCCAAAAGTCCCTTAGTTAGGATGAAGATAAGCCAAGAGTCCCTAATGTTGGGTGAGACAAAACCAAAAGTCTTTAGCAAGAGTGAGGTTTAGTCAAAAGTCCCTTAAAAATAGGTGAGACAAGTCCAAAAGTCCCAAAGAGAGTGAGTGAGGCTAAACCAATACTTTGGCAAGCTTATGTATGTTATCTATATCCTTAGGAATGAAGAAAATGCTTTATATATGATTGAGAATTTCATATTGGCATGCATGCATCTAGACTTGAAACTTGCATCAAGTATGTGTGTTTAAAAGGGAGATGAGATATTGGGATTCTTAGAATCTCACTCATTCCTCCCCATTGCCTCATATATCTAAGTGGATCAAATGAATCAAGGAATGGGAGCCACTAAGTTTGGAGGAGGGAGATTGACATAGGAGTGTGATAATTGTCCACATTGTAACTAGTTTGATGGCTTAAGATGTATTATTATGATGCATGTTATGTAAGACTCTTGGAACATATGTAATTATACGAATACTTGATGTATATGTGAGAATTAGTACCACTTGAATGAAGTAGCAAGTTTATGGCATTGAATGGCAAGAGTGGATCATGTATGTTCTTGTGTATAACTTGGAATGGGAGAGTGAATTTGTGAAATCTGGGTTAATGGACCCATTAGACATGTTTAGAGGTTTGTCCTTGTGCTTTCCCACGTGCTCAAGTGGCCTTGGGAGTCTTAGAAGTTAATGTGAACCCATTATGACCCTTTTAAATGCCAAAAATGGCCAATATGCAACCTTATGTCAAAATCTATCCACTGAGATCTTCTTGGTCTGAAACTTGGCACGCATCTAGGTCATATTGAGAGCTTTTTGGGAAGCTAAAGTGAGTAATATTTAGAGTTCTACAGAATATTTGATGAATTTTTTAAATTGAAATTTTTTTGGATTTGGTCACTGTACTGTAGCTTTGGTCTGAAAATGAATATCTATCAAACATAGGGCAAACAATGACCAATTATCATGAAATGTTATAGGCAGAAACTAGACCTTTCCAGTGACTTATGCCAATTAGAAGCACTCCATTTGGATGTCTAAAGAGGGAGATATGAATTTTTGAAATGGCTATCCAGTATCAGGCACACAGTCAGACCCGATGCACTATTTGATTAGTTTTCGTGGTCTGAATGAACTTGGAATGGTCTAGAATGATTTTTTCCCTCTATCTAAGATCCATAACTTTCCAGATTGGTATCATTTACATGGATTGAATTTTTTAAAAATTAATTGAACATTTTTTAAGTTTATATTAGAAACTTGTATCAGTATCAATAGGCAGTTAGACCTTTGTGCCTTTTTTCGTTGTCAAACGTGGCCCCAATGCTATGTTCATAACTTAAAATTATTTTTAGCATAAATTTAATACTTAGAGCTTTCAAGAAAGCTATGGTATGGCAGATTTCAATTTTTTTACATTTATTTATGAATTTTCAAAATTTTCCTTAAATCTGACATTATACAATTCGTGATGCATGAAGGGATTTTTGAGGTTTTTGATTTGAGAACCGTGGCTTGCTTGATAATTTAAGTTGTTTATGATTTTTACCAATGCTAAATGACTGGGGAATGTTGTTGGATAATCCACGGGACCCATGTAATGCGAATTTGTAAATTTTGACCCCAATGTACGCAATAAAAGTGCACTTAAATGGTGATTTTCTTGACCTATTCTCTGAGAACATATGTAAATCCCTATGAATGGGAGAGCATAATGGTTGAAAGTATATGGTATGAAAAGAATAATTCTCTATGAGTCTTAAATAAATTGCACTAGAAAAAAAAAACCTTAGGTGCTTTTGGTAATTTTTCCTTTTTTCTTTTTAATATATTTCCCTTCCTTATCACTCCATCTGATGCAATACATCCTCCTCCCCCCATTCTTCTTTTTCTCTTTCCTCAAAAGTTTCTTCTTCTTGTAGTTTCAAGATGCAACCCTCCTTATCTTCTTTTCTCATTTTTTTTCATTCTTCCTTGCTTATTTGCTACACCCCACCATGTAATACCTCTGCCATCTTCTAGTTCTGATCACTAAGTGCTATGGAGCTATGGGTGCTATACTGAGGGAGGAAACCGTATAAGGTAAACTCCATTCTTGCTCCATTTCGGGTCCTTCTTTTTTCTCTTATTTTTGGCTTGCATTTTCGCTTGTTCAACCTCCATTTTTGTTCCTTTTAATGTTAATGGTGTCATAGAACATAAATTTTAGCTTGCTTCTTCATTTTGGTCATGGAAAGCTTCTTAAATTGGGGCTTTTTGATTTAATCTTCTAAGGTATGAATTGGCAATTCTACCATGCTCATTTAAGTTTCTTAAGACATATTTTAGGCTTAAACCAAATTTTAGAAGCTTAAATTAAATTATGATGGTTAATTGGTGAAGTAGAAGATTAGGATTTGTAGTAATATTAGAAAATTTAAGCTATAATTATAAGTTTAGATGCTAGAGGGTTAAATAAATTATATTGACTATATTAGAAGCCATTTAGGGAATTAAAGTGATGTTTTTTATATTTAATATAATTATAGCTGATATTGAGGCCACTCTTTTTATCAGAGATTCCTTCAAAATTTTAAGAAATTGGAGCCTCTATTATTGGCCTCCACAACTGAGTGTATAAATAGCAAAATAGTAGTCTCTTTATTTTATATTTATATATTATTAGCCCAAACTTCACATTTTGTAATTTGCTTTATCTGCGTTGTTGGGAAACAAATCTCGCTTTTTAAACCTTATGTAGGTCATAATATGCGTGTGAAAGTATATCTATATATATACATGGTTATTATATTAGAGAGATGATGAATGAATTTTAATTATAATTTTATTATATAAATTTGTTGATTTATTGTTTTTATTTATCTAAAGTACTTTTTTTACTTGATCTAATTTTTACTTATTTATTTTCTTAGTTGTCGATATTTAATTTATTTAAATAATTTTATTTCAAAATTATAGATGAAAATCTGATTAAACCCTTAGCCGTTAGTGTGGGTAACGGCCTAGGTGCACCTAGTTAGAATAATGAATAATCACTATGTGGCGACACTCAATGATAATTATATTGGATATATCATGAGATGCACATCGTGTGGCGGCACTCGGTGATGGTGATGATGATGATATTGTGATACTGTGTAATGGTATTAATGGTAATATTGAATCCTATGTGGCAGCACTCAAGGTTGATTATAATTCTTTCTTGTGATACCTATTCTATCTTATTTTCTTTAATTTTAAATTACGTTTTTGCTAATAGCCTGCAATATAATTTAATTGTAGTATATATATATATATTAGTCAATTATTTGTTCAAGTAATTTATTGCGAAAAACTCTAAACCTATTTATTTCCCCTTCTATTTATTTTGTTGTCTACGCATTCACTAAGCCAGTGGTAGGCTTACCTCTTTTTCTTATATATTTTCATATCAGTAGATTGAGGTGCTTTGAGATTTACGTGGCTTCTAGACTTGGATGGTATAATATTTTGGTCAGTTGATTGTATAGGGACTCCAAAACATATTGGCTATTAGGTGTTGTATTATTTTGAGTCATGTGAATGTTGTACTTCTTTTATAAACCACATGATGACCCTTGTAATGAAAATTTTTTATATTTTGAAAAACTCATGTACATGTTGTATTGTGGAAAGAATTCAAAAGTATAAGATATTAGTGAATTTTTTAAATAAAATGTATTGGTTTGTGCTGAATTTGTAAGGTTGGGATGTCTAATTTTTAGGAGACGTGTTGCCAAATTTTTGACAACCTCTAATCATTTATATGTATATTTATATAAAAGTATGAGCATTGATTAAGTTGTCAGGCTTATTAGACTGGGCCAACCTTGCTTGGCTTGGCCTTGGCGTCGGTCATGGCCTGGGGTTCAGGTCGTGACATGGATATAAAACCGTGTCCCCATTTTCTTAAGCGAGCCTCTAACTCTGGTAGCCTCTGCACATGAGGAGCGGGTGGAGTAGGTTGAGAGATCATCATCTCCCAATGTTCACCTAAGATTTGCAACATCATCTTAATATCTCTGCTTGTCCTCTCCTTAAATCTTGCATAATCAAGTGTCGAAGGATTAGTAATGGTAAGCTTTTAAGTCATCCAATACATCGCCCTGTGAAAAAAAAAAGATTAGCAATTATATATTTAGATAAAGTACAAAAGTATGAAGAATAAAATTAAATGTAAGTATAAAAAATCTTACCATAAAACCTTAAGAGCCACTCTCTGGATGGATCCACCATTGTATATATCGCTAATACCAACATATATAATTGGAAAAGCGATCCAGGAGAGATATCTCTATATCCGTTTAAGCAACAACCTGCTACCATACATTCCATGTAGTAATAAATACAATGTATTCATGATGCCAATCTTTTTGTATTTTTCCTCTCAACTGAAAGGTATGCAAAGACCCCACATTGAACGACATATGTGGGATATGCTGCTACCAATCAAACTGGCAAAGGACATGGTCTGCATGATGGAACTTAACAATCTAGAAGCAAACAATAGGAATAGATATGCACCATATATTTGGAGATGTTAAGCAATAGTCAGAAATTAACTATTGGATACTCGAAGGGTCGTATAGTTGCTAAATAAATTTATCATCTTTCATTTGATCTAATAATATCCTATAGGTCTGTAAGGCCTCTGTGGTTGGATGAATATGTTGGGGGACACACCTCCATCTGAAATCCAATGGCAGACTCAAGGGATATATCTCTATCTGAAGGTCTAGTTAAGGAGATGGTAGTGGAGCCAGTCACGAGAAATGGTCCTATACCCATAAGTGTAATAATGTCAGACAACCACTAATATTCACCTTATCATAATTTGTTGTACTATATATTTCTCTGTATAAGTGTGCTAAAAATATTGATCCCTAACTATAATAACCAGCCTCATCAAAATCAACAAGTAATAGCAAATACATCAACATGACTCTATACTCAGTTTGATTTGGCATTAAATATCCCCCAATCAATCTCATAATATATGCTTGAGTAAATTGCTATATAGTTACATCGTCAACATCATTCAGAAGGGTTACAAATGTCTGGGTAAGCCACAGGAGATTGAGTCTCTATCCATCCATTATCTCTAGAGATGGAGTCATACTAAGTAATTACTAGCACATGATCTTCCAATTATAATTTGTCTGACTCGAAATAACTTGTCTCGTGCACAGTAGTCCAATTTAGATAACAACATCTTGTAAGATGATTGTTGCCTCCCCCTTAGTCAAGTGAAAAGTATATATTTTTAGCTACCATCTCTCTATGAGAGTTAAAACTAATGCTATATTAAAATTGAAATGGCCAAGTCAGGACACCCCATAAAAACCCTCCCTGATCAAATAAGAAACAATAGTAAGCAAGGGATCTAAGATGTGATCTTCCTTTGCTATTTGTCATATATGAAGAATGCGATCAGCCTACAATATGCATTTATAATATTAAAACATAATAGTTTATAATCAGTCAAATAAAACAACTTTAATTGTGTTATCTTATCCATCCCTGCCACATGGTCTGTGACACATAACGAGTCTACAAGTATATAAGTGAATTATCTTCAGGCCCCGAATCCACAAAGCTAATATGACAAGCTATTACACTATTATAATATCAGAGTTAGAGTTAAAACTATCACTTTCAAATTTATATAGTTATAAAATAACTTTTGTATAAAGGAACTGCAAATCTAGTCCGAAAGAAATGGCAATGGTTATAAACAAATTCACATGTCAAGAAACTAACTCATTAACTGTGATATAAGGGAACTTCAAAGCCAACCAAAAAATGGAAACTGTTACTAAGAAATTCTCATGTCAAGAAACTAACTTGTCAAATGTTATATAAGGGAACCATAAATCTAATACAAAAAAATGAAAATCATATTACAAGAAAAGTTCATTAAAGGAATCAACTACAAATTCATAGTGAAATTATGTTAATCAAGTAAAATACATGGTAAAATGAACTCTATCAACATCCACTCAGCCACTGAGAAGTGCAAGTTGTTTGGTTGTGGCCAATTTGCCTGCACAAGCCACATTATTGCTATTCTCTTAAACCCTCACGCTAATTCATCTTATTGTAAATTCTAGAGGACTTCGACCTACCTCTTTAGGGAATCATAGTACGATCAGACACTAGTCGTGGACCTACTATTTGTAGTGAACATAGTTCCCTTCCCATTGGCTGAAATTTCATCTTATATGCATTAATGATGGTGTTTAGGCAGAAAAGTCAATCTACATATTGGAGCGAATCAATGAAGATTGTGGCACATGCAGCAAATACATGTTGGCATGGATACTTTTGAATTTGAAACTCCCTACAATCATAGGTGCAACAAGACATGCTCACCTTACAACACCGACCATATTGCTTGTTCATTGGATAGTACAGTTCTTCAACCTCAAATTCTAATGCTCACTTGTCAAACCTACATATAGTTAAGACAGATGCACTATATATCAATGATGATAATTTTTTCATCATATCCTTTGGGAAAATGGCACTTGTCTCAAGCTGTGCATTTATTATTTACGCATGCTTTACCTAATATCTGTTCAGCCTATACATAGTTGTTTTGACCCATTCACTGATGGGTAAGAACCTGATACATTCAGTCAAGTTTATAGTCATGTACTCCTAACGTCAGCCCTCAACATCGTATGCATGAGACCATTTGCTTTTTGGAATATTCTCTATCTAGTTTGCGACCTCTATATAGAGTTGACATAATTGGGTCAATTGTTCATTCACTTGATGTCGCTCATGCAAGTAACCCGCATAAATAGTTATCCATAAATAAATATTTTAACACAACATCTATCAAGTCATTCTATATGATCAGTAAAACATACCAACAATGATGAACCTCTTCTTCAGCCACTTACTCCTAAATGTTGTGTTTAGGTTACTTGCAATATGTTTTAAAACAAAACACATGATATGTGGTTGGTGGCTGCCATTCAATTTTTGGATTAGAGACAATGGCCAAAATTTTAGGATGTTTATCAAAAATCAAGTGGATCCCTATTTTATTTAGCAGTACTCAGTGTTAGAGTAGCTAAAGGAACTATACCTATAACTCGTGTGTTTCCCTCTTGACAACTACAAATGTTAAGGGTACAACTTTGTGGCTTCATCTTGTGAATTTGCAATGAGCACAATACCCTTGTACTTTCCATATAAAAAGGTTCCATCAACTGGGACCATTAGTTTCAAGTAACCAAACGCATTAATACAAGGTTTAAAGGTCCAAAAAAGCTTGACGAAACATTACTAAAGGTTCTACAACTGAATTGCTCTGTAGGCACTCCTCATGAACAAACTCATAATATAACCTTGGCATAAAGTGGCCAACTGTGGCCAACCATTTCTACAAGAAAACATATGATCATTCCCAATTTCCAAATGCAATGTTGATTGCTCAATGCTTTATTGTCCATGTTTTTTTGTATGACACAATGTAGCTAAATATGTTATATGCCTTTTCAATAATTTGCCTAATGGAGACCAATGGATTCTTAGCCACCATTGACATAATATGTGATAAGATCACATTAGAGTTAAGCTTTGGATGATCCTGCAACAATGATGGAAAAATATATGTGTGTGAGTCATTATATCTTGTTATTTTCCAATGCCTATCTCTGTCATCTCAGCTTATTCTAACTCTCCATTTACACCAATCACCATATTCTAGATAACGATATTTTTCATGCTTCTATAACGAGTAATACACCATAAAGGTATGGTATTTGCCAATAGAGTATATCTTCATTGCAAGGCACATAGGTTGTTTATCTTAGAATCTTATACCAATATACAATTTTTGACTATTATTCAAATTAATGTTCTCAACCATCTTAGGGATCTTGATAGAATTCCTATTATCCAGGTTAATTTGTGAAAGCATGGCATATACTCAGTTCACATATTGAGCCACTAGAGTGACTCGCGCCTCATCAACATGGTTTCCCTTAGAATCATCATCTCCATGGTCATTGATATTAGGCAAAGCATCATATTCATCCTCTTCTTTAAAGGCGTCTATTATATCCTCCCTCTCATCTGGAGGCAACGAAAGACTTGTCTTGAAAATAGGTTGATATGATGAGCTTAGCTGGCATGTAAAGTTAATGGTAGGCTGAGAACCAAAATGGCTAACATCTACTATGTAGGAGTTAAATTGTGAGGCATAGTTATTCGTACTTTGGAATTGGCTGGTGGACGGGAGGGATAGTGGTGTATAGATCTCAGCTTATGCCACATTCAAATTTATATCGATAATTAATAGATGCGCATATATATTCAGTACGACTAATTGGTTTGAAAATTTTTGGTTAGCTTCTTACATTGTTTGGATATTAAAATCATCCTCTAGAGTGCAAGTTAAGTACTTGATGGGATTACAGGAATAAAGGTACCTATATACTAACTTAGATACAAATTGATTTGAGGTCAATTGTAGCTTTTCGCCTATTATCTTCTTTAACTCATTAATAATAATATATGTGTCAACTCTTAATATTTTAGGTCTATCACATACAAATATTACACTTTCTTTGTTATTATAAATGTTTCCATTTGCATAGATGTATATGATTTCCTTTCTCAAACTCATTGTGATTTTTATCATAGAATTGATGTAATAACACGTGAAAAAAATTCTTTAACAACATTTATTTACATATATAAAGTCATATATCAATATATATATATATATATATATATTTTTTATTAAACTATATACAACTATATTTATACATGTCTATATTAGAAATTTTTTAACTCATTTAATTATTTTGTACATTACATATCTCTTTATGTATAGTAAAATTTTAATTCTTTATATTTTTAAAACCACTATATTTGCTTATATTTGCTTTTATATATATACATATTTATATAATACACATTTTATAAATATCATTATAAATATATATAAATGAATTATTACATAGTTCCTAAATAAAAATATATACATAAATATATTTTCATTTACTTCTTTTATATATGTATTACAATATATTTACTTATATATAAATTAACATTTATATCATCTATATTTTTTAAGTGTATTTTTATTTATTTCTTAGCTAGTTTTTTCTTCATTTATTCACAAATAATTTTTTTTCTGTATATCTCAACTTACATTTAATTATTTTTATAAGTTTTTCCTTATTCCTATTACATATTATATATTAGATAGATTTAAAAAATATATATCATGATTTTTTTATTAAGTTTGATGGTCAAAAAGTTAACAAAAAAAAATTCATTCCTTGTATATAGAAATAGAAATACAACTAAAATATCCTAAAAATAACAGAATAATGTAATAAACCAAATTCTATATAATCACATATACATATTCAAATTATTTTTTTCAACTAAATGCTAGCAAATAAATAATATAAATTTAGCACATTAACTATATAAATATGAAGATAATATATTATCCCAAAATTTGTTTCTTACCTTTAAAAATTTATTAACCAATAACCAATGTTGATTTGCAATTTATTATACATTTTCCTTCCGTTGGACCACAAAATGATTTTTTTCCTAAATATGCAAAAAGTTTTAGATATCAAAAATGTAAACTAAATATATGGAAGTACTAAATATATTCACCAATATTAAAATATTAAATGAAAATTCAACAAAAATAAATCTATACTTTTTCCCCAACATCATATATTAAACAAAAAATTACTAAAAGAAATTTTAAATTTTTTTCCTATCTTACAATACTTCCACTTAATACTCCTATTTAAAGAGACTAAAGAATCTTGCAGGAGTAAGGAGATAAAAGTTTGAATGTTTCAAATATGTTCTTCCAATTGTTAAGATATATAATGAGAGTTTTTGGAAGTAAAGAAAAATTTGTAACTTAGAAGCTTTGTAATAGATAAATATAAACTAATATTGCAACAAATTAATGAAGATGACAAGAAAATATGAGAAGCACGAAAATAGCATAAGAAAGTGAGGAATGAGAGGTGTGACCATCTCCTTTTATAATGTGGAAGAAAAGGGGAGGAATGGGAGAGCAAAAAAGGGGCCGAGTAGTAATGTTGTAGCAGCTACAGCTTTAATTAGGTTGTGGCATAGTTGCAACCTTAGTTAAGCTATAGCTTTTAATAAGGTCACATGTTGGTGGCCCATAACTCTTTAAAAACAAAAAAGTTATTTTTAAAGGGTTGCAGTAGATAAGATATCGCGACCTTTAATTTTTTTAAAAAAGTATATATTAAGAGAATTGTGACGTGACCCTCTTAATATTAAAAAAAAATCTAAAAGATCATAAAAGAGATGTCTCAACCCCTTAAGTATTTGTGAAAATAGTTTTAGTGGCTAAGCTTTTCAATTAATTCTTTATTTTTTTAACATCTTGGTATCAAAAAGCCACTTTTTACTTGTATGCAGAGTTAATTATTCTGTGTTTAGTATTTTTACAAAAAATTAATTTTTTCATAAACGCAAATGCAAGTATTTTGCATTCTTAAAGAAAATAAATGATTTCTATGAAAAAAATATTTTGGCGACTGACTTTTTGAATCAAATGTTTTTTTTTTTATAAATAGATTAGGAGTGTCAAAAAAGTATTTTCTTTTCTTGTCTAAATATACGTCTTGGCGTTATTTCAATTTTAGTATAGCACTTCTGGTTTTTGGATTCGTATGTCTTGTCTATAATTTTGGTTTCGTTATCAAAATTTTCTTCTAGTGAAAGCGTTAAATGACATGGTTAATAGAAAAAGTGTTTGCACGTTATGTGATGTAAAGAATAAACAATGTATATATAAAGGCATCTGAACTAATTGGAGTATATAATTTTCGTGTTATTACATGTTTTGTGTCTTTTATTCTTTAAAACAAAATTGTTTTTTGTCTTAAACAATTGGTGAAAACAGTACTATCAGACAACTCTTTTATTCTTTTTTTTTTTCAAAAATAAAAAATTGTTTTTGTAAACCGGATTCAGACAGTTCCAAAAGCACTAAAACAACGTTTTCAATAAATTCATAACGTTTATATATATATATATATATATATATATATATATTCCCGTTTTGATCGCAATTAAGTGTTTAGTAGTTGTGTTTTGGCACAAATTCTCTTAACTTTCCGTTAAGATACTTAACATAAAGAATTTATTGGAGAAGGAATATAATTGAAATAACTTAAAGCACTGTTTTAGTCTTTAATTTCACGTTAAGTTTCACTTCGTTTATTAATTTTTTTAACTAATCAAATTTGGTCATATTACTCCTTTATAGAGACCAATATGGTAATGTTTGATCAGTGGAAGGACACTAAAAAAAAAAGTAAATTATACATTTTTTTAATTTATTAAAATTATACAAACTTTCTTTTTATTTTTAAAATATACTTAAATTTTTGTTGGTAACACAAAAATTATGATATTTTTAATATAATTTTAAATTTTTCATTAAAATATTATTTATTAATCTAAATATATGATAAATTAACTTTTCTATATTTAGATTAATGAAATAAATTTTAATTAAAAATTTTAAAATTAATATATATATATATATATATATTACAGATAGTCAATAATGTTCATTGACTCGGTAACAGTGTCAACTCTTTTTTTTTTTTTAATCTCTATGCTCTTTTTTTTTTCTTCGAGTATTCATATAATTTTTTTTAAATAACCATACAAATTTGCTAATGGGCCCTTTGTTCATGCATATGCACAGAGAGACACATCTAGTTAAATTAAAATATATATTTTAAATCTCAAAGTAATAAAACACAACAAAAATTTCATAATTTATTAAAAAAATTAAGACCAAAATAATATCTAACATAAAATTTAGAGTAAATTATATAGACATTCTTTGAATTTTATTAAAATTATATAATTTTTTATTTTTAAAATATATACAAACCTCCTTTAAAACAAAAATTTATTTTATATTTTTTATTAAAATATTCTCTATTAATCTAATATATTTTTTAACTAAAAAAGATTAAAAGTAGTATATTTTAATAAAAAGATTAAAATTAGACTAAATTTTAGTATAATTTTTTATTTTATAAGAAAGTCATATATATTTTAATATATATATATATATATATTTAACAATACTAAAAAAAATACATCTCATTTTCTTTAAAATTAAAGAGCAATAGCTCAGCTATAAATGACTAAGGGTATGTTTAGTTAAAAAATATAATTATGAAAAAAATGTAAAATGTGAATAAATAAAAGTAAAGATGAAATAAAAAATAATTATTTTATTTTTATTTTTTAAAAATAATTTAATAAATAAAGTAATAAATATAAAAATATAATAAATATTATATAAATTATATAAAGGATTATGGAACGAAGGAAGAGCCTAAAATTTGAAGGATCGAATTAGGAAAGTATAAAATATTTGGGGGACAAAAACGTAAATTAAGGCCATTCGTCCGTCACGGTGGAATAATTAAAGGGTGCAGCCTTCTTAGTCACCGAATCCCCGAACCCGCACCGCATCGGCTTCATCCACCCTCCAGAGAGCCAAAGATGGCTGTGAGGCAGAGGGCAGTAGCTACGCTGCCAAACCTCATACGCAGTCTCCGCAAGGATTCCCCCAAGCCCCCTAACCATGCCTTGCCCTCTCTGCGACGCACATTCTCTTTGTACGATCAGATCAATCTCATCGATAATGTTCCTGAAGACCAGCTTCGCTTTCAAGGGTAGGTTTCCATTCCTTCTTTCTTCCTTTTTACTCATGTTTCCTCTTAGTACTGTTTTCCTTCGTGGTTTTGGAATTTATATCATGTTTTTAGAAATTAGAGGGTATAAATACAGTTTCTTGTAAAAAGTTTTATGTGAAATGGGTTTTCCAAGAATTGTCTTGGTTAAAAGCTTATTATAGCTATGCTTATTTGAAACAAGTAATCAAACTCGAACATAACATTGTCGCAAAATTTTATTTAATTTATTAGGTACAATGATACAGGCTTTACTGTAAATAAGGTTGAATATGAAGGCGGCTTGCTTTGTGTTGGAAATTTGCTTTTGTCTTGGAAACCGAAGAAGTTTTCGGAGATTACTTCAGATAGGTATGGACTATGTGACTGCCTTGTATCTTTTTGCTTAAATTGTCCAGCCAAATTTGCTAAAACAAGTATGTCATTTCTATAAGCGTCTATATATATTCCAATCATATAAATTTATTCTGATTTCGTCCTCTCTATTTGAAGAAAGGGGAAAAAAAAGGAAAAATCTTTCTATTTCATGCTCCCTCATATCTAAAGCAGAAGAAAGGAAGGCTGGCAAGCCAGTGCCGCCGCAGCAACCAAGGATCAAATTTTGTCGAAAAATAATCATGTAACCTTGAATCCTGAAGAAAAATAGACAGCTTTTTTCTGGGAACTGAACTAGCCTTAGTTTGCAGTTATTACCTTATTGGTGTTAAGAACGAAGAACATAGAAGAATCTAAGGAACTTTATTCACTTTCCAGACATCCTTCTCTGTACAGAGGCATTTCCTTTTACATCAATCTCACAACTTCCTAACTACTCTGCAGCTCATTACCAGTACCTCTGACAGACAAACACGCTAATCCAGCCGGCATTCATTTAAATGACAGGGCGCTGCCACATCAGCTGCTGACTATTTATCTATAACAATTTGGTTATTTAACATATAGAATATCTTTGGGAGTTTTGGAGAAGGGGAAAGGAGTACTTTATGGAAGAGAAGAGTGGGAAGGGAAGGACTGAAAAAGAGGGGGATGTACTCTTGAATTTTTGTTTGGACACTGAATGAGAACAAAGAGGAAATGGGGGGATTTAATTTGTAAGATGTCAATGTAACACTTGTAGAGAAAAGGAATGGAAAGTTAATGGTGACTGGTGAGGACAAAAGTACTTGTAGAGCTTTTAAACAGTATCAACCCCACTCATCAGACTGAGGGGATAGGAAAAATGACTGAGGAGGGGTACTGGGGGGGTGGGTTCTCCCTACTTTCCTTACACTCCATCCAATACAAAATGTTCCAAACAAGATTTTATTCTTTCTCACACGCCAATCTCTCTCTTTCTCCTGATTCTTCTTTTCCCCTTTGATTTTTCTTGTCAAGGAATGGCTCATGAAGATGTACCTGTGAAAAATTCCAAAGATTGTTTAATTCAACCTTTTTATAATATGGATGTACTCTTCATATGTCTGAAAGACAAGGAAGGCCAAAAAAAAAACAGAAGTATATGCATTATGATTATGAGATTCTAATTCCATAACTGTTTACTCTGTTTTATGTTTCTTTCCTTTGTATCTCATATGCTGTCATGACATTCCTTTCTGCAGCTTATCAGTCTTTCAAATTGTTCGCCCTATTCCAGGTTAGAACTTTGAGTGCCACCATCCTTTTTTTCTGCATGACTTCCTGCTTTTCCCTTTTATTTTGGAGAAGTCTTAGGTAAAGCTCTTTAGGTATTTAATATCAAGTTCTCCAATAAAAAACATAACATGTGGATGAAACATTTTGAAAAACCCAATTTTTTAGTATTGAGCTGTAAAAAATATCCAATAGCATATGTTTATTGAAGAATTTGATAGCAAGCACCTAAAAAAATGTACCTAAATTTTTTCTTTTTATTTCCTAGTTTCTTCTTGTAAAGGATACTTCCAACTACTTTTGTTATAAATGAATATTTATCCAATTTATAATATGCTTTATATATGGATACCTAAGAGGTGATTAATATATTGAAATCTCATCATAGTGAAATCGAGAAGAAATTCAAGAGTAAGAAAAATAACATCAGCTAAAACAATATAAAAGACATATTTGATTATGATTGGGATAAACGTAATTCTGGAGTATGTTTTATTAATAAAATGTATTCTTGTGCATGTGCTTGAGGTGATTCTGATACATGCACCTGTCTAGTGCTGGAGTCCTGAGTTGGTCAATATCCCATTCTATCACAATTACTGGAAATTAATCCCTAGACTTACTTATGAGTTTGTCCCTGTCTCTTTTCTTTTGTTTCCTGTTGCCTTTGTAAGCTAACCTGTGTGAATTAAAAGACCCATGCATTTTCTTTGTACTAATTGGTGCCATCATCACCTCTTAAATTGGTTTTGGTTTATTTTAATTGACTCTTTGAAGAAAAACATGTCAGAGATCTTAATTCTTGGATGTGGAAGGCACATTCAGCAAGTGGATCCTGAACTTCGACGCTTTATTAGGTCTACTGGCATGAAGTTAGAAGCTGTGGACTCGGTATATATATGATTGCCTCTATTTGTATTTTTTCTTCACTAGTTGATATCACACACATTTTTACGTTTGGTAAAGTAATCTAAAGCATATACACAAATGGATCCTAAGTGGTCAATGTGTTTTATAAATAGATGTTTATAATCGATTTATTAAAAATCAGAAGGTTAAGATGCTGATGTTGTAGAGGTTACATTTCAACCCTGAATCACTTTTAGTTCCTTTACAGAAAAATGCCTGATTGGTGAAATTATTTAAAATATAAGAACCAAGTCAACATGATGTTCCATAGTCATGTCTGCATGCCACTCTATCATTTGGTGAACTGATCTTTATAGAAACATCTTCAGTGTTCTGTTCTACCAGTTCCATCGACAAGTTAATGGTCATCAATCTCTGTTTTTACTCTATTCTATCTGAGCATTTTGATTTTCTCTTTCTGCTCTATCATGTGTGCATTTTTATGTTAACAGTTGCTAACTTGCCTATTATGCTAATTTTCTGTTATTAAGTGAGTTTGATTAGAGATTTGTTTGAAGTAACAATAATTAGTGTGAGAGTAGCAGAGTAGGGCAGATTATCTAACTTGATATATGTTTGAATCAGAGCATCTGCCTTTTTCTGATATTGGTGGAGACCTTCCTGAAGGGAACATATTATCTCATTTTTTCTGCATGTCTGATGCTGATAGGTATCACAACTCTAGGAAGAAAGTAGAGAGTATAATGGATTAATATATAGACAGCAGGAGTTTGGTTACCTCCAATTGGCCTCCAAACCAGTGAAATAGCCTTTGGCCAGTAGATTATCCACAACAGAGAGGAAATTAGAATAACCGAACATAAAGCATAGGTTATAGCACAGTTCGAGACATATAGATGTCTTCCACAACACCTTTCCAAAATACCAAACTCCTCTCCCTCTTTTTCCACTATTTTTATTTAAATATCTATTTTCGCCCTTTATAACTAACTCTCTAACTGGCTCCTCCACTGGGAAACCGTTCTTTATCCATGTATCTTCCTTCTTTTGTACCTTCCACAATTACACATTCCTTCCTCTTGTTACCATTTACCCCATTATTCCCATCAGATGCACTGCATACTTTTTGTAGTGCATCTGGTGGGGTACATAAGATGCACAACATTGTACATGTTTTTATAAAATATTTATGCATTTTACATGCTAATTGATGTAAGAGGTTAGTGTAGGTTTGATAAATGTAATAGTGCTCTTGAATATAAGGGTGTATGCATTGGCTATAGGATACAGATTATTTTATCTGAGTATGATTAGAAAACAGAGCTACGCAGCAATCCAGTAGTTAGAAAAAGACAAAGATGAAGGGAAAAGGCCCAATCTGGCAATCCGAGAATGCCAGCAACTCCTTCCTCATCAGAATCTTCTCTGACCTTCCCTAACAGCTAGCCTCCTTTTTTTTTTTTTTTTTTCCTTCCTTCCTTTTTTTTTTGGTCATTTGCTTTATCTGTTGTGTAACTAACCAGTCAAAACTTGCCACTTGTCATCCCCCAAAGAAGCATCATCAGCTCATGTTTTCTTCATAGCTTGGGCCCTATCACTTCTCAGCCCACCCATTTTTTGGTATACTTAATATAGCGGGGTCTAAAAGTTTGTCACTAGTAAAATATTACTGCAAGATGAAAGAATATTTGTTGGATTTATTTTTTGGCACATGGTGGCTCGGAGGATTGAACCCTCTATCTCTTGCAAATTACTATAGTCTGTCACCCAAGAGCACACTTACGTTATGTTTGGTAAGGTAGAATGATTTTTAAGATAATGGAGAGAAGAATAAAAATGAGAATGGAATGGAATTTTGGAGATTTTGTTTGGTATGACATGGAAAGAAAAGACAATACTTTTTTATTTTGATATTTGGTAGAGTAGTGATAGAGTAGAAATCGAAAAAGAAATGGGAGTAAAAGACTGAATTGCCCTTCAAAGAAAAAATATTAAAAACGTCTTGATGTGTGGTTATAAGATTTATTTGGGGCAAAAAATCTTTTTATCCTACTTTCCATCCAAATATGGATGGAAAGCACAGTAGCTATGCACAGTGACCAAGGCTTCCATCGAGGAAAGATGATTATGTCTACCAAACAATGGACTAGGCGGCTTCAATTTCCTTTTCAATTTCTTGTCTATTGTTTTCCATGATACCAAACATAGCCTTAGTGACTTATATGTATCTTTAATATTTAACTTTTGCTGAATGAATAGCAAGAGTCATCTAGATATGTGTGTTAAAGGATGCTTTGGAAGTAATTTAGATTCTCTGCATTTAGGGGGTTAAGTACATGTTGTATAGTTGGAGAAAGATAGATTGAGGGATATGGAGTCAAGCAGCTTCCAACATTGGAAGCTAGAGAGAGAAGCTTCAAATGTTGGAAGCTCTTCAATTTTTCTCTCTCCAACTGCACAAAAGCTTTCAACGTTAGAAATTCTTTAATTTTTCTCTCTTCAACTGCAGCTTGTGTAATACTGTAAATGATTCATTTGCCCTTGGAAGCTAAAAGGCGAGCTTTCCAATGCAGTAGACTCCTAATATAGGGGAGACAAGAATGTTATTCAATGTTTGGAGGAAAGGTTTGGGAATGAAGAAATAGGAAATATAGCAAGGAACCTTCACTAAAGGCTGGTCTGGATACAACTTTCAATTATGTTTAACTATTAAGCAGTGATTTTTGTATAAGTCAGTAATAGCTTAAAACTTATATCATAGCAGCTTTTTCATTAGTTAGTTCCAAAGGGTATTTTTTTGGAGAGCTTTACCTCTCAAGAGGTTAAGCTTTTTCACCAATAAATGCACTTAGAGACATCCTATCAATTTAATAATATAGAGTGGGGATCTCAAGGTGCATCTAATTGTGAAAAGTTCAACTTCTTGAAAGGTAAAACTTTTTATGGAATTATCTCAATTTCAAACTGTATAAATAAAAGCGAAAAATTGGCCTTCATTTTTAGAATTTCTTCTCTTTTATTCCTATATGCTTACGTTATTTTTTTCTTTTTTAATAGAGAAATGCAGCATCAACTTACAACATATTGAATGAAGAAGGTCGTATTGTTGCTGCTGCTCTTCTCCCGTATGGAGTTTCTTCATGAAGCTTTGATCTGGTTGAGATTCACATTGTAGCAACTGTTAGACGAGGCAACTAATACTCGGGATGATAAATTGGGTGTCTGAAATTTTAGATGATTTCTTTCGAGTTAAATCTCTTGTTTAATGTTGCCACTTGAGGCTACCTCAAGGAATACATATATAGTTATTTTTTGTGCTCTCACTACGGAATGTCACCTTTTACTAAACTCTCAATAAAGGATTCCTCTTTCCTACAGTCGCCTGGAACCATGTCCTTTATAATTTAAATGCAAAGATGAATTCTCACAGGTGGTGAAAATATTATCATATAAGATTGGATATAGGACATTCATACACTACCAGATTTTTTTTTTGAAGGTATGGAAACGTGATTAAAATATCGTCCGCGAATTAATTATAAAAAATTACTATTATTTTGGTTATTGCAATCAATTAATAATTTATTGATGTCTGAATACCTGTGAAGATGGTATACGCATGTTTCTTTTGTTGCAATTCGTTGGCAGAAGTTAATTATATAAACTAAAACTCACTAATCTACCCATCTATCATCACAAAGATGTAATCAGTGTATTTTTTTTTAATAGTAAATATCTCCGGTATCCGCAGGGCATGAATTTATTATCAAGTTTTTCAATCCACAACTAATCTAGATTTGAGCTATTGTTGGGCACGAAACATGAGGAGTTCTTCCAAAGGCATTTTTTGCATTCACATGGTCTCGAATTTGAGACTTTTCCTAAGTAGAATCTAATCCCTTCTGTTAGGACCAACGCCTATTGGTGATGTAGGTATTCTACAATACAGCTTAGATGGTGAATTGGTGTTAACATATTTACAAAAAATATTAACACGTGCTGAATTGTCATCCATAAAACGTTAATATATATATATATATACACATAAAACATTTATATAATACACATGTATATATATAAAGCATAAATCTAAAAATAATAAGTTTGTGAACAAAGTGTCTCTCGCTTTTTCGGTAATACATCAAATACAGAAGAAATCATAGGGGAATAACGTGACATGCAGTAGGTGTTCGGATTTATGCCACCTTTTGAGACAGCGAGGCAAATTTATCCACGAAACTCTTTTGAAGCATGCTGCTATGCGCTGAATATCCTGCTGTAAATCTTCAATATTTGGAGTTCTGGGGATCGTTGGATCCATTTGGGCTGTTTGGTTGTTTTTGCAAGAGATGAATTGAATTTCCTGTTGACTTAGGTCTTTTCTCATGTTGCAGTTTAGCATTTACATCCAAGTTTTGCGCTCACCCAATAGGTTGCAAGTTCTTCTCTCTTCCACTAGAGTCTTTCCATTTAAGAGTTGTAATTAAAGAACCCTTTGAGTAGATTAAAGCAGTGAAAAGGATGGTATTTTTATTAGGGTCCTTCTCCTTAGTTGAATCCCAAATGATAAACCACCCATTATTTGGCCGCTGTTCCATGCTTTCTCGCTGTAGCACTCTCTTCTTCTGGTACTTGTCCATCTTTTTTTTTTTTTTCGGTTGAGTGATTTCCATTCTAGTTGCACTCCATTCATGGTAGCGTTCAGTTTGAAGCACTCCATTCTGAGGTTTTCGTGGACTGTTCTATTGCAACATTCCTGAATTGTGTGGAGAGTCACCATTAGAGATTTGGTGAGACACTTCCAATGGTTTGTCTTTGGGCCCTTGCGAGTTCATCCATTCATGAAGCCATTCTCTTAAGTTTTGTGATTGAAGTGAATCTGTTTTTAACCATTAGAGGTGAAGCAAACTAAACTGCTCGAGCAAGATTGCAACGCCAAAGGATATGGTCCATGGTTTCAGTATTAGATAGGCAAAGAGGGTAGGTGTTATTTACTTGGAGGTGATGCCTTAATAGGATGTTGGAAGTTGGAATGGCTTCTTGCGTGACTTTCCAAGTAAAGAGTATCATCTTTATTGGAAGCTCGATCTTTCATAAGATTTTCCATACACGTGAGGAGTTGCAAACTTGAGTTTTGTTCTCTCTCCTTAAGCACTCATAACCATCCTTGGTGGAGTAGTTCCCTGTACTGCTCCCTTTCCATAGCAATATGTCATTCTTTTCAAAAGCTGAGAATGACAATTGTAGGATCTGGTTTTTGGTCTCATTAGAATGCATGGAGTTTAGTTTGGGAAGATTTCAATTTGAATTGTTATGCAAAATAAGATTTGTCATTGTATGAATTTGATTGGGCAAATCTAATTGCATAGGCTACCATTGCGAGTGTTTGATGGAAATTTCTTTTCTAGATCCAATTAGCCAAGAAAGCCGATTAGCGATCAAGGGGCTAGTCTTAAGGATCCCCTTCCATAGCTAAGATGAATTGCACTGATTCTTCGAAGTTCCTTGAGACAGTCAGTCACAAAATTGAGGTCTTAAGATGGTTGCTAGGTAAGAGTTGTTTTCTCTATCTAGAATCTTCTATACTCGTTTAGCTAGGAGTGTTTTATTGAATAATCAAAAACCGTGAAATCTATTCCTCATTCTTTCATTGGTTTGCATAGTTTGCCCCACCTTAGCATGTGCATTTTGGGCCTGTTGTTATCAATGCCCCAAAGAAAAAAAAAGAAATTATTACACCTGGAGTCTAGTATGAAGTAAATTTTTGAAGTAAACAAATGTAAGAGAAATAATAAACTAAAGAGGAATTAAGAATATAGTGGACAAGTTCTCCTTCTATTCCTAACTCTAAAGTGAATAAATAATTTGTATAAAAAAAATGAATAAATAATTTGTTAGATTGTTATACTATGTTACAATAAGCTATACTTTTAGTCAATTAATAACAGTTAGCCCTTCCACCCATTTCAACAAGATGCAAGTTTAAGTAGGTTGGAGTTAGAGACCTTGAAGAAAGTTCCCAATCTTTCCATGGTTCCCACTAGGTGCTCCATTACATTGAACCTTTAGCTTTCTTAAGAAAGGGTCCTCTTCTATTACTACATGGTACAATAAGAGCAAAAGCAGGAGGAAAATACATCTTCTCACTTTTTTGCATTGTCAATCTTAAAGAAAGATAGATACTATTCACTTTTTTGCATTGTCAATAAGAAAGATAGATACAAAATTTGTATGATCCATTATTTAAATAAATCTCACATATTCAAATGAGACTCACTGTTCAAATGAGTTGTATATATTATGTGTCTTTCTCCAAAATTGGTTAAGAAAATCCAAACTTGAGAGGGAGATGGATGTGGGTCCCATTCAGTTCACCTTTCTTGATGTTTCTCAATTATTGTATGCTGTGCATTAATTTGAGATGATCCAATTTTAACTTTTTTTGCTTTTATTCTTTTTTGAACTTAGATCGTTTAAAGTGAGTAACTCTTGAAATTGCTGAAATCTCTCACACACATAATTTTTCTCTCTTTAAAAAAAAAAAGAAAATTATGTTGACAAAATAAAAATATAAAAAGATGTGAAAAACTTCAACAAACTTTAGAAGAAGGCACCTCAAAGGATCCATTTCCTTCTTTTCCACTTTCTTGTCCATTGTCATTCACTTGAGAGGGGTTCCAGAATCCATATTTCTCTGACACTCAGTTTAGTGGGAGGAGAAGGGGATTGAGTATCGTTGCACTTGTGTATTAGCTGGGTCATCTTCATCTTCGTGAATTTCCTTGATAGATGCCTCAATAATTTTGGCATTGTCCATTTCATTTTCGTCATTTGCTCTGTCCTTACCATATACATAAGCAGACTCATTCTAGTGAAGGAACGTCTTGCTATACAATCCATCATCATGATGAGACTAAACACAAAATAGACAAAATTCCAAAGTTGCAATTCTGCATCGTTTTTTTTTTTAAACATATCGAATTTGAAATTTACTTCAACTTCATAATAATCAGCTTAACTCATTCTTTGTAAATATCCCTTACCACCACAATAATCTTCTCTTTGTCATTGTATTGAAAGCCTCTTTGTTTTAATCTCAACATCTCTACACCTACATGAACCATTACTACCCTTCAACTCTCAAGCTGTCTTATCTCTCTAACCCCATACTTTTCATGTATTCAACATCACACATGCCCTGGGCTTAAAAGGAAAATAATTTTCAAAAATATTTTAAAAAATTAGATAAAATGGAATTGCCACCCAAATATATTTTGTTTGAAAAAGAAAAATTTAATTAGAGAAACAACAACTCAGCCAAATTCAATAGTTGATTGGGTGTGAAAAAAATGTCAAACACTCAAACTATATATTTCATAAGAAAAGTTACCTAAATGAATTGTGCAACATTTTTTTGACACGGCCTTAAATTCATTTTAATTATTCTTATCAAACATGTGCCAACAAAGCTAAATAAAAAAATTGAAATGATAGAATTAGAATAAACTAATAAAAAATATATATTTATAAAGCAGACTTTACCCAAAAAAAATAAAAATAAAAGACTAATGACTCATATGCCATACCAAAAATTAGAGTTCACTTAATTCAAAGGGTAGATGGCCAATTGAGAGAGCTTAGTCTTAATTTTCGGCGAGCAAAGACAGAAAAAATGTCAAGGAAAGGAACCATAAGAAAATAATTTGACAACTGCTAATTTTGAAATTTATAATGATGCCTATTTAATCTTGCCTCTTTCTTTCTCCATTTTTTTTCTCTTTTTGACTTTTTTTTTTTTTTCAGAAAGATGGTTTTTTTTCTGGGGGCCTTGGGGGGTGGGAATAGATTCTTAATTATTTGTATTTTTTAACAGGATTTTCTGATGAAAGAAAAAAAATTCTTTCGATGTTCATTTTTGAAAGGGGAGAGATTTTTCAAATGAAAACATTTATTTTCCTACAATTTTACAATGCGTTAGTGGAGTACAAAGTTATTTGGAAGTCCCTAGTTGGAACCCAAAGCATTTTCTTCAAGAGTAAATTATATACATTTTTTAATTTTGTTAAAATTATATAGTTTTTTATTTTTAAAATATACACTAACTTTCTCTAAAAAAAAAATTATTTTACACATTAGTTCAATTTTAAATTTTTTTACTAAAATATTTTTCATTAATATAAATACATATTTAGTTTAATTTAAAAACATTTTTGAATATAAAGTATTTTGATTAAAAAATTTAAAATTAGACTAAAATATTGAGTAACTTTTTGTTTTAGAAGATGTTTATATATATTTTAAGAATAGATATAAGTCTATTTAATTTTAATAAAATTTGAAATGCAATCATAAATTGTCATTGTTAAACATGACAAGCAAAAAGTAACACTCTATTATCATAAAATAGGATCTATTGTTCTCAATAATTAACTTCTTGCCACACCGTCTCCGTCATTGCCATCTTGACCCATCGCTTTCTGGCAGGGCACCGTCCAAATGAGCTCTAAAGCCACTCACGGTGGTTTGCAGTGGTCGACGTAGAGAGTGGTGGCTCCAATAGTCAAGGGAAGAGTTGAGTAATAACTATAAGATGAGGTGTGAAACCAAACTTGAGAGGTCTGTAACAATCTATAAGTAAATTAATTACTCAAGACGTTATAGTAATTCTCCTTAGACGAATAGGGATAAATAATGAAACAACAAATTCTTGTTAGATGCTTGATGTTTGTACAAAGGATATGTGAGTGTATTAGCACATGGTATATCTTTTTCTTTTAGGCTATGTTTGGTTCAACAGAGAGGAAGGGAGGAAAGGTTAATGAAGGGGAGAGGAGAGAAGCGGGGGGAGGTTTAATGAATTCTGCTTGGTTGAAAGGGAGGGGAGGAAGAGATTATTGTTTGGTTTAAAAGGAGAGGGGAGGAGAGATAATTATATTTAGACAAATTTATTTTTATATTATTTTAATTTTTTTAATAAAAAAGTTATTTATATCAATATTTTAAAAAAATTATGAATTTTAATCTTTTTTATTTTTAATTCTTGATAAAAAAAATATCTTCATTTTTATTAAATATTAATATATTAAAATATGAAAATATTAAGGGACAATAAAATAAATTACAACTTAAAAAATACCTCTCCTCTCCCTTTCAAAATTCCCCAATTTGGAGGAGAGAAAAATTTATCTCCCATCTTCTCCCTTTTAAAAATCCCCATCCAAATATATCCTTGTGCAATTCGCGTCTAATTAATGTAATTGACTTTAACTAGCTTGGATTTTCTTTATTTTCTATTTTTTTCAATTTGAAAAAGAGGTAAATATAAAATGTGTGGAGTATATTTAAGTAATGAATTCTATTTGAATATATAAAACTCATTTAAATAATAAAGCTCACATACTTTATATCTATCTTTCTTAAAAATTGAAAGAAAATCTATATATTACATAAAAGTATAAAAAAGTTACTAATCTGAATGTGTTTGTCATGTGACTCTTACTTTCTTTTTTAAAATTTTCTTAAAACTAAAATTTTGAAACCTTGTACAACATGCACAAGATATGAGGCTATTAGGGAAAGAAAAAATAAATAAAAAGAATTTAAACTCAGCTTTAACATAGAGTCAATTCAATAAATAAAAGAAGCTGGGTCTAGCTATTTCAGTCTAAGCCACATTAGACCTCATGCCAAACTTTTAGTTATCATTGTTATATAATAACTTTTTAACTATCATACAAATTATGTTAATCTTAAATTATATGATATCTTATACCATGGTATCTAATATAAAAATATATATATAAGATAATAATGTACTAAACACTTGCTTAGTGTGTCCTCCAAAGTCTGCCTCCCTCTTTATCTCCGTCGTGCATTTTCACTAGCAAGATAGTCCATTGTTATGAATTTTTTTCTTAAAATATTAGAAGAACATTAATCTCTATTTAACATCTCTTCCAACTAATTTTATTCATTGTCATCCCTTAATTCTCTCTTTTCTTAATTTAGGTCAGGAAATTTCAATCTATTGCTGAAAAAAATAAAACTGAAGATTTAAAACAAAACCATATATAGATGAGAAGTAGAAAGAATAGGTGATAAGTGCAAAATCAAATATAAAAAAATATTTAATTTCTTCTTGATCAAATTGAAGTGCAGCTACAAAGCTACTTGTTTGTGAGAAAATTTACAGATAAAGTTTTGATAAGCTTAAATGAAGGCATAGAAAGAGCTCATTCTGTAACGAGAGAGAGAACTCGAAGATATCTTCCTGCTAGAGAGTCTTCTATAAAGAAACGGGAGAGAAAAAAAGTTGAAAAGAAGACAGTAGACTGATCAGATTTATTGGAAAATAAATTAGGTTGGTTTGAAAAAAAAATTATTAAAATAGAGTTTGGATTTATTTATTTTTGGATTGGATCCAATCCAAAAAAAATTCAAACAGACCCGATTAGACTTGTTTCTTCATTTGTTTTTTCTTTTGGGCCAACCTAAGTGGTAAGAAGTGAGAGAGAAATTAATGATGTAAGAAACAAATGAATAAAATTAGGATTGGTAAGATAGAGTTAATGCTTCAAATAATCAGAAAACAATTCTTTAAATATAGTAATTTTAGATTAATTTTTGCTTCAATTGAGATTAATTATTTTTTAATTAAATATATATTTCTTACATTAACTTGATATATATATATAAATATATATTTTTTAAATGTTAAAAAAAAATTTCAAATATTTAAAAGCATAAACTACATATTTTGCTTATATACTCAATTGGATTTGATTCAGAGAAACTTCTTTTTTAATTTTAATTTGACCCTTAAAAAAAAAAAGAAAACAGTGGGTACCACAAAATGGAAAAAAAAAAACAGTACAAGTAAACAGTATATTAACAGGATGTTATGAATAATATATAATCAATAAAAATGAACAATAAAAATCACGAATTTTTATATATAAAAGATTTGACCCCAATTGATAATACACAATTTTGATCAAATGATTGACCCAAATCAATTTTATTACTCCATCTAAATTGATCATAAATCACTATTAAACTTTGGTTTTGGTCTATCTGTTTAAAAATCGAGTATTGCATTGCAAGGGAATGCTATCCTTATCAATTTGCTATTTTCTTTTTAATTTTTATTTATTTCATTTTCAAATATGCAATTATTTAAAAAAATTTCCCAAAAAAATTATTTGAAACTTAATTCCAAACAATTTCTTCACTTCTCTTTTACCTTGTATAAATTTTCTTCTAAGTATATTTTTAAAAATTTTTAAAACTATTTATACATGGTTTTCTCCATAATATATGAAAAAAAAGAGAATATTTATCCATAAAAAAAATTTCCATTCACTAAAAAAAAATGAAAAGACAGGAACCATATAAGGTTGCACTTGGTTCCGGAAAATCTAACCAACTTGGTTATGCTTAATTACACGAATCAGATTAAGTCAATCTTAACAAAAAAAAAATGTTGAGTAAGCACATGACTTAAGCCAATTATTTTGACTAGTCTAGTTTGGGCTCACTTAGTTTTATTAATTTTAAAGAAATATAATTTATTTTATAAAAATTTTTATACATTTTTTTTTTAGAGAAGATATAATTTTATAAAAATTTATATAAATATATTTTTTTACCAAAAATAAAAATAAAAAGTGTCCTCACTTGATTTAATACTAAATCTGAACATCAAATTTAGGGGAAAAAAAAGTTTTACGCAAAATTAAATACAGTAAGTCAATGTCAATCCCAATCCAGCCCATGAGCCTCCTGGGACCATGTTCTTACACGTCGCACCACTCTCAGCCCTTGAAATCCGAATTGAGCCTCCGCCCAACTGTCATGGTTCTGTATTCTCATTCAAGTCAGCCAAAGAATCAGAACGGTGCCGCCCACAGAATCTCATTCTTTTCATAAAGAAGGAAGCTTTTCGTCTTCAACGTTTTTATTTTAGTTTTTTTAATTTAAAAATTTATAATTAGATTTTTATAATTTTTTATACCTCCATTAAATTTTTATTAACATGGCTGTAAATAATTTTGTGTGATCTTAATATTATAAACATTTATAAATTATATTAACTTATTCAAATAACTTAATATATAAATTATATCTAATATATATATAAATTAGTTATATTATTTTTTATGAAATATATTTAAAATATTAAAATAACACATAATTAATTATATCAATAAAATTTTAACAGTAAAAAATAAATTAAAAGGTTTTAATTTATAAAAAATAATTATAAATTCATAAATAAATAAGTTTGGAATAAAAAAACCCGTGGGATTTTGAAACTATACGCCATAGCTTCATTCGATGCCCATCATCATCCCCAACTACCACGATCCCTATCTTCTCTGGTACTCTGGTTTGCGCTGAAGCCTGTAATTACAGAAGAAGAGCGAACCATTGCAAATAGAGAAGCGGATTTTCTGTGGTTGCGGAGTCCTAATATGGCAGGTAATTCTACAAACCACACTGCTTTCTACGGTTAGTTCACGGAGTTCAAAGGGTATTTAAATGGAGGTTAAATTTACATATCTGTATGTACGTACGTATGTATGTATCTATGTATATGTGTCTTGTAAATCATTGTATCATGGATCATCCTAACAACAATAAATCTTGCAGAGAGGTGACGTTTTGCTGGCGTGTATTTTGTGACAGTAATAACTTAGAAAGAGATAGCAAAAGTTGCAGTTGCCAAAATGTTAGTTAACGTAATAGGCATGGTAATTCAATTTTGTGAAAATGATAGCTTATGCTATTCGGTGCTATTTTTCACCTCCTCTAGTTGTTGTTTGGAAGATTTTTTTTTTTGGGGGAGTATGTGCATTAAATTTCGTTATTAATAGGAGTGAAAAAAAGCTTATTGGTCCTTCCTTTGTTTGTTTGTTTGTACATAGTAATGTAGCTTAAATGCTTACTGCATACTGTTCTGCTTTTTTTTGGTTATCCCTAGTTGCAGGAAATGAAGAACCAATGATAATAGGAAATACACTCGATCAATCACCAATCAATAAATATAAGCGTTGGCAATGGTGGTCTTTGGTGGCACTTAGCATAGCTTTTCTCATTGTGGGGCAATGTGCTGCCGTTCTCCTCGGAAGATTTTATTATGATCAAGGTGGAAATAGCAAATGGATGGCTACTTTGGTCCAAACTGCTGCCTTCCCATTTCTGTATCTTCCATTGTTTTTAATTCCTTCACCTCAGGAGGCTTCAACCTCTTATAGACCATCTATCAAAATTCTTGCCTTGATCTACATTATTCTTGGAGTCCTATTAGCTGCTGACAATATGATGTATTCTACTGGACTCCTATACCTCTCTGCTTCGACGTATTCACTGATTTGTGCATCCCAGTTAGCTTTTAATGCTATTTTCTCGTATTTTATCAATAGTCAGAAGTTCACTGCCTTGATTATCAACTCTGCAGTGGTCCTCTCTTTATCTGCTGCACTTCTTGCTATTAATGACGAATCAGAAGGACCAGCTCATGTTTCCCAGGGAAAATACATTATTGGTTTCCTCTGTACCCTTGGAGCCTCCGCAATGTACTCACTGTTGCTTTCCCTCATGCAACTCTCTTTTCAGAAGGTTCTGAAAAAGGAAACATTTTCTGTTGTCTTGGAAATGCAAATCTATACTTCGCTTGTTGCTACTTGTGCTTCCATTGTGGGTCTATTCGCCAGCGGGGAATGGAGGAGTTTGCATAATGAAATGGAGGGCTTTGATAAGGGAAGATTTGCTTATGTGATGACTTTGATTTGGACTGCGGTAGCTTGGCAAGTTTGTTCTGTTGGAGTTGTTGGCCTGATTTTCATGGTGTCTTCTCTGTTCTCCAATGTTATCAGTACTGTCTCTTTGGCTGTGACTCCTATTGCGTCTCTTATAATGTTTCATGACAAGATGAATGGTGTGAAGATAATTGCTATGCTCATGGCTCTCTGGGGCTTTGCTTCTTATATCTATCAGAATTATCTTGATGACTATAAGAATAGAAGAACACAAACTGTTATTGCTAAATCCAGCGGTGATGCTTCATGCTGAGAACACTATGTTATTCAGCCTGGGAACTTTAGATACCTTTTGCCTTTTTCCGCTTTTGGCTTTGTATTTATGTAGAACATCAAAGGAGTTTGCTTACTTTTTGGTTTTCTTTTTTAATCTGTCCTTCAGTTTTGGTAGAACTTGTGAGCTAGTATGGTGATGTGGTCCACACTCCACATTGTGATTACCAATTTTTTGCTGATAAAATTCCTAATAAAAGCAGAGAATTGTCAGGTTCTCAGCTGGGCATGATAATATTGCCCATCTGATCTCAAAATATGGGCTCCATTGGATTTTTTTTTTATAAATTATTTCTGGTTCTTAATAATTATTGGAAGTTTCAGGATTTTAGTCATTTATTGTTTTCTGAGTTTTTTCCCCCTTATTTCTTTATCTGACTTTTCTGCAACTATGTGATTTCACCTGTTTCAATATATTTTTTTAGAGTAATATCTTTTGGTCTTTTAAGTAGGAAGAACAGTGTGTTGTTTATAATTGATGGGCTTACAAGTCATGGATAGTTAAATTTTGTTGGAAGTTGGTGGTTTTATTTTATTTTTTGGCCAATATTTTTTGGGTTGTCGGGTTGTAGTCTTTTAAACTGATTTGATTTATCTTTCTTTCTGTGGCTCTGTTCCAGAAATTTGAGTTAAGAGTTGTTTTAATTCTATTATCTAGTTATTTCCTTTATCCTGATACAATTTGTTAACTTGGATTAATTGGGCTTTTTTTTACAGTTGATCAGTTCCTCATTAATCATATAATTGTAAGTTTATCGGAAGCATGGGATTCGTGGTCTTTTATAATGATTTGAGTTTCCTTCCTCCTTTTCTTCTGTCGTTCCGTTCTGGAAATTGATTTGTTCCTGCTCTGACTATTAATTTTCAGGAAAAAAAATTTATATGAAATTTATTATTAGGTTTTTTAATTAAAATATAATAAATATAAAATTTTATAATAATAACATAATAAATATGTAATTTTTACAGATAATTATATGATTTTTTAATTAAATTATACATGAGTTATTTTATTATTAAAGAATCATACATTTATTATATTTTAATTAAAAAAATTTATTAATAAAAATATAAAAAATTATATATAAGTCTAGTTCTAATTTCCTTATATTTTTTGTTGTAACAAGGAGGAATGAAGTACCATCAGGAGAAGCGTACTAGCTCGTATTTTATTTACAATTATATGATTATTATTAGATTAACGGCAATTGTTGGGTACTGACTTTATATTTATTGTTAAATCTCTACGTAGTTGAGCTATATTTAATAGGGTTCTTAATATGTCCACTCGGTTGACACAAGGTGGCTATGCTTAAAACCAAACTAAATTAATTAAATCAATCTAAATTAAACCAAATCAAAATCATCAAAAATCAAACAAATTCAAAGTAAATAGATCCAAATAAATTTTTAATATGTCAAAATTGATTATATTATTTGGGCCATCGAATTTCAGTAATTGGGTTTGGTAATTCAATAAAAGTCTTATATAATTTTTTTCTATTAACATCAAAGATAATGTTAATGTTGTTAAAATTTTTTATTAAAAATTTGGGATTAATTATTTACTATAAACTTATAATTTTAAACATCTTATAATTGTTTTCACATAGTTTTAGGCCTTACAAATATTGAAAAAAACACATAAGAACCTTAAGATTTTGAAAATATAGATTTAAATAAAGAAGTGTATCATAAATATAAATTAAATCAACTATGCACAAAATTAAATTTGTTTGTTTCAATTTGATTTTAAATGGAACCAAGTCAAACTCACAAACACTACTATCAAAAAGTATGTGGACTACGTCAACATTTTCTTTAAAGAGTTAAAAGAAAATATTAATCTTATTTTGGTTTTTGGTTCTGATCAAACTCCAATGACAACCTACTTATGCCCCATTTGATTTTTAGATTTTAGAGACATAAAAAAGGCAAAAAGAAAGACAAGCCCCCAAAATTTATGTTTGCTTGTGGGAAATGCCTTTCTATTCCCTTCAATTGGAAATAGCCCTTGAGACTATTTATAGGTAGGGTTAGGGTTGACTCAACCCAAACCTAAGATTTTATCTATTTATATTTTTGTTTTAATCTGATTAATCTAATGAGATCAGGTTGGGTCAGTCTTCTCAAATTTAATGAGCCAATAAACACTCTTAAGGGCCATTCTTTTATTGGAGGGAACGTGAATTTCATATTAGAAAAAAAAGATGGAATGTGCAGACGCTCTAAGGAATGGTGAGATTGATAGCCGAACTGCCGCTCATTTTCGTGTACATAGTCATAAGTTTTTTCAGCAAAACAAAATTACACAAGGATTAAAACTGCTGAACAAAAGCATGAAATGAGTTGCACAAATCACATGCTGACAGGCAATTACTAAACCCAGTATTTTGCAAACACATTTTAGATAATGCAAGATTTTACGTTTAAATAAATTGAAATTTTAATATTTTATAATTAAATAAATTAATATTTTACTATTTTTTATTAGGAATATTATAATCTTTTTGCTTAACATTATTTTCTATTGTATACTGTTTTCATCCAATTATGGTTAGATATTCTTAGCTCTTTTGACGTCATATCAAACATAATCTATGAGACATGAAATTTTATTCTATCAAAATTTATTTCTATTTTTAATCTTATTTCCATTCCTCCCTAAATTTTTCCAACAGCCAAACAAACCGTAGGGGAGGGGCGAGTAGGAAATCAGATCTTCACGCATTAGACTCTTAATCCGGAAAATATATGATTTGAGTTATTGTTTTCGAATTCATTTGATTTATTTTTATTAGGGGGGTAGACGATTTTAGTATGTAAAGTCACACATTTATAAAAGGAAATGGGCTGTTTAAAAATACATATGGTCAAGACTGATGATGCACGGGTGAAAAGAATAACTAATAATTATTAGATTATAAATTAAAGATTACATTTATATGAAATTCCTAATATTTTTATTATTAAAATTTTAATTAAAATATAATAAGTGTATAATTTTTTTAATAATAATATAGTAACTGTATAATTTAATTGAAAACTATACAGTTATTTGTAAGAATCATACATCTATTATATTATTATTGAAAAACTAAATATTTATTATATTTTAATTAAAAAAATTGATAATAAAAATATAAATAATTGCATATAATTTTTTTCATAAATTTATTATTAAAATCAATATAAAAATTGTAATAAATATATACTTAAATTTTTGTATTAACAATTATACATCAACCTTGACCGTTGCTTTATGATTCAATAATAATTAATTACTCCTCTTATATTTGACCTAAAATTACTACTCTCACTTGATAATATAACTTTTTTTAAATATATATTAAAATTTAAAATTATATATTTTTTGGCTGAACAAAATTTAAAATCATATTGTTAAAATTTTTTTTTCAAACATTTACTAGATAACTATATAATCTTTAAATTATAGTACTTTACAAATATAAGAATTTGTGTGGGTCTTCGTACCCCGTGGAGAAAGGACAGGGGGCAATTTATCTCCCACGGCCACGTTGTCATTTCTACACCCGATTTATGACAAGATAAAGAATTTTATCGTCAATTTCACTTCTGTCTTAAATATCTCAGGGTGTTATGAAACTATTAATAGAAAGAAGCTAACAATTCTATATTTGAATTCATCTTAATTCCAAAATTGTCTCAGAAGACTATGAAATTATTTAAGATAGTAAAATATACATTCAACAACAAAATTTTTTATCGTATTAATATTTACCGGAATTATTTCAGCTAAAACTATACAAAACATACCACCCAAGATATATTAATTAGAAAAAAGGGAAGTTATATAAAAAAAATTTATTTATAATTTTTTATATCTTTAAGTTCTCTAATCAAATTATAATAAATATATAATTTTTGTAAATAATTAAATCATATACTTATCATATTATTATTAAAATATATATTTAATATGATTTAATTAGAAAACCTTGACAAGAAAAATATTAGAAACTACATTTACTTTTAACCCGAATTCTATGTTATTTATCTCAAATCAGTTTATCATTTAACTCAAATCAATTTATCCTCAAATTGGAATTTTCTTACGTGAGAAAATAACATAACACTAACATGGGAAAAATGAGATAAACACACTTATTTGAATAATGGGTTAATAAACCCCACCATACACTTTATCTTTCACAATGGAGTAGTGTTATGTTATTTCCTCATATGAAAAATCCAGAACTGTTTATCCCCCATGAGTGAACTCTGAACAGCATCATTCAGCCTCCAATGGCTTGCCTAGTTATATTGTCACTCCTGACGAAATGTATCTGTACTCTCGCAGAAAACAGAATGCCGGAGTTCATCCACCTGGCATATCCCAAACCAGGAACCTTCATATTATCCAGATTTATTGGGCTCCTTCACCAGAAGGGGTTTCCTATATAGCAGCTTGAAAAGTAGAAATTGATTCCCAAGTGGTTCTAGATTTTACTTCAAATTACTCAACCAACTTTGATATTAAGACTAAATGGTATACAAAATATGATGTATAAAAATAAAAATAAATAAAAAATAAAAAATGATATTTCATGTCCTTAGATTAAAAAAATTATAAAAAATAAATATTCTTAAATAATAACAAAAATGTAATAAACATTATATATCTTTTTTTTTTTAATTCAAAAGGCAATTCACTTCCCTTCGTATATCAAATAGGTCGAAGAGAATTAAAAAAAAAAAAACACTCTTCTACTATTATGTCAAAGTTAAGCCCCTTTTAGATGTTTGGTTGAAATTCCTGAAAAATAATTATGTTTTTTTTTGGGGCTTATATTTCAATGAAAATTAAACAAAAACAAGAACATTGTTGAGCTTTATGACAAAATTATAGAGTCAACTAATAATCTAAACAAAGATACAAGAAATAATGTAACATGACAAGTTTTTCAGTCTAGCCAAATTATTGTAAGATAAAGAAGGAAATTTTAGGAACAAGGCACAAACAAAAGTGCCGGTATAGATGCTGTCCCGAACCAGGCTATCATTCATGGAGAGAATAATCTACCTCCTCACGCCGATGTCGAAAACACCAACCAATGTTGCAGAGTCTAGATTTAGAAGGATCTCGATTTTCAGGAAGCGAGATGCCTCTAATGACCTGATTATCCATGGAGTATACCTTGCAGACTGAAGAAGTGCGATCAATGCAATACACACAGTTGCTGTCAAATCCCCACATACCTGGATTGCTCAATGAAGTGCCCTTTGTGGTCACACCCAAAAATAATGCACGGTCTCCCAACTTTTCAAGCCTGACCCAAGCCATGGTAGAGAAGTCTATCCTGTAAACGTCCAAATGTTGAGAGGGTTTAAAACGAACCACTAGAAGCTGATCATTTGAGCTGACCAACTTAAGATTAAAGGAGGCAAAAATGGGGGTGTTGTTAAGTTGCAGAAAATTCAGACTTGGAGAATTCAGCCTCACTACTCCTATTTTGGCCTCGTCAGTAATAGCATATACAGTACGATCAAAAACCACCACGTCCATGACCTTCCAAGGAGTTCCCCATCTCGAATAAATAGCCCAGCTGGAATTTCGAGATTGATAGATGTGCATATTGTACGACCATGTACATAAAGCCACAATGATAAACTCTTCTGAGTCTACAGCAAAAGCAAGGATGGCTCGGTCATATAAATCAATAATACAACCTTGTTCTTGTGACCCTGGGATTTTCATCTTTTTTCTTGCAAAAGGATTTATTAGCAGAAGTGTATTATGAGGACCTGCCATTATCATATATCCACTAGAAAACCCTGCATGGGAGAACCCTGAAAAGTAAGGCAGCCAAGTATTGTACATTCTTCCATCAGATACGCTAAAGAAAGAACAAGCTCTTTTAGCGTGCGGCGTCTTTTGAATAACCAAAGGTGCTTGGGATGCCATGAAATCACCCCAGAAACTGGAATGAAATATCCTCCAGTTCCTGCAGACTTCCCCAAATGAAAATAGGTCATCAATATCTAATTTCTTGGTAATGATATTAAGCACATCTGAAGGAAGTTCCGGGGGCTCCTCCACCTTTTTCCTCACTTTTTCTGCGTATCACAAGATTAGTAATGATTGGTAATTTGTTACTTCAGTACAAGGAAAATACCATAGAATTTTCGTTTTATCAGAGAAAATAAAAAATGAGAAGATAAAGAAAGATTCATTTCCCTAGTTTTTCTCAAACAGTTGATGGAATCCTAATTTTAATTAAACCATATGGCTTCCTCATTTTTGAAAATGTGATTCCCACCACCCCCCCCCCCCAAAAAAAAAAAACCAAGAAAACATTTCATGATCTTGCACTTATAGACTACTAAAAAGATTCTATTTTCATCCTCATTTTCAGATTTAGTTGGGGGAAAAAACACAAAAAACTTAACCATAGGCATGGTAATGTACTCATCCCTGCTCCCAAGACAAAAGGAAAAAGGAAAAGAAGAAAAGAAACAAGAAATAGCAAGTGATACAGGAAAATCATTTCTAAGTGATTCTAGTGTACGACAACAAATCCATGAGTATACATAGTTCCAATATGATGAAATAGAAATTACCACAAGTTTAAATGTTAATTCCAGAAAGCTCACTAATACAAGAATAATAATGCAAGTGAAAGAATAACCGATTCGTTATCAATAGGATGGAATTGGTGTAGGGCCCATGATAAAAATCTAAAACCATTTAATTTACCAAAGAATTAAGTTGAATCCCCTGCAACATGAAAAAGGTTTTAGATTAAAAGAACAAATGAAGTAGAGTGACAAACACAATTATGTGATTACTCTTTGTTCCCATACTAACTCTCTGGGCACCCACCAAAGAAGATAAGCAACTGAGATTCTTTGGAATGCCCCACCGAAGGCCTGTTGGCATATCTCAATGCCAGAGTTCATAAGAGCGGCCAGAAGACAAGAAGCCAATCCTTCCTTAAACAGGTCAAGGAAAATATACTTAAAAGGAGAAGTATTCAAAGTAACTATCCCCTTAGAGTGCCCTACTGGGGGCGTAGATACCAGATTGTTCCACTAAAGAAATAGGGTTAAGTGCCTTGCACAGTCCAATAATAATAAGAATTATACAAGCACATAAAGCCCCTAGGGCCAAATGCCCTCAGAGCGCTTATTCTGCTAAGCTCTAACTAAGGGAATATGCTTCCAAGAGCCGACACTCTCAAAGTGCTCATTAAGCCCTCCTCTAAAGGCCAGATACCTTAGGGTAATCAGTAAGTATGGTGAGCCCGCTGGGTGGCAAGCTTCTCGCAAAAGTTAAGATCCACAACATGCCCTCTAAATAAGACTATAGGGTTAAGATAGTTCTGATGGGATAAGATCCATAGCTCAATCTAAGTAAGTCCGCAGGATTAGGAGAAACGTGATAAGGTCATCCTCAGGGCTTAAGCCTAACCACAAAAGCAGCACATTGCTGTGGATGGTTTTGCAAGTGTTAAAGTTATCCGCACAGCCGAAAGAAGTGCACTCAAGGCTGCTTTGTCACAAGCCCCTCATAGGAGGGTAAGGAAGAGATTTAAGATTCTTGCTCTTTTAGCCATTAAGTTCTACAAGGCACCCTTGAAGTGAGCCTTAAGGCAAGAGGTCAAGTGTTAGGCTCACTTGTTTTGTTGTGGGTTCCCTTAAGCACTTCTTTCTTCAAAGCCCTCTTAGTGGGTTTGGATCCATATTTTTCTCTAGACTTCCAAATTCGAACCCCCAATTCTGGGAGCACCCCATTAGATTAAAGATAGAGTAAAACGCTATTTTGGTTCTCCAAAAATGACCTCAGTATCAATTGGTCCCCAAAGATTTTTTTTTTTTATCACTTCAATCCTCAAAAATATGAGAAATCAGACTGTCATCAACATTTTGGACGTGCTTGCTTTAAATTATTGACCATGCTTGGGGAGGACTAAATAATCCAATCAAACAAGATTTTGGTCTTTATAATCTTTCTTTGCTGAATGGTCATGAAATTAACAACAAGATACTCATAGGGAGTTCAAACAATTGCTCAAAATTTAACTATTACACAAAAACATGCTTAGTTTCAAATATGAAGGCTCCAGCATGCTCTTCTGTTGCCAAGTGTATTGGGAGTTCTGCAATTTTTATGCCAGCAATCAATACCCTACACCAGCCTAAATGAGAATTCTAAGTCTATGCTAGCTGACCTTAGCAGCAGACAAGGTGTTGGCAAGACGTTAGGCTAGACACCATCCCTGTTGAACTATCATACACGTTGAGCAAGGATTAGTTTTGGCCCTTTTTAGGCAATAAATCAATAATCTCCTAGCATTCTCACCAAGTAGAGATAGTCAGGGACAACTCAACCACAAAACAGGTCAACCCGTCTACATGATGTTCTAGACAATCATCAAGCTCTATGAAACAAAAAGCACTTTTAAGAAGACAAGGGGAGAGACAGCTTTGTAAAGACAGGCACCATATCCTAAAGATTCCTACGTCAACAGTAATGTGCTTGAGTTTCTAATGGGCTGGACCTATTGTTACTGCTACTAAAGTCTATTCTCAGTGGAATAAGGGAAAGAAAGGCCTGATTTTGGTAATTCTTCCCTTTAATGAAATGTGCACATGGGTTTTCGAAGGAATGAGGAAGGTGAGATGGCAAGCGGGTTAGAAAAGGAAAAGAGACAGAGTAATTGTAGAAATTCAGGGTCCAATTTCCTCTAAACTTATTGTATTGAATGAAAATAGTTGAACATACATAGGAAAAGAGGCAACAAACCTTGCCACTTAAATCCTAACAATAGATAATGATAAGGCTTAAACTAAAGCTATATTATCTAGAACTCCTATCTTAAACAGAATACCTAAAATAATACTCTCCTAAGAGCCTGAACAAATAAGTTAAAATATAGGGATTAAAATTGAAAATATAAAAAACAAATTGTTAAATAAAAAACAAGACAAATCACGTTTTGATAACATCATTTTCAACACTCTCCTTTAATTTGGGAATGGCTTGGAGAGATGGTTTCACTAGTTTGTGCAGTGATTTTAGTTTTGCCGGTCTATGCAACGACTTCAAGTTCACTGGCTAAGAGGCACCGATACGGGTACGAGTATCGGGTACGACATGATACGATACGTAGGATACGGCAATTTCTAAAATTTTAAGATATGGGTACCGGAATATATATATAAAATAATCTAACACATTACATATGAGCAGAGCCATTTGATATTTGATGAGAAGTTTCTGATGAGTTGGGTTGGCACATGAAATGGATCTGTTAATGGCATTTGAATGCTTCAGAGTAATCAAAGCAAAAGCAACAGAACCCTCTCTTTCTCTCTCTTACCAGTCACCTCCATATTTAGAGGCTAATCTGTAAGTATGCAACTAAATGCTTTGCATGCATTTCAATGAGAGGGGGTTGGGAATTCAATTCAAAGTTTCATCAATAGAGTATTATAATTTATGGCTCTGGATCTGCTTGATCAATCATCTACAATATCTGCAGCAGATGTTGTTTTCTTGTAATTAAAATTTTTTAATTTCGTGGTTTCCTTTTGACTCTTTTTAGACAAAAATGGGCAGAATAATAGCATAAACTAATCTCTATATCCTCTTGAGGCTGTGTTAGCTACTATCACGGAGGAATTTATCAAACAGGCAAGCAATTTATACTCACATCCCACCAAAATAGGAATTTATCACGGAGGAACCATTGAGGACCGAAACGCATCAGTAATCACCGGAGAAGAAGCACTAAGGATCGAAACTTTTGAGACAAAGCATTGAGGTTTGAGACGAAGCAGCAATCACCAGAGGAGATGAAGCAACACAGAGGACCAAAACGCACCAGTAATCACCGGAGAAGAAGCACTGAGGATCGAAGCTTCTGAGACGATGCACTGAGGTTGAGACGAAGCACTGAGGACTGAAAGTGAAACGCACCAGCAATCACCGGAGAAGACATGGAGGATCGAAACACACCAGTCACCGGAGAAGATGACGCAGCACGGAGGATCGAAACGTTTGAGACGACGCACTGAACCACTGACGAAGAAACAAAGACGAAGGGACGCAGGGCTTTCGAAGGGAAAATAGGTCAGCAACAGAAAGCGACGTCACTTTTGGGGTGGGACGTTTCGGAGCTGTTTCTGCGCCGTTTCTATGCCGTTTTTGAGCCGTTTCGAAACGTTTTGATACGTACGGAAACGTTTCGAAATGCAGAAGAAAAAAATACGTTTCGAATACTTTTGTACCCGTACGATACGCGTATCCGTACTGGATACGTATCTGGTACGGGTACGGCTACTTATGAGCCGTACCCGTGCTTCCTAGTTCACTGGTTTGTGCAAAAGCTTCAATTTTGCTAATTTGTGGAACAGCTTCAATTTGCAGCTAGTTGCCAATTTTCTTCTTTAAGATTGTTCTCAGATTGAGATTTTTAGTCATTGGGCCTCGTTAAGTCATGGGTCTCATCTTTTGGTCTTCATTTCCAAATTGTTGGTTTACCATGAATTTTCCACCTCTATTGGAACTTAGTTGGGTTGTGAGTGGCTTGGCCACCATAGCAAATTACTCCGTGTTTAGATGGGTGATTCTTTTCCTACTTTCCTCACGCCTCACTTTTGAGAAAGTCTTTTTGAGTAATGGAAGAGGCTTGTTTTCAACCAATTCTTAGCTAGTTGGCTGGGCATTTTTGTTGGCTGACTCCCATTTTCCAATATCGAGTGCCATTACTTGCTCATATTTTGCCATTCATGCCTTGCAGGCTTTGATACCATAAAGAAATTCAGGATTTAGTTTCCTCTAAACTGATTTTATTGAATGAAAACAGTTGAACATATATGGGAAAGGAGGCAACAAATCTTGCCACTCAAATCCTAACAATAGATAATGATAAAACCTAAACTAAAGATAACAATAAAATATTTGAAAAACTCCTATTATTTAGGATCCCTATTTTAAACAAAATAGTTTAAATAATGTTATTTTAAGAGCCTAAACAAATTACCTAAAATATAGGTATTAAAACTAAAAATAATAAAAACAAATTGTTAAATAAAAAAAGATAAATTACGTTTAGATAATGTGATTTCCAACAGTATCTAACTTTGTCAGAGGCTATGAGGGGATAAGGTGGACAAGAGAGAAAGAAGAATGAGAGAAGGCTGTTAGAGGAGCAATAATAAGGGTCCTAGAGGTTCCTAAGAAGGTATGGAGTATCTTGAAACCAAACCAAGGGAGAGATCTAGCCTCTCAAAAGCTAGAGTGATTATTTTATATTTTCCTACCGTTATTTTGTATGCTGGCGTATAGTCTAATATCTTTAGCTTCTTTATCATGCAATTCTTCCTATTTGCTTCCGTGGTAGATTTGTTTAGCTATATTTCAGTATATGAATAAAAGTATTATGGAGGTTTCTGTCATTTTGGTATTAGAACAATGGACAGCCAGGGAATGGTAAACACTTGAATGGAGAATTGGGTAGATGAGTTAGAGAAGGAAGTTGCAGGGATTAAGGGAAAAATTGGGGTGATGAAAGAGTGCATGTTTGAGCTACAAGATGCTATGGCCTAACTTCGTAGGAGGGATGACGTGAGAGGAATGTCAGTGGAAGAGCAGCAACCTACTTTGGGTTCAATGGGAGGAACAAACTAATCTAGTGGGAGTGGTGCTAGAACGCAGAAGGAGTTCTCAAAGTTCACCGATTTGAACTTCCTCTATTCCCTAGCAAAGACCCAATGGGGCAGTTGTTTTGTGTCAACCATTACTTTAAAATCAACAGGATGTCTTTTTTCCTTTTTTTTGTTTTGTTTTGTTTTTTTGGGGGGGGGGGGGGGGCTGGAGGTTGTTGCTGTGTGTCTAGAGGGAAAGGAATTGAATTGGCTCTAATAGTTGGAGACCAGAACTGCGGTTCAGTCTTAGATTGCTTTCAGGAAAGAGTTACTGGAGAGATTTCATACTTCCCAAAATGGAGATGGGTATGAGATGTTAACAGCCTTGAGACAAATGGGGATCGATTATCAGGAGAAATTTGAGCCTCTTTCTGCTCAGTTGAGGGAAGCTAATGATGAGTTGCTTATGGGACTCCTTTAAGAACAGGCTCAAAGAGGAGAAACATGCTGAGGTTCGAGTGATGTGTGGAGTGTCATTGAAAAAGCTAATGGATTTGGCTCATAGGGTTGAAGAAAGGCATGGGTTTTGGGGAACTACCCACAAGGACAAAATGGGTAAGAATCTCAAGTTCTTTGGAAGCCTAAAGTGGAGTAGGTGCAAACCCAACTATCCTAGGGCAGCCAGTTCGAATGATCCAGCCCAAAGCACAACAGTGATCCATCCAACTAAAAGCCCAGTCGTGGAAGGGGCAGGACAGCCCAATCCAACCAACAGTGTTGTATCTTCTTCGTCAAATAAAGGAAGCAGCACCTATTGAAAGCTTTCTAGAGCTGAGATGAGATGGAAAAGGGTGTTGGGATTGAGTTTCAAGTGTGTGATGAAAAATTGGGCCCAATCATAAATGTAAAAACAAGCAACTGCAAATGTTGACTCTGTCTGAGGATGTGGAAAATGAAGAGGAAAATGAGTTAGAAATAGAGGAAGGGAATCCTATTGAGGAAGGAAAAGAGAACGTATCCATTAAGTTATCAATGAACTAGATCATGGGAATCACTAACAAGAATACAATGAAAGTATTGGGGCGAATTAGGGGCAAAGAAGTGCTGGTCCTAATTCACAATAGGACCTCGCATAATGATTAACAAATTAGCTTTGTCAATTCATCTTACCCAAAACTTTGGAGTGACTGTTGTACATGGGTATACTGTGTAAGGAGACGGATTATGTAGGAATGGGGGGTTGGAGGTAAAGCTGATGTGGTTTTGGGAATAACATGGTTAGAATCCATGGGAAAGGTCAGAGCTGATTGGAAGAAGTTGACTACGATGTTCTGTGTTGGTAAGAAAACAGTGTGTCTAAGGGTGGACCCTTCTCTTATCCAAAACATTAGTATCACTCAAGGCCAAGCTGCATTCAATCAAAGGGCAACCTGGGAATGCAACCGCTTTTTCAAAACCAGATTTGAAATCAGGCTATCATTAGATTGATATAAAGCCTGGAGACAAGGAGAAAACAGCCTTTTGTACTCAAAAGGGCCAGTATGAATTTATGGTTGTACCCTTGGGCTAACCAATGTCCATTCTACCTTTCAGTTCTAGATGAATGATATGCTCCAGGAGCATTTATACATGTTTATAGTGGTGCTCTTTGATCATATTTTAATTTATAATTCTAACTTCTGATTACTCCTCCCATTTAACTCATTTGAGGGTGGCTCTAAAGATTTTGCTAGCTAACACGGTGATAAACAAGTGCATTTTTGGGCAACCTAAGCAGGCGTATTTGGGACACGTGACTTCAGCTCAGGGAGTTCAAGTTGATTCAGCTTAACATTGAAAGCATGCTAACTTGGCCGGTCCCTAAAGATCTGAAGGCACTAAGGATTTCTGCGCTTGAAAGGTTATTACCGAAGTTTCTTGAAGATTATGGCAAGATTGCAGCCCCACTTAACTGACTTGTTATTTAAAAAAAAAAAAAGATGCTTTCCAATGGGGAGAAGTTGCACTAAAGGTATTTGAAGCACTCAATGAAGCTATGACCATGGTGCTGTTGTTGACAATGTCCAATTTCTCTTGCCCATTTGAAATTGAAACAAAAGCTTCAGGGGCTGGAGTAGGGGGGGCATTAATGCAAAAAGGGCAGTCCATAGCATATTTCATCCAGGTGTTATCAACTATAGCTGTGCTCAGTGTTGTGAGAGGGAGTTGACGGCTACCGTTTTTGCTGTCAAAAAGCAGTGGTACTACTCATTGGGACACCACTTTATCATCAAAACTGACCAGAAAGGTCTAAAATTCTTGCTAGAACAGTGAGTCATGGACTCTGAGCAACAGAAATGGGTTTCCAAGTTGATGGGATTCAAGTTGAAAATACATTACAAATCAGGTAGTAAAAACAAAGCTGCTGATGATCTGTCCTGGAGGGGAGAATCTATGGTGCTCACTGCCTTCTCAGTTGGGCAACATGGAGAGTTTTAGGATTGGGAAAAAGTAGTACAGCAAGACAACAAATTGGCACAGCAAATTGTAACTGGGCAATCATTCCCTGTAGGGTATACTTTGATGAGAGGATGCTTGTTTTATAAAATGGTTGGTCCTACAGAAAGGGTCCCCTCAGTTTCCCATGGACAGAAGTTGGATGACCCAGACAACAAATTAAATTTCAATTGAATACCAAGTTAAATTATAAAACTTCAATCAGACCCATAAACTAAATTCCTCTTCCATAAGGAAAAAACCCAGTGGAAGGGACAATAAGAACCATGAAAACTTACAATAAATCATGTAAATTCCCCACCCCCCAACAAACAAAAAATTTATAACTTCCAAAATTCAACTAAGAAGTCAATTGGGGTAAGGTATAACACTAACAATGCTATATAGTCACATGAATTGTGTCCACAATGATATGATACTAAAATAAAACATTTTTTCTTTATTACATAAAGATTGAAGACAAGTATGGTAGGGTAGGGCACTATTAATAAAACATTCAGATTGAATTTATAATTGTAAAATTAAATTAATAGTAGAATAAGTATACAAATATTATATAGTATATTTGACAAGTTTTAGAAGCTTTTTCCATGTGTTTTGACTTTTTATGCATTTATTGGCATTCTGAGATCCAAATCTAATGCATTTTTTTCAAGTTTTATATGTTTTATGTTTATTTTTTTGACATTTGAAACATCTCAAAGCAGTCTATGAGTGTTTTGATCCATTTTAACATCAATTGACATGGCCCAGAACATTTTGGCCAAAAGATAAAAAATGGAGCGATACAAGGGCAGGGGTTGAAACTTGTATTCAAGACAAATATATATTGAATATGGATATGACTGCAAAATACAACTATTGTGCTTCTTAGATGCCAATAAGATTTAAGATACTTCAATTTAAGACATACAGAGTCACAGACAGAAAAGAGAGATGCCGGTGCCGATGACAAAAATGATGAAAATAACATGAAAAATAATTACAGATGACTATAAAAATTTATAAAGTCATACTCGATGATGAGGATGGAAGCCGATTCTGAGAACTATTAGAATGGCAGACACCATGTTTATCGCTGCCAGCTTTCTTCATTCTCTGTTTCTTTTCCCTACCCCGACTCTGTCTCTGGCTCTCTCTATAAACAATGGGGCTCATGACACCTTTTTAAAGAACTCATATTTGACAATGTCATAAATGCCAAGGAAGACACACCAAATCTGATTCACCTTTGTAATTGTGTCCATATATTGCAAAATTTAAACTTGTGTATACATATGGCAATGTCATAAAAGCCAAAGTAGGTATGTTAAATCTCATTCATGATCGGTCAACTTGTGTCTAAATATTGCTGAGTTTTAAATTTTGGATATGCTCAACCAAATTACGTTACTTAGTTTCTAGCAATAAAAGCTATATTTATCGCCCTAGGTCCTATTAGGCACGATATGTCATTTCAAGTCTTCTTAAAAAACAATTAATTGTTTCACAAATTCACAAGTAAAAATAACTTTTCCACAAAATTGTTTAAACACTTAAATTGTGATTAGTGATCTAAAAATACTTTTACAACTCATTATTCAACAATGTCGATGCATGGATATAGATATATGTACTGTGTGCAAAACAATAAGGTATTAGAATACAACATTTTTCAAAAAATTAGGCTATATAGAGTGTTATTTATAATGTTTGATATATGAACTTCAAAATGTAACAATTTACCAACCGTCTTTTTTGGTTTCGCCAGACACTTTACCCCCTAATCTATCACAAAAAGGGAAAACATTACATATTAATTAAAACTAATATCTAGAAGCCACATGATTGCCGCTTGATATCTTAAGCAAGGGGGAATTTGAAAAGGTGATGGAAACATAAGATATTACATAACAATTACATGGCTTTTATATATTAGTTTTAACTCATATATATCATTCTAATTTTTTATGAGAGTTTAAGAGGGTTAAGTGTCACATTTTAAAGTTCATGAAAAAAAATTGTAATTAGAATATAGTTTAGAGAGGTTATATGTAGTTTACCTTGATAGATAAATAATATTTCCATTATTATAGTCACATTAAAAATTTTAGAAGCTTTTTTGCATGTTTAGGTGTAGTTTGTTGAGTTTAAGTGCCTTTCAAGAACAAGTCTTTACATTTAACATTACTAGAAAGTGTTAAAATATTTAGAAGTAGGTTAGAAATGTTTTGATCCCTATTTTGACCTCTTTAACTTTGCCTAAACATTCCAGCCAAATGATTTCATAAAATAAAAGATAAAAGGAGAAATACAAGGATAGGTGCATGGTATATGTATCCAAACATAGTATTGGATACGAGTATATCTGCAGAAGGCAAATATCAATGCTTCTTAAATTATTCCACTCCATCATTTGCCCTATGACAAGACTCACAGTGCAACTACCCCCCAGTGAATTATGGACAAATTAGCCCTTTTCTTTCCTGGAAAATTCTATTATTACCCCAGAAAAGAAGTTTTAAATGCTCAGTGATGTCTACAACTCAGTGATTCATTAAAACAAATGAAAAGAAATGTTCTTGTATAGAAATATAACATGAAAATTTAGATTTACAAACCCATAACCTAGTAAAAATACTATCCATATATAAGCATTTCATTTCAATTGTTCATTTTAAGACAAAAAGAAAATTAATTAAATATATATCACCTTTAGATAAGGATTAAGAAAATTTTTTTCACACAAGCTATATATATATATTTAGCTTACGAAAAATAGTAGTAACTGTAAATTATGTCTTTGTCATTGTAATTATAAACATTAATGTACAAAAACAAAACATATACAAAATCAATTGATATGCACAATCATAAAATTAAAAGTAATATTCGAAAGATGGCAAACAAAGCCAATGAAAGTTCTGTCTCAATCAAATTACGACCAGTTTTAAGTTTCTTAGCTAAACACATTCTATGCGCGTGCAGAACAATATAACTTACCACCCATGAAAAGAAAATAGAATGATTGCGAGAAACAAGACTTATTCACTGTGGGGTTTGAGTGTTTGACAGTCATAAATATGGCACCAGATCCCACATGAAATAAAAGGATATTTCATAGTGTAATTGGTCAATTAAGTTGCATACCTGCCTGTAATGCACTTTCTGAGCTCTAGAAAATATAAAACAACGATGTTACGCCTTCCAGGTTCCACCATTGTTAGAAGTTCACTCCAACAATCATCAATGCTGTAACCTCAAGGAGGAAAGCTATATATGAGACATACTCAGTTGGCTCGACAGCCAAGACATTCTGAGGCATAACAGTGGACACAGTAAACAGAAGCACCAGGAAAGTAGGCAGTCATTACTCTTTAACCTACATGTAACTGAAATCTTGGGAGCAAAACTTAACATTTGATCCAAATAATATTCTGATAAAAATAACTTCGAAATCTGACCAATAAAAACTTTTGTTTTTGGTTTTGTTTCTTTCTTTTCTTTTCTTTTCTTTTTCAAGTAATCCCAACTTGAAACTCTGTAATGTTATGCAAGATTGAAACATGAAAAGGTTCTAACAATGTTAAGTAAATATAATAGGCACACATATTTCTGGTGCTCAGGATAAACTTCTATGAGCAGCACTTCACTGCCATGATGAAAACTAAGAATATTTGTTCCCAACCATGTTTGTCAAGATACATAAAAATTGTCCACATTAAACCCAACATCAAACTTCCAACATTTGCTTAGCTTGGAATTAAATTAGCCAAACCTGTCCAAAGATAATTAAATACAATAATGAAACGTCAACAATAAAAGCGTAAATCTCCTTGCCTAAAATCTATCCAACTTAGATCTATAACACAATAATCTCAAACAAAAAGTTATGCAAATCCACAAAATGGAAGGGGGCCAGGGAAAAGAGGTTATAAGGCATGCAAATCCCATAATGTCTATAATAGTATCACTCTGGAATGCAACCACTGCCCAATGGGTAACTTTCTTTAGCTTCCTTAAGTAGAACTTAAACTTTTTTTTTTTTTAATCCTAAAAGATTTGCATTCAATATTGTTGGCAATTTTGAGCTTGAGTAATATTCTATAAAACTATTCAATAAAGCAAGTTGATCTAAAGCCAAAACTGGAAATACACAATCAAAGGCAACAATATGGCTAATTGCGTAACTTATTTTAATAATTGAAAAAAAAAACACAGCCAAAAAGAGAAGGCAAAATCTAAAAGACAATAGTAAGATATAATGACCCACAACAAAAGTTAACCCTAAATGATATTAGAAAACATTCTAAACTTCAAAGTGCCATAAAACATCATATGATATAGATAGTTTACAACATATTGGAATACTAATGAATTTTAACCATGTCACCAACCCCATTCATAAATCTTCAAACTCCACTAACCTACTAAGATCATAAGTAAAATTACCTGAAATCAATACTGATTCCAAAAAGAAAACACTTGGGCAACTTTTTGAAATATCATTTTCAATGTCTAGAACCGATTTTCAACCCTGCCTGAAAAGTCATAAAAAACTTGCTATCTAACATATAGCATAACTGAGAGATATCAAGTCATTGTCTTAGCTATAGTAACTCGCCCTCGCAACAATTATCAAACTCTGTTCTGCATAACATAATTAAGAATTTACTTATCAAACTGAGAGAAAGAAGTAAATCCCTAAACGATTCAGCGTTGCAGCGAACAGGAGAGGGTGAGAGAGAAAAAAGACAAGGAAAGAAGAGAGAAGAATGATGCCATCAGAAGCTGCAAAGAAAGCAAGGACATGAGTGATGATGTGGTTCTTGCTTTCGGTAAGAGGTTCTCAATTGGGGTCTTTAGAGAGGTCGACCTCCAGGCGTTTCAAAACAAAGCATTGGCTTTCTTGTATAATTTCCGCATCTGTGGATACTGAATCAGCAACATGCAACATCAATCTAGGTTTGAAACTAGCAAGGGATCCTCAGAAATATTTGGGGAACTTGGAGTCGTTAGGCGTAAAATTTGAATGCAGCTCATACAAGACAGAAACGAGATTGCAATTATAATTTCTGAGATGTTAGATGTGTTGGGAAGGGGCGGGGCATAGGGTTGGAGAAACTCTTACCTGCACAAAAGCACAATATTTATCCACTATCAAATAAAATAAAACTAAATTATAACATTAGGCTTCACAGAGTATCTTAGTTATCTGATGAGAAATTTTTATATACTATGTCATATATACATTAATTAATAAGGCAAAACTATATTATAGATCTTAAATAATATTCTATTTATATAACATAATATTGCTATAATGGATAACAAAGTGTAAGTTTTATATTCTATTTATGTGATAATATTATAATAGATAATTGAATGTGAATCTAATTATATAATTTGGTATTATTTTATTAATAAATGAATTTCATTTCATTTCATTTGGTATTTTTTATTAAAAAGAGTATAAATAATATAATATTCTAAGAGTACATAAAAATTTCTTTTTATGTGATAGTATTGTAATAGATTATACATTTTATTATCCATTACCGCAATATCACATAAATAGAATATTATATGAGAAGTATATTTCATTATCCATTATATTACTATCACATAAATAGAATATTGTGTGAGGGCTAATTATATGATTTGACTCCATTTTATTAGATGATATATAAATAATGTAGTACATTAATTTACAAATTTTTTTAAATTAATCCACCAAAACTATCCCAATTTTTTTTATATAATTTTTTTAGAGCTAAAAGAATCATAAAAAAAATTAATTTAAAAAATATAAATTGACCCACCAAGACTATCCCAATTCATTTGTCCCAAAAAAGAAAAAAAAAGTCATAATGAAAAAACTTTTGAATTAAATTTAAATACAATTTCTTATATCTTTACCATCAAATTTCGCTATCAAATTGTAACATATGTTAAAAAAAATTAAAAGGATTAATTATGTGATACTAAATTATAAAAGTTATATAAGTATTTGTAAAAATCATATATTTATTATGTTATTTTTGAAAAATTATATGCTTATTATGTTTTGATTAAAAATATATAAAAAAACTAAATATACTTTTTCTTTTAAATTTGTAAATTAAAACTCTAATTTGATTTTTAAAATTCATTTTAAGTTTTATTTTAATCTTTTATTTTTTTCAAGTGATGATAAAGTCAATAAATTTCAAAGTTGTTTTAAATTAATCCTTTTAAATAACTATGTAAATCAATATGTTATTTTTTTTCTTTTTTGGTCTATTGGCCTCATTATTCTACCAAAATCAATATGTGGATTTTATTAGACATTTTTGTAATGCTAATATGGTATCTTAGTTAACAAATTTTCCCTTTCTTTACTTTCTTCTATCTCTGTTTATGCCTTCCATCAAGAGTTGGTTGGGCTTTTTCTTTTCTCGACCAAACAAAGGAGACATGAATTTAATTTAAGATGGTAAGGACTTGGCTTGACTATGTATTCTCCCTTAGTCGAAGGCAAAGACTAGCAAAAACCATATGGGTTAAGTTTAGTTTTCTTTCAAGACCCAACAACAACTAAAAAGATCAAATAGGTTACTTAGTAAATGAAAGATCTACTTTAATGACAAATTAGACTTACAATTTTGGATTTTTAAAATATAGATAGATCTTGCAAATTTTGGACACAAATCAATATTGCCAATAATCTAACTTAACATAGTAAGTAAGCCAGCCAAGAAGAATTATATCTTTTTATGATACCTATGAACCAAGATTGGAATAAAAACTACAAGCCATTGTCTAATAAACTTGTCAACTTGAAACCTTAAATCTAAGAAATTCCAAGTGAAAACATACATGTATTGAGAATTTGTATCATTTCTAATATCATAAGAGTGGGCCCTACACAAGTGTGTCCTATTGGCCCTACTTGCTCAGTCCCTCTCCCATAGGACCCTCTAATACTAGAATAGATTATGTTCCTTATGTTGGTGGCTTAAAGGTCTAAAGTTTAGTTTTTGTGGCAAAGATAACTTGGTAAGAGGAATGGTTGAAGAAGTAAGACTAACTCACTTTAATGAGCCCACTAGGAATTGGGTTATGTTAGAATTTTAGGTCTTTATGATAAGCTAACCTATAACCCAACCTAATAACCCAAGATAAGAAATTAATTAATAAATTTTATAAATATATATTATTTTGAATTTTAAATTTTAAATGATTTTTTCTTTTAGATTTGTTTTATTTTAAAAGAATAGCATAGGAACATTTAATCATTAACAAGAGAACAATCTCTCCCAGACTCTCTTTAAAAGAAAACAAGAGAGACCACCATTCCTTTTGTACAATTTCTTCATCCTTTTTAACTATGGTTCATCTATTGTGATATAATGATAAGAGTTTCTTTAGTGACTTTGGTCCAAACCGCTTAAGGCAAGAAAACTTGCAGGATCTGCTTCCATGCAAGTAAGTACCATGAATCCCTTTATTGGTATTAGAGTTTGGTTGGATTGAATATTTTTTGTCCTTGTGGTTTAAAAATGCATAATTTTGAGTTAGTTTCGTATAATTACTCTAAAATACCTTTGAATGCATGTAATAAGAATATGATCCTTTGGCACTTTTTAATGGCAAATTTGATAAAGACAATCTTAGTCCACAAAATTCATATTGTAGGAAGCCTACATATGTGGAATATGTTATAAGTTTGGTGAAAAAAAATGAAAAAATTAGTACGGAAGACCCAAACATTGCAAATATTATTATGAAGGACTGAAAATTTCAATATTACGCTGAATGACCAAAGGAACTTTGACGGACAAATATACCCTTAGCTTCTCTGCTGAATAATTCTCCCAAATCAAATCAAATCGTTGCCCTTTGCCCTCCAGACGACGTTGGTCGCTTCTCCCTCCCTCTATTGCCTTCCATTGTCGATTTCTACTATAATTTAAATTGGAAATCATTGGAAGTTTTCTCTCGCAACTGGTCAAAATCCATAAATAGCTTCTCACTGGAGAGGCATCCTTCAATGGTTTGAACAACACGTGTGTTCGATGGGCTTTCCTGCGCTCAAAAATCTGTGAAAAGCAAGGTAAGCAGCACCTCTCCTTCTCACTTTCATTCCTTCGTAAATGTTAGTATTTACACGCCTTTACATCAAAAGGAAATGTGGGTATCATTAGCAAAAAGGATTTGGGCAGTAAATGGCGAGACTTTAGACCTGTGGATGTGAAATTCCTTCTAGCGTTGGATGAATGCTATTGTGTATTAGATATTGTTTGAAACCTGGATTTGGAATTTGGGATATGGGATAAGTTGGGGGATAATGTGTCTGGAGAATTTGGGGATAAGTTGGGGATACTGGAATTTCGATTTGATGATTTCGATTTGATGATCCAGTAGAGAGTGATGTGTTTAGAACTCAGTGGTGTAAAATTTCCTAATTCCATTAGCAAAGTCCTTAAACTTGGGAGTAAGAGTTCTAAAACTCTAATAATGCTATGGTATATCCCTAAACATGGTAGTAAATTTGTTGAAATTAAGTAGTAACATAACTAAAGTTGGAAGTAAATCGCCTAAAAAGCAATAGTAGACCACAGTTCCTAAAACCTGGCAGTAAATATCCTTAAGCATAGGAGTAACATCCATAAATATGGTAATAACGATTGTTCATGGTTCTTGATAAATTTCCTTAAAGGTAGCACAATTCTAAATATGTTCAAACGAAGTAGGGTAGTATGTGTGAATATCCCTAAACATGGTAGTATTTTTCCTGAAGTACAATAGTAACACACCTAAACCTAATAGTAATGGGCTACAGCACTAAAGTTGGTAATAATGTGACAAAATAAATGTATGAATTATTAATAGAGGTTGAGTATAGAATATTTGTAATTTAATTGTATAATGCAACATATATGACAAGCATATGTGCTACACAAATTTCTTGTTTTGCTTGTTAGTTATAATGCAATGGTTGTATTACTTATAGCTAGTATGTGTGGAGTCATTGTCAATTAGACTTGGTTGTTTGTATAGGAAGAGATTAGTTATGGTTTCTTTGGTTGTTTATGGCCGTGGTACTGATTTGTAACTGTTAGAATAGAGTACAATGGAGGATAAAGACAATACCTCACACAAATACAGATTTGGATTGTAAAAGTTCAAGTGCTCTTTTTTTATATTTTATGACATGGTGATGATTTATGGTAATCAAAAAAAGACTTAATCAGGTGGGTGTTTTCATTTCCAGGGTTGAATTTTATAAAAAAAAAAAACAAAGAGAAGTTCCACAATATTAAAGAGGTAGGCAACATTATTGTTGTAGAGCAAATGATGTCCAAAATATGGTGGGAAAATGAGTAACATCGTTGGTTATCCTTCTACAGGGGAATGCTGCAATTCTAGCAGAGTGGCAGAAGTTGGAGCCAAGTGAGCAAAAGAGGTATAAGGATGAAGCTTATGAAGAGCGAATGGAGCACAAGAAGGAGCATGTTCGTGGAAAATCCTGTGTAAGGAAAAATTCATTATATAAGCATCCCTGAAATCTCTCATTTAATGAGTTCATGCTATATGATTGAATTATTTATGTTTTATAGATACCAATTGGGACAAGGTGCTCGCCCTCTCAGTTCAAGGAAGCTGTTGAATTTATCAGAGGTAACACTGTGCACAATAAATTAGTAAAGGAAATGGGGTTTGAAAAATTGCTAGATTTGGCATTCCAAACCCTGTCAAGGGACTTGTGCATGGAGCTTGTTGTAGCCTTTGATATTCCAACTAGATCGCTATCCATCAAAGGTAAATGAGTACCGCTCAAAGCCAAAGATGTCCATGGCATAATAGGCATTCCCATCGGTGGCCAGCCTATACCTGATAGTTTAGAAGGAGAAGGCATGGATGCAGCCAGAAAAAAGTTCAAGGGAAAAAAGTAAAAGGATGTGAAATATATTATATTAAGAAGCAAGGCTAACAGAGATTTCAAACAGGCTTTTTTGCTGTTTGCCTTAGGGACTTTCCTATGCCCGACCTCTAGCTTATACGTGAATGACAAAATGCTTCCTACAATTGTGGATATCAACCATGCAGCCACGTATGACTGGACAAAACTTATCCTGTCTACTCTTGTAAAGGAAGTGGTAAGTTTAAAAAAAAACTCCACGAAAAAGAGCAGAGAAGAAGAGCATTGGAGGATGTTTGCCACTCCTAATGGTATGGTTTGTTATCTGTATATTTATTTGACCTATTATTTCACACATCTGGCAAGTTCAATTTTGGTTAGTATTTTTTTCTGCAGCATTTTTCTCTTGGAGATGTAGTTGTGCCTAGCAATGCTAATGCTATCAAGTTTTGGACCAAACAACACATCCAAGAAATGGTTAAGCTTGAGAAGGAGCATGCTCGGGTAAGTTACTCTCTATGTGGATATATATAATAATGCTACTGTATATGATTATTTGGTAATTGACTAACTGTTTTAATATTACCTGTGGATGCAGGGAATCTTTAATACCAAAGGCCACATGCACTCCCTTCTAAATCTGTATTTCACTATCAGGTACTACTTCTTATATTTGAAGCAACTCAAGGGAGAATTGGAGTTAACGTATTTCTATTGCGAAGGACCTATTACCACTAGGTTTAAGTTGTTTTGCTTTAAGTTAGTGGTAATCTATCCTAAAGCAAGTGGTAACAGGTCCTGTTGAGGAATTATTCTCTCTATTTAGATCCTTAACGTTAATTCTCCTTGAATATCAATTATGTCGGGGGTTTTTAGGCATCTGTGAACTAACTATTATCTGTGGGAACCTTGTAGGGTATCAAGAAAATGTATAAAATACTTTTAACCTTTGCTCACGGCTTTGCTGAAGATTTGTTGATACTACAGATAGAACTTACCAGCCCTACCCATGCAGTGACTCTTGTGGGTGACATGGAGGGAACCTCTACAGGCAACGTAGCTGGTGATGAGGCAGGGGATGGAGAAAAAGCAGCTGCATCACCTGAGCGCATGTGAAGTAGAGATGGAGAAGATGAGGAATTGGATGAATCATCTAGAAGGGCTAGTGAGACTGAACTGAAGAAAAGGAAAACACCAAATGCCCCTAGCCCAAAGGATAAAGTTGAGGACAAGAACACCCATGCAAGTCAGTACGACAACGTCAAAAAGTTGTCAAATGGTCACCATCTGTGGAGGAAGCCCTCAACGCCAAAATAGAGAAAGAGAAAAAGACAGTGTATGAATATTGCATTTCACATGCTGCCCGAGCAAATAGCAATGAGTATGTGTATTAGTATGAAAAAATTCATATGTTTATATAATTTAGGTTAGTTATTTCATTTGATGTCGCTGACAGTGAAAATGTATTTGATATACTAATATTAGTAAGTGAATGTGTCTACTTTGTTTATTATTAGGGTAATAGTTGATTTGTTTGACTTTTACCTCACCTGTGCAGAGTGCTAGTGCCTTGGTAGATTGAAGTGGATCAGCACATTGGTGAGTTTAACCTTTGCATGCCTTGACTATTGTAAAATTTTTAAAAGTGATTATGTTTGTGTTTGTTAGGTGTGTGTAGGTGATGACCATAGTGTGTAGAGTGCTTATGGAAGACCAAAAGTAGGAGAACTTAACTGTCAGATGACACATTCTAGATGGAGATTTCATGGTGACTAATATGTCTTTCCTTCATATCATATTACCATTAATGATCCTTTGCTTTTAAGCCCTGATTTAATACACTTTATGAAATTATTAGTATAGAGAACCCTCTTGAAACCTATCAGGTAGTATAATGTGGATCATTTACTGGAAAAACTGTGGCCTGACAAAGTGGGCTATAACATCATGGACTGCACCTTGGTAACGTACTTATAGGGTATTTGTAATTTTCTGTTGGCCTGTCCTCCTGGAAAGTGTTGGTCATTTGGAAATGGTTGTAGGTATTCGCCCATGTGCTATTTATGGACCACTGGTTCTGCTTTGCTTTGGACCCTCATGTGTGCATTCTATACATCCTTGACTCATTGAATCAAAAGACCAATGCAGGCTAGAGAAAGATGGCCTGCATCACGGTAAAATTAGGTTGTATTGTACTGGAATGTAGTTGTTAAAGTTAATTGTCATGATTAAGCTGTGTGTGATACTTTCTGGGTGATATAATAAAAAGACCAATTAGCCACGCTATTAAAATTATTGAAACTAGAGAGATTTGTGGCGGCAGGCCCAGTTGTCAAGGTGAAATACATTGACTTGCCCCAACAGCTAAACATGTAAGTGACTTACTTTGTGTTAACAATATTTGTAGTACTGTCTAGATAGCCTGACTCTATGATATCTTATCTATTGCTCAGTGATGATTGTGGTGTATATTTGATAAAATACTTGTAATTGTGAACTGGGGAAGCAAAGCCTAAGTGGGAAGGGCACACCATGCCAATATATACTTCGGTTTGAACATATCTTTTATTGTTTGTCATAGTTTACTGCCTGATGGTTCATGGGTAAATGGTTGTGGTTTCAGGAAGAGTTAGATGCATTTCGTGTCTAACTCATGTGGGACTTGGTGAACCATCCACTTAACAAGTGCGAGGGTGATATAATGGCAGTTGCAAGGGCGACAATTAAAGGGAACCAAACCAGGAAGTCGTGATGCATTGATAGTTTTCTCCCCAAAACTTTGTCTTATTATAGTTGTAGACAGAAATTGTAAACTTGTAAACCTTGTAAACTGATGGTTGTAAATAGCTTATGAATGAACAACTATGAATCTAGCACCCAATTTTCTATCATTGTAATCTTTTCTTTGCAGTATCAATAAATTGGTATTAGAGCAATGAAAATGCCCAACACAGACCTATTTATCATTTACCAGCATACCATTTAACTTATCAACTGCATTTTGGCATATTTGAAACATGTTCAAAGTGAGGCAACTAAGTTGAACAACTTGCAGACATTATGACAAAAGCTTTGGCAAAGGCCAGATTTGAATATCTAAAAGTGAGGGTGGATGGGTGTTTGCAGCAAAAGTGGCAAGGAGGAGTGTTGATTTGTGTGACTTTTACTGCTACTGATTTTGTGGCTTTACAATATTTTGTTCATGTAATTTTTGAATAAGTCAAAGTTAACTTAGATTTAAGATTGTTCAAATTTAAGTATATTCAAATTGAAGATTGTTTAAATTTTATTGGCAAAGATTATGTAATTTCTGTTGGATAAAGTTGTATAAATTTAAAGCTTGTGAATGAACAACTATGAATTCATGAATCCAGTATTCTGTGGGCCTATGATTATAACAAGATTATGAAATTCTTTGAGTTGGTTTTTTTTGTTGCCTACATATTATAGTCTATTTGCTTAAGGTCCACCGAGGCATGGCATATCACTAAGCTGGCCATTAACGTCCTAAACTCATTGCCTGAATATGGTAGTAAAATTCTTAAAGGCCACTAGTAATATCTCAAAACTATGTAGCAATGGGTGTAAACAACACTAGTAATTAGCCTTTGCAAGGTCCTAAAAAATGGACGAAAATGTGCTTAAATTCAGTAGTGATCCCCCTAAACCTCATGGTAATAGTCCTAAAACTCTATCCCACTGGATTGTGAACAACAAGGATTCACAAAAATGAAAACTAGAAGAGGAATTGATCTGTTGACTATATTTTTTTTCTTTGTTTCTGATAACCCGCCAATGGTGGATTGTTGTTTAGTATTATACCAATGATGGATTGTAAAATCAGTCCCTAGATACCAAACAGAATCCAAAATCTAAAATCTGAACACTTAGTTGCTGAAAATCCTCACGCTGGCTGAATCCCTTGACATCCTTCTCTAGCTTGATGAATCCTCAAAGTTCAACGATGCCTCTGGATCTGTTATATGTGATACTATCTAGGTTGATCATTTTCAGGAAGTTGTGTGTTATAAATCTCATAAGTCAAACCAATTGCTATTTTTTCATTAACAAGGCATAAAGGGTGCAAACCAGTAGTGTTGGCTGCAGCTAAAATTATGATTCACAGGCAGTAAAATAAGCTGGAGTTCTGATACAATAATGAACAACAGCTACATTCAGATGCTTTTCAGCCATGCCCTTGAAATAAAATGACTTGAGTACCTCAAGTGCAGGAGTTCCTTGCGTGGATGAAAATGCGTTGTCTGTTATAAAGGCATATTTTCTTTGTTTACTCCAGACCCCACGGAAAGTTAAAGATGATCAACCTCCATTTATATTTAGGAAGGAAAAGTTGCAAAACCAATAAAAATGGCATAGTATGGAGGGGAAAAATGCACAAACATGCCTACACCTAAACCTTCCAGTGGAGGTTTTAATGATCAGTTCAATCAAATACTAATATGCTATAAATTCTTTTCATAACTTGTGCACATAAATTTAACATAAACAAATATTACATGCACATAGCACTTGTAACACATACTTCATTTTCATTACTTTCCATTCGTATTACATACAGTTGCCAATAGTCCAACAAATTTGGACCTCACTTCCCTGCAACTACTACAAAGAACCACTACAAAGAACCTTTACATGTCCTTGATGTATGTACAAAAAAATCAGTTATGTCTGCCTATGTATAAAAGCGAGCCTAACTATCATAACTTCAAAAAATAGATTATGTCTACCTATGTACAAAAGAGCCCAACTTCTAGACTTCCAAACAAAAAAAGGTTGTGTCTACCCATGTACAAACAGAGCCTAACTTTCACACATTTACAATACTACTAACCACTTCTTTCAAAAAAACACCAATGTATAATCACCCAGGAGCTACTTTGACATTTACAGCATCAAGATAAAGATGGATTAAGAGTTTTGCACCTAGCTCTGTTATGCCCTACCTCTTGACAATGAGAACACATGTATTTAGCCTTATCTTGAAATTGTGATTCACGTTGCCTTTTTTGCGGTCTTTTTGCTGGACGGATTGGGAGTTTTGCACCTAGATTTGTTATGCCCTACCTTTTGATAACAAGAACACATGTATTTTGCCTTATCTTAAAATTGTGATTCACGTCGCCTTTTCTGCAATCTTCCTGTTGGACGGCTGGTGGTGGATGGTAGTAGGAAGGTGTTGTTAGCATAATCGTCAATCAAAAGATTGTTCAGGTTTGGCATATCATGAGTCTATACAAGAATCATAGTATTCATATACATCTTTTGCTGTGAGCTTAATGAGTAGCATTCTTTCACATATGAGTACACATTCCCATGCACTTTCTTTATTGCTGTACATGCATGAGGACATAGGATGCCAGACATTTGCCAAGCTTGACAAGTACACTCTCCTAATGCCACATTCACCCTTAAATCATTGCTTCGTATTCGAATTAGGAGCCTATTAATACCATAGTGCTCTACTATCATATTTTCTACCCTTACAACATTCTCCTTCAGCATTGCCTCAATCCTTGGGCCCACCATGTTTGTCTATTTAGCCATGCCTTCCTTGCTAGCATATAATTTTTTAGCTAGCTTACCCCTATACTCATTAATTAATACACAAACATTGTCCTTCCTTTCTTTCACTATCCATGCATTAAAAGATTCTGCAAAGTTCGTGGTGATGTTATCCCATCGTCGGTATGGAAATTTGGCTAATGCCCACCTATCAACATCAGCCTGGGTCTCCACCCATCTACCTAACTTAGGGGAGAATGACCTCAATTTCTCTAATACTTTCACATAGTTTGTGTCCAATCGAGCATATGCAATCCCATTTAACAATTTCAACGCATCATTCTTACACCATCTTCTTTGCCCTTTGCAAACTTTTAAGAACTCACTACTAAAATTCTCTTTTATATGCCGATAGCAAAATGCATGTCTCTCCCCACCAAACACTTCTTTTACTACACCAATTATGGCATTATAGCGATCTAAAACTAGAGTTATTTCTATGCCACTAATTAAGTCTTTAACCTTTCAAAGGAACCACACCCAATTATCGAATGTTTATGCACCTACAATTGCATAAGCAAGTGGAAACAAGTCATTGTCTGCATCATACGTAGATGCAACTAAAAGAGTCCTTAAGCATGGTCCACTGAGGTGGCAACCATCAATGTACAATATCGATCGTGCACCAAGCATGAAGTTGGTTATACACCATCCATATGCAATAAACAACCTTTCAAAATGGTTATTCGTCGATGAAGTCCATATTACAATAGTTTCTGAATCTATTTCCATTAAACGGTTGCACAACCAAGGGATTAGTATGTACAACCAGTTCCATCGATATCAGCTAAAGCTTTCTCCTTCCCCCACCACTTGATGGTAACTTAATGCCAATCCATATTCCCTAAACAGCTCACCATGGATATCATTTGGTGTTTTATCTCTACTTGATCTGACACTCTCACCCATTATGAATGTTACCAAGTCTACCTTTTGCTTGTGAGTTACTATCAAGTTATCTTGTGCTGAGTGCACATACTCACTACAAAAGGTTCACACACTTAGGAAAGGTGTGCTTTTAGCCACTGCATACGCTGTTAGCTTCCACTTGCATCCTTCCATATTGCACTTAACAATCATCTTGTAGGGGCTGTTTTTTAGGAAAGTACATCCAAATTTATAAGCAATTCTATACTTATATAGTGCTTGCCTCAATTCAACAGCATTCAAAAAAATTTGCCCGCACCTAACAATCAAATCTGTCCACTTGGCAGAATTTAATTCAATCATTGGTGAAGGGACACTTTGTATGGCACATGGATGAAGTATAAGTTTTCGATTGGAAGGAGACCCAACAGTGGAATGAACTGAATTTGAATTCATTCTACATTTTCATTCATTTCACTTTTTGTTAATCTAAGGCTATAACAAGTATACCAATTAAAATTATAATATATAGTACTGGACAAGTCATAAAAGACTAATTTCTCACCATGTTACCAAGTAGGATGGTGATGCTCTGGTTTGTTCCCCATTCATTATATATATATGTGCATATTAATCATTGTATTTGATCAGTTATTGCACATCATTATCGTCAACTAGGTCCAACAACTGAGAGCCATCAAATTTCAAAATATATTTCATTTCCATTTCATTGTCATCGTAGTTCATGCATAATCTTACATTTCTCCTTAGTTCTTCCAATGATATACCTTCTTTTATCAGTCTTCCACCTGTTCGACCCCTCTGGTATTGGATTTTCCGATTGAATCTTTTAAGATTTGTCCACCTAGATGAAAGTAGCAGAACACCTTACTTGACATTTGATTTTTCATCATCTACTCATCACAACTACACCTAAAAAAATTAGAAACCTTTAGACTTTACTCATTATTTTTTACACCAAAACAACAATATCAGTAGAAATAAAGTTAAAAGTAGGTAGTAATATTCCTAAAAAAAAGTAATAATATTTCTATCGGTATTGCATTCTTTCTGAGAAACAGAACATCAATAATGGTCATAAACCTGTTAAACATCTAAAACTCCTTATAGCTCCAGGTCTAGACTATCCTTAACAAGCACAGGAAGAAGAAGTTTCCATTAACTATGAGAATTTGAGAGACATCGCATATCATAAGTTGCTACTTACTCAATCATACAAAAGGTTAGGCCATTCAGTTCTCCTCTACTCACACCATGACTGATGAAGATGCGGGATGACAAGAGAATATGATGAAAGGTGGAAGAAATGGGGGGAGGACAGATGAACAAATGAAGGGAAGAAGGCTAATGAACTAAAGGACAGACAGCTCCAGAAGCAAAAGAGGACGATCATGGAGGTCGCTGGACCTCGTGGGGAACAAAAATGGCAGGAGGGACCCGATGGAGTAGATTGCGCGGGTTTCAGGAGGCTTATTAACAGAGGGCATTCTTGTCCGTCAAAGTTCCTTTGGTCCTTCAGCATAATATTGAAATTTTCGGTCCTTCATAATAATATTTGCAATGTTTGGGTCCTCCGTACTAATTTTCCAAAAAAAAAAAATAGATTAACCATTAGAGAGATATAGCAAAATTTAGATTGAGACAAACTATGGTGAAATAATATGCTTTCAAGAGTTGTTGTTCTCACTATAAACCACCAATCTATGCAAGCTATATACTGTTGGAAATTTTGTTAAACAAACTTTCTAATACTATCAATTTCGTCCAAATTAGATGAAAAATAAGTGAAATATAGTCTTTCAAAGTTGGCTAGTCATAAAATATTTGGAATTTCTTAGCAAATCTTTGAAAAATGGAGGTTGAACATGAAGATGAAGATAGAAGCCCACTTTCTTGCCCAGTATATGTGGCTCAACTCCAAGTCTTCTTGGTTGGGTTGAGGTACTAACTGACAAAGCAAGTTAAGAGGAATCTAACCATGCAAGCTTTGTTACCAAAAAAATCCATCTATGCTAATGTGTATGGCTTACGTGACATAATAAGCGAGTGGGCATAAGTAATTTTTCAATTTTCTACAATTTTTTTAGAAATAAAATCTTCTTAGAGTGCATGTGCAGTCCAATTTGAGTGTTTTTGGTCCATAATAATTCCTAAAATCATGTTATATATGTTGGTATATTGTATAGACATGTTTAGATAATATTTGATAGTGTTTAAATACATATAGACCAAATAGGAGACCATATTATTGACCTAAAGATGAGAACACTTCTCAAAGGTCTTAAATTTGATCAAACACTCATGAATGATGGTTATTAAACATTAATCAAGTAAGACCTTAGGGAGAAATTTAGAAAGCCAAATAAAAATGAATTATTTAAACTTTTAGTCAATGTACATTAGACTTAGAGCTCAATAAAGAACATTATATTGTCATGAATGTTAGTGAGTGACTCTGCTTTCTTTTTTTTCAAATACGAGAAAGACAAGAATTTTTTAGGCATAATGGACACGAAAAGAGTATTCATCTTAAGGATTAATCAAACTTGTGAAGCATACTTTTTCAATGTATAACATTGTGACCTTTACAATTAGAGATAGACTTATGATAATAAGGTCAATGAGAAGGTGTTTGAGAATATGAAATGTCTTTAGAATTATGTCCTTTTAAGATGTGATTTTAATGATAATTAGAGTTGTCAAAATGGACCAAATCCACTCAATCAGCTTGTTTGGTTGGTTAAGTTTGCCCATCCTTTGATCATGTTTTATCGTAGAGTCATTTTTTACTGGCCCATCTAATCCACCCATTATACAAGCTAGCTTGCATAACCTGTAGGCTAGTCCATTAATTTTTTTTTTAGATTCTCTGAACTTAACCTAATATTAACTTATGGACTATGACTAACCTAACCTAAGTAACCTATGCAAGAGTGCTAACCTAAGCCAACTTTATTATCATTCTGAACTTGCTTTCTTCATTTGCATGTCATATCTTCTTCCTCGAGTATTAGAGCTTTGTCTATGACAAGACAAGAGTGCTTCATTTGTGCCTTGTTCAAAAGTGTTAATCTTGTAATCAAACATGTTATCCTCCTTTTGTTTGTCTCAACCACTAATGCAGTAACTAGTAGTAATGCTATCAACCACCAACATAACAACGTCTTCATCTTGCAATAAGGTAGATATGGTTAAGTTTTGATTTTCTTTCTGCTTCTATGTTCTAGATCTGTTATCTACTACTATAATTAGATAATGCTAATTTGGTTATCCTTTCTTTTATTTTTAGCTATTCTAAATCTTCCAATCTAATGATTGTAGTCGTAGATTATTATCTTTTAAAACATGTTGGTTTGAGGTAGAGGACGATAATTGTTGCATATATTATTCATATATCAACTTTCCATTGTATTGCTCTTAGACTATTGGTTGCTAAGTCTTCATACTTTTAGTATTTTACCTTTAATAAAAAAAAATTTCTACTATAAGCTTTCTTGAAAATAATAAATTAACAAAGTAAAAAAAAAAGATATAGCCTTTAATTTTTGGCCATAGATGATAAAAGAATTTATTGGTTTTGTATTCTGTAAACTTGTTGAATGTTGGCCTTAATTGAGATCCTTTTTTATTGTTGTTTCTTTGTAGTATTAGTATGAAATTTGTTAATAGTAGTGTTAATATTAACATTGGTGATAATGATAATAAAGAGAAAATTTTGGATCAATCAAGACAATGATTATGAAAAAAGACAAGAACCTCAAAGCGTATTATTGTTTCTTTGTAGTATTGGTATGAAATTTGTTAATAGTAGTGTTAATATTAACATTGGTGATAATGATAATAAAGTGAAAATTTTGGATCAATCAAGACAATAATTATGAAAAAGGACAAGAACCTTCAAAGTGAAACCCCAAAACCTATACCTTATATGTGTGGAAATCCTTCATTAACCTAGGTATAGTTTATGGTAAAGAGAAAGCTAAATATAATGGATATGGATAGACATATGTATATGGTGGTACAAAAATTTAGACTTTAAGACTTTTGCATTATATTCTTAAGTATCCATTGTAACGCCCGGGTACATTGTATAATCATTGGAACAGGCCAGTTTGAAAAGCAAATCCCCTGAGATGAATGATTCAAGGCCAAATAAAATTTGAATAAAATTTTAAATAATAGAAAATGAGGATTTGAGCCTTGAGTTGCCCAAAAACTAGGGTCAGAGTGATTCGAAAAATTTACTGAAAGGTCAGTGGCATTTTCGTAAATAAGTGTAATTTTGGAAAAACACCTAGGAGGACTTTTTAAATAGAAATTTTGAGTTGCCCAGGGTTCTCAGAGGACCCAAAAACCATGGGAAGCCCCGGGACCGGTAAAGCCCCTCCGGTGTACTCTTTCCAACGTCGGTTGACCTGAACTTTGATCGATTCGTTCGAAAATGTTTTGGCTCCGATTTGAGTGATTCCAAAGGTATTTTACAAAATTGGGAACCTAAATTTTATGATGGAAAAGACAGTTCTCAATAAGGAACTAAAAGGAAGCCGAAACAAAATTGCTATTACGGAAGGGCAAAATTGGAATTTATGGTTTCTTGAATGTTCTAAAGAGTTCCACACTTTTCTCCCTTCTTCTCCTCTTTAATGAGCACGACCCATTCTGCCCAAAATACAGAAAATCTTTAGCTCTCTTAGGCACACCAAAGGGAGGAGAAAAAGAGGAAGAAAGCCAAGGAGAAACTAGGTAATTTCATGAAATTTCTTGCTCCATCTTCCTCCAATCTTGTTCTCCTCTCTTCCTCCTTTCTTTCCATGGATTTTTTGAATGATTTGGTTCTATTTTTGACCCAGACCTAAGGGGAGAATTTCAAATTTGCTAAGGAGAAGAGAATGAAAGAGAAAGACACTTGAAAGCTCACTTGTACCCTAGGTAATCTTTGTTTTTTGTTGCATCTTCTCTTCCCCCTCCCTTTGTGTGTATTTCAGCCAAGAATAGAACCAAAGGAGGAGAGGATGTTTTGTCCAAATACAAGGAGGGAACAAGGGTTTTAGGCCATGGGGAGATGGAATATGGCAAGAAATTCCAAGAAAAACTAATAGAAAACAAGTTAGAAAAGTGTAGTGTTTTCTAGGGTTTTGCAAAATTTGATTTTGTGTGAATGTTCCCTTGGCTATTTGAATGTTTCCTTGAGCTCCTAAAACCTTTACAAATCCTCCCAAGTGGCTCTCCCATCAAGGAAAAATCACAAAGTCTATGAACCTCCATTATGGTGCATATTTCGGCCAAGCTAGGTTCATTAGGTTAGGGGATATTTTAATTTGTTCTAGCCTTGGTTTGGGACTTTATATGATGTTAGAAGATGGGAGAAACCACTGAGAAAAATTTAGAAGCCTTAGGTTGGGAGATGAGGCAATGGCTTCAATAATGTAACCTTATGAAGCAACATAGACCTAGGTTTGTGAAAGTGAGTGTATGATGGCTTCAAGGACCTTAAATGAGGTCAAGAGGTCTAAATATAGCAAGAGAATGGAACCAAGAATATTAATTATGGTAGTTGCTTCATTAGGTCCTTAATGGAACCATATTGTGACAAATAGAACAAAGTGTAGTCTTAAGAGTGAGTTGGATATTATAATTTGTTCCAAGAGTATAATTAAGTGTTGTTTATTGTGAATAGGCCAAGGAAATATAACCCCACCTCCTTGTGTTTGTGGAACCAAAAAGGAGAAGAAACAAGCAAAGTAAAGCTTGAATTTGCACCAAGGTAGCTTTCCACCTTTTCTTGTTGCATTTTCTTGTCGCATATAGTGTCATTGTGTGCTTGTGTGTATGTTTATATATTTGAGACATGCCATTTGATGCTATGTTGCTATTTTGGTACCAATATGCTTTCTTGAATATCTTTGAATGGTGGAAATGGCTCATAAGGGTAAGGTAGTGCCAAAAGTCCCTTAATGTGGGTGAGGAGATGTTAAAAGTTTGATGGCATGGGTGAGACAAGGCCAAAAGTCCCTTGGATGGGTGAGGCTAAGTCAAAAGTCCCAAGAACCAAGAGTGAGGCAATCCAAAAGTCCTAGAAATGGGGTAAGGCCAAACCAAAAGTCCCTAGAACTCATTCTTGTGCTTGACATGAGTTTGTGACACAAAAATATGAAAGATGAATGCTTTATAGATTGATTGATTGCATACTTGTACCTTTTGACATGTTTAATTCCTTGAAGATGTGTTTGAATAGGTGTATGAACTATTAAGATTCAATGAATCTCACCCCCTCCTTTATCTCATCTCATATGATCTAGGTGGAGTTCAAAATCCAAAGGATGGAAGTCAAGGAGCTTAAATCTCCACCTCTTAGCAAATATTTTTATTTTTGATGTACTATGATGTCTAGAATGTCAAAGTAGATATATAAATGTTATTTTTGAGTCATGACACTTTGAACAAGTGTAAAACTATGTAAAGTTAGTGTATGTATCAAGAATAGAGTTTAATGAATAGAATTGTGTATTTTGACCGCTTGGGAGCCCACTTGTGCATGTATGTTTATGGAAGTGACACGGTAAATTTGAGTTGCATGAGGGTTCAAACCTTATTTATGCTATATTTATGCTATATTTATGCTTTCTAAGTTGCTCAAATGTGTGTGGAACAATGGATGACTCATGTGAACCAAATTTGTCTCTTGTTGGGACCAAAATTGCTATATTCTTGAGTTATGGCAAAGTCTGACCAAAAGACCTATTCTTGACTTGAAATTTTGCATGCAAGTAGATCTTTCCTATAAATTTTTGGTAAGCCAAAGATCAGGTCATTTGGAGGTCTGTGGAATTTTCTATGATTTTTCAAAGTTGGTATCAGAATTTCGAATTTGTACTAGTACTGTTCATTTGGTCAGTTGTGAAATTGTATCATTCGAGGGGCAAACGTAGTCTAATGGCTACGAAATTTTATATGCAGAAACTAGGAATTTACAGTGACTTGTAGCAACTAGAAGTACATCATTTAGAGGTCTGAGCTAAGAGATATAAATTTTTGGATTTCTAGAACAGTAACAGTAGTGCAGCACGACCTGAGTCACTGTTCCATTGAATTTTCAGTGGCTAAACGTGTTTGCTCTAGTCTGAGTCTATTTTTACTATAAATTAACATTCATAGATTTTCAAATTGGTATCATTTGCATGGATTGGATTTTTTTGGAATTAATTGGACATTTTCGAAGTTTATCGCAGACACTTGCATCAGTACCAGTAGCTGTCCAAACCTTTTCCCCTTTTTGCCTGTCAAATGCTTCCTGTGTTATGTTTCATGCTTGAGCATATTTTTAGAATAAATTAGACATGTTTAGATTTCTATAATGACCAAGAATACATGATTTCAAATTTTCTAGAATTAGTTATGAATTCTGAAACTTCATATCAGTAAACTGAACCAGTGGCCCAGACAGCAGCGACCTCAGTGGATTTTTGGATGTCAAATGTTCTCCTTTTAATGATTCGTGAGCTGAAATTATTTTTAGCATAGGGTAGACATCCAGAGCTTTCTGGAATGGTAAAGGTTGTTGAGTTTTGATTTTTTTAGATTTAGTTATGAATTTCTGAAATTGTGACAGAAAAACTGAGAATTTGGCCGAAAATAATAGTGTGAGTTTGATGCTCCCCTTTGAATTCCACGAGTTGTGGGCCAACTTTGGTGATGCAAATGAGTGTATGTATGTAATTAAATATGAGAATATGATGTATAAACTCATATGGTCCACGTGATACCGAATAGAATTTTCATACGCTACGCAACGCGAAATAAGGCATTATTTTAATGCCATCTTCCATTCCCTTTTGTGCAATCATATAGAAAACTTAGAAATGATAGGAAGCAAGCTAGAATATATGGTGTTACATCCACAACTTTCTAAATTTCATAATGTTGGTTTAATGATGTTAGATCAAGCAAGAAAGTTGAAGTTTAGACAAATTGATCAGAAATGTGCAATAAAAGCTATTTTCGTGGCCATTATTAAGCACAATCTCCATTTTCATTTGTTGAATATAATGGATTAGAGAACTTCACAAGTTTGTACAATCTTTATATGAAGCATATTAGTAGGGATACTGTATTGTAGATGTTTGGAAATTCTATGTTTAGCAAAATGAAAAATTAAAGCAATCTATGTATATGAGTCCTGGTAGAATATGTTTAACTTTTTATTGCTAGATTGCTTGCACATATGAAAATTATATTTGTTTGATGACTCATTTGTGGATAAAAATTTGAAGCTCAATAGTAAAATTCTTTCATTTTGTAAATGGAGCATGCACACACTATGATTGAATTAGCCAACAAAGTTTTTGAATGTTTGAGACATTGGGGGATTGAAATGAAATTGTTTTCTATTACTTTAGACAATGCTTTGCAAATGGTAATATGCAGAGATCTTGAAAGATTAATCATGTTTGCAAAATGATTTGTTATATGATAGTAAGGTCTTCCATGTAAGGTGTTGTGCCTATATCTTAAACCTTATAGTTCAAGAGGACTTGAGAGTAACTAGTAGAGCTTCGCATATGATTAGAGAAAGCATTAAATAAGTGAAAGCATCAGAGTTAAGGATGATTAATTTCAAAAAGTATGTTAAAATAGTTGGTAACATTGACACTTAGGTGGGTTTGCAAATGGATGTTTTGACTAGATAGAATTCCACATTTATAATGCTTGAAAATGCAATTAGGTATCAACGTGCTTTTGCTAGACTATCCATGAATAATAGAAATTTCAATTTTGTCCATCAAATGAAAAATGGGATAGGGGAGAGCAAATGTGTGAGGTCCTTATGTTCATTTAATATGATTGCCAATTTGTTTTTTGTTTAACTTATCTCACTTCCAACATGTATTTCTTGCAAGTATGGAAAATTGAACGTTTGTTGACAAAAATTTAAGAATGATGATATAGTAATTCAAGAAATAGCTACAAGGATGAAAGCAAAGTTTGAAAAGTATTGGGTTGAGTATAGTATTATCCTTACACTTGCAACTATTCTTGACCCTTACATGAAATTTAAAGTGCTATTATTGTAATGAACGTAATTTTTATAAAATAACGAAATGAGCCGTATAAAAGCAAGTCCTCTAAAATGAGTTAGATAATGTCCCAAAAATTTTGGGGTAGAGTTCTATGTTTCTAAAAATAATAATTCTAGGCTCAAACAGAAAGAAAAACAGAGCTAGGACTATGAAACAAATTATGACAAAAACTGATGAAATGTAATGGCATTTTCGTAAATAAGTGTAATTTTGGAAAACACATAGGAGGGCTTTTTAAATGGGAAATTTGACTTGCCAAAAGTTCTCAGAGGCCCTAAAAATCATAGGAAGCTCCGGGACTAGTAAAACTCCTTCAGTGTACATTTTCTAATGACGATGAGCCTGAACTTTGACGGATTTATTCAGGAAGGTTTTAGCTCCAATTTGAGTGATTCCAAAGACATTTTATTAAATTGGGAATCTAAATTTATAATGAAAAAGATGATTCTCAAACAGGAGCTAAAATAAAGTAGAAACAAAATTACCATTATGAAAGGATGAAATTGAAATTTTTGAAAAAGTGTTTCTTAAAACTTCCACACACTTTTTTTTTCTTCTACCCCTCATATAGCATGAATTTCCTCTACCCAAAATATAGAAAATGACCTTCTTTCTTAGGCGCACAAGAAGGGAAAGAAAAAGAGGAAAAAATCAATTAAAAGGTAAGGAAATTTGTAGATTTTCATGCTCTTCCTCCAACTTTGCTCCTCTCCTTCTATGCTTTCTTTCTATGGTTTTCTTAAAGGGATTGGTTCTGTTTTTGGTCCAGAACAAAGGGGAATTTTCAAAAATTAAGAAGGGAATTCAAGCAAGAGAAGAAGCATCAAAAGAGAGCTAGAAATATAAGGTAATTCTTCATTCTTGTTGCTTCTCGTTATTGCTCTTTTCTTGGTGCTTGTTCAGCCTAAACCAGAACCATATGGGAGAGGGAATTTTTGTCTAAAAATAAGGAATGAACAAGGGTTTTAGACCATAAAGAAGAGGAATATGACAAGAAATTGTAAGAAAAACCTATGGAAAATAAAATAGAAAAGTGTAGGCTTCTTTAGGGTTTTATAAAATCTGATTTTGTGTGAGTAATTCCTTGGCTATTTGAATGTTTCCTTGAGCTCCTAAGACCCTTAGAAAACTCCCTAAGTGGCTCTCCCATCAAGGAAAAATCAAGAAGTCTAAGAACCCCATTTATGGTACTTGTCTCGGCTTAGGCTAGTTCTATGGGCTAGGGAGTGTTTTAAATTGTTCTAGCCTTGGTTTGAGACTTCCTATGATATTAGAAAATGGGAGAAACCCTTGAAAAAAATTTAGGAGCCATGGATTAGAAAATAGAATAATAGTGTCCATAATGGTGCCTTATGAAGCAACTTAGTTTTCCAATTATGCAAGTGAATGTGTGAGGGCTCAAAGAACCTTAAATGAGTTTAGGAAGTCTAAAAATAATAAAAGAATAGAGCCTAGAACTTGAAATGTAATAGTTGCTTCAATAGGCCAATTATAGAACTATTATGCCACTTGTAGGATTAAGTATACTTTTAAGAGTATCTTTGGTGTCTTGGCTTGCTTTAAGTATGTGATTGTATATTCTTTATGGTGTCTAGGACAAAAGAACATACATCCACTTAAGTGTACTTGTGGGACCAAAAAAGGGAAGGAAAAGGATCAAGAAAAGCTTGCATAAATTTAAGGTAGCTTTCTACCTCATTCTCCTTGCATTCTTTTGTGCATATGTATGTCTTTATGTGTTTGTATATGCTCTTGTGACTTGAGAACATGCCACTTGATGCCTTGACATGACGTTGGTACCAATGTGTTTCCTTGAATGGCTTTGGTAGTGGAAATAGCTCATAAGGGTGAGTTAATGCCAAAAGCCCCTTGATGAAGGTAAGGAGATACCAAAAGTCTCATGGTATGGGTAAAACAAGGCCAAAAGTCTCTTAGAAGGGTGAGGCCAAGTCAAAAATTCTTAGGTCAAGGGTGAGACAAATCCAAAAGCCTTAGAAATGAGGTGAGACAAAACCAAAAGTCCCTAGAACATGTTCTTGGCTTGAATGTGAATGAGTGGCATAGAAATTGTAACTTTGCACACTTTATGGTTGTTAAACCTTCCATACATATGCTTTTATGTGTATATGCCATGAATGTGTATGTGAATAGGTGTGTGAGTTATTAATATTCTAGAAATTTCACTCCCTTTCCCCCTTTCCTCTTGACATGACTAGGTGGAGTTCAAGAAACAAAGAATGTAAGCCAAGGGAGTTGAAAAGCCAAGTCTTAATAGTTATGTAACTTGTTATATAATTGAATGCCAAAGATGCTTTGTACATATTATTTTTGTGGTGTAAAATCATAAACAATTGTAATATGATGTGTGCCTCTTGTATAGACCATATGTGGCATGAAATCAATGGAAATGAGACTTTTGGCTTCTTGATAACTTGATGTATTAATGCATTAATGGAAGTGGAATGACCAATTTAAGATGCATAGGGTTTAGGACCACTTTGGCAGTTGCTACAAGTTATATTCATACTTTTAAACTTTCCTAAGAGGTGCCAAACATTAAAGGAGGCAATTTGGACAGATTTGGTATCTCATATGGGGAAAAAAATGGTTATTTTGGTGAGCTATGTCACTTTCTGTCCAAATGAGCTCTTTTTGGTTTGAAATTTGGCTTGCTTCTAGAGCTTGATGAGAGCTTTTTGGAAAGATAAAGTGGGTGTTATTTGGAGGTTTGTGGAATATTTGGTGGATTTTTGAAATTAGAAAATTTTTTGGTTTGGCCACTGGTACTGTTCATATAGTTCAAAAATTGTTCTTTGTTATTCATGAGGCAAATGATGTTCAATTGCCACAAAATTTTACAAGAAGAAACTAGACCCTCCCAGTGCCTTGTGCTAATTAGAAGCACCTCATTTGAATGTCTAGAGAGGGAGATATTAATTTTTGAAGTTGCTGTCTAGTACTAGGCGCATAGTCAAACCCATGGTATTATTTGATTGAATTTCGGGATCTAAATGCAGTTGGATTGGTCTGCAATTATTTTTTCCCTCTATCTAACCTCTGTATCTTTCCAAATTGGTATAGATTCCATGGATTGGATATTTGTAAAATTAATTATGAATTTTCAAATTTTATATCAATAATTAGTATCAGTATCAAAAGGCAGCTAAACCTTCCCATATTTTCTATTGTCAAACATAGTCTAGATGGAATTTTCGTGGCTTGAATTATTTTTAGTATAAATTTAACATTTAGAGCTTTCCAAAAAGTAATAGTTTGTGTGATTTTTATTTTTCTACATTTAGTTATAATTTTTCAAAGTTGCTTCAAATTCTGCCACCTTGGAACCCGAGGCAAAACGTGATTATTTTTGGTTTTTGACCCTTGATCCGTGGTTTGTGTTAATTTTTGAGAATGTTATGATTTGTATGAATGGAAAATAATTATAGAATCTTATTGATGAGTTCATGGGATCCCGAAAATATGAAATAAAAAATTTATCCGCAACGCAATGCAAGTTAATTCATTATTTTAATGCATTTTCTTGGGATTCCTTTAGTGAAATGTATAATCCCACTTGCAAGAAAAGAATCAATGTTAGAAAAAATATAGTATTACAATAATTAGCCTTGATCCAAAGACTTGCCAAGAGAAGTTAGACAATATTAAGAGCAAGCTATATTACTTATATACTTGATATGAAAAGAATGCATCACCTAATCCATTAGGTGAAACAAGTGGTTTAAGTATGCCACCAACTTCATCAATTAAGCCTATTAATATACGAAAGGATAAGGATGCTATGAATCATGTTTTTAGGCCCTTGATGTAAGTTTTTCTTCCTTGTATTATATGATATTTGATTTTTATCTTTTCTTTAATTCCTTTTTTAATTACCTTCTTATTATCAATACTTTATACATGAATGTAGGAGCATATCAATTATGTAAGTGAAAATATTTCTTTTGCTGGAAAGTCTAAATTGGACCATTACTTGGATGAGGCAAAGCTTGATTCTAAATATGCTAAAAAAACTATATGTCTTGGATTATTAGAAGGAGAACCAATATTAATTTCCTACACTTAAAAGGACTTTTGGTATAATTAACATCTCAATCACTATAGTGGCTACTGAGTTAGCTTTTAGCATTGGTTCTCAAGTCTTAAACAAATATAGAAGTTCCCTTATGCTAGATATTGTTCAAGCTTTTATTTGTACCCATAATGGGCTACATGGTTTTGAATATAATGATAATGGTAATCTACTAATACCTTTCACATATATTCTATGACTATTTATCATTATTGATTTTTAATTAGTATTAATTTAATTATTTGTGTCTTTATATATGTTGTATTATAATAGATGTAGATCCACATGGTGGAGATGGAGACATTAGTGTTGGTGATGAAATCTCAACTCTTGCTACAAGACAAGATTCAAATGTTGTTGATCAAGCTTAAACTAGTTATTTGTATTTGAATATCTCTTGAATGTTGAATGTTACTGACAAAGCTCAAAGTGTACTTTTTTAATTTATTTTTGAATGTATCTTGAATTTGAACCATGGTTGGCTCAAATGTAGAATTGTGCTTCAGTTTTTTTTTTGGTGGGTTATGAGGGCCATAGTGGGCTGGGTTAAAGATCTTGGCCTATTTAACTATGTAGATTTAAACAAGCTAGCTCGTTTGACCTGTAACACATGGTGTTTTGACAATTATAATGTTAATGCCATTGAATAAAAAAATAAAGATGAAAAACACCCTGTTGAATGAAAGTTCTTAGATTTGTGGACTTTGGCTCATTTAAGAATTAAATTTAAACAATTAAATAGGAAAAGATAATAAATATCATATTGAATATGAGTTCTTAGATTAATAGCATAAGACTAATTGAAGAACTATAATCTAAATAAAATCTACATATAAATTCGATAAAATGATAACAACAATCTTAGGTACATGTTGTTAGTTTACAAGTAATCCAAGAAGGAGAGTTGAATCATATTTTAAAATTATTTTGCCTTCATTGATTAATTAGGATTCCTTCAAATAATGTTAGGTTCCTAAGGAACGTGATCCTGCTCATTAATAAACATGATTTAATCAAAAAGTAATAAGAGTAAGATAAAAAAAGAGAAACACACAACCAATTTATACTAATTTGGAACAAAATGTCTTATATCCAATCCTAAAGCATATAACAAAAGACTTTTATTAAGTGTAGGTAATCATTAAAAGTATAACACAACCCTATAGCACAAGCATAATTCTTTAACTTTTACCACCTATCCAAAGGCAATTTAATAGGGTCTAGTACTAAGCTTTTACAACTTTTCTTCCCTTTATAAGATTCTCTCATTTTGCTAGATTTTTCTCGAGCTTCCTAAAAAACTTTAAGTGTAAGGTGACTTTATAAGATCAACTTTCTAGTTTTACAACCTTTTTATCTTACTAGATTTTTTATAGAAGACACGTAGAAACTTATAATGAAAGAAGAAGATTTAGGTTACGCCCATAAACACACTAAAGGTTCTTTCAAATACAAAGACTAACTCATATAGAACAATAACATGTTAAATAATAGCGAATAACTTTAGAGTATATGCATTTAGCGTTTTTTTATCTTTTCTTGTCTTTCATCTTCAAATGGTCTAGTTTATATAACTTAGCCTTCAACACGAGATTGTTGGACACTAGCTTCTTTTGAATACGCAGATATGTTCAACACTCAGGAATCTATGCCTTCAATGCTTCAAATCATCTCATAATCAAATCAACGTATTTATTCTATAATTAGTAGTCTTTGATGTGTAGACCATTGATTCCATTTAATACTCATGCTCTAGAAGCAAGAGGATTTGAATAGTTCTTCAATGATACGTTTTCATCTTTGCTTCATTCAAACAACAAGTTTCTTTTTTTGCTTTTGATTTCATAGATTTCCCTTTTTCTTTCCTAAGTAGAGATATCTCACAAAAAGCATAGGGTATAGATCAATGTAAGGTCAACAAAAAATATTTCCACATATATATATATATATATATCTTGACCCATTTGTTTGAAAACTTTCCTTAAAGTGTTTTAAGCTCTTCAAAAGTTATGTTATGATCAAAATAAAATCTTACCATAAGGATTTAAGAAAACTTTCTTTGAATGTATCAATTTAAAATATTCCTTATAAGTTATGATTATAATTTTGCAAATATTTAATTCAAAAGCTTTCCTTATAAAAAGGTGACACAATTTATTTCTCATTTGAAAACTTTCAACAAGTGAAATATTAGAAATACTAAAAACATTCCATATGTATTGGCACAACCATAAGATTTTTCAAGATCACAAATATGGAATTGAGCATGCTTCACAAATGATTCAATGTCTAAGCTAGCAATGTTAAAATTTCATAACAACAAAAAGCATACGATGTAAATGTGGTCAAAAAACCATTTAGCTCCTTAGTCTAGGTCCCTATATAGCAAGTATTGGCAGCTAATGTTTTGCATAAAGGAAAATAATATTTGACAAAAGAAATATTAAGTGTTTATCTTTGTATGGTTTGGCCAGAATGTTCTTAAGAGTTGGACTTCACAAAATTCAATTCATCTTTCAAAAATGACCTTATTGCTAGAAGCTATATGTCACACAATGTACTTTCTAGATAGACAAAAGATTATCCCAAACCCACATACATACCTAGTACACCTCTTATTCTTTGAGAAAGCTTAATGTTGGATGATACAACATATGCATCAACTTCTTATTCAATTTTAAAGTATGCATCAAGACATTAAGGCTTTATTGGTAGACTTCATCACTTGTAAAATTATGTATATTCCGCAAGGGGTAGGTAGTCAACTAAAGGAACAATTTTAGATTGATGTAAGATATATTAGTTAATCCAGTTTTGCTTTATCCTACAAGAAATTCTATGTAAAATTAAATCTTTATTTAGTCTAATTCAAGCATGATTTAGCCCATCTAACCATGACTAATCTAATAAAATATCTTTGGTCTAAATAATATTTTCATGAGTTATAGTTTTAGCCCAACTAAAATCCACTTTCCAAAATTCACATAATTAAAGATGTTTGACATAAATCAAAATCAAAAGGCCCAAAAACCTTTGATCTAACACGTGATAGAAATAAGAGAAACATAGACTTTTAATCATAAACCTAACAATATCATTATTGGTCTAATCGAAGTTCATCATAGATATGTATATAATATTATGTACATGTAGTTATTCCGTACTATATTTACTAGCTTTTTTATTATAATTATAGCAACTATGAATATCATTACTTAATAAGAAGTGATAAGCTTGATGGTGTCAATTAGAAAATATGGCATCATAAGGTTCTTATATCCTTAAAAAGTAAGATGTTAAATAACCATCAAACAATATCATGTTGGAACCTGAACATGGAAATAATAGCTGATAAATGCTAATTTTTTATATATTTTTATCCACATTTATTGTTATTTTTAATGATTAATTTGAGCTTAAATGGATTTATTATGTAATATTTGAATTTATGGTTAATTTTAGAAAATGATATAATTTTGAATTATTTAGGAGAATTTTTGGATTTAATTGCTAATATTTTATTCTCCATAATTCTTTGATGAGTTAAATATTTTCAATCCTTAAACATTTATTAATTTTATGCAGAATTTTTGGATAAGTAAATTGAGGATTTAAAGTGAATTAAAGGAAAAGATTGGAGCATAATTTTGCTTTTATTAAATACTTGATAATGGCATATTTGTAAATACATGATTAGGTCTTCATTTTGATTGGCTGGAGAAAAGTCGGGGAGCAGGAGGCAGGAGGAAGGAATTGATTCTTTTCGGTTTGAAGGGAGAGTGGAGGGAAGGCGCCGAAAACTGGAGGCTGTGTATGCTGCAGGGGAGCTGCTTCTTCATTGGTTTATCTGGATTTCACGAGAGCAGAGGCGCTGAAACCTGGGAAGGAGATTGGCTGTTTGACAATTCTTCCTTTCGGTCTGGAGTGAGTAGGACACCAGCATCTGGAGCACGAAAAACTGCTGCATTCATTCCTTGGTTTCTTGGACTGCACAGAAGGAGGCGACTGAGAGAAGATGCATTCATTCATTCGATTTAGTCTTTTTCGGATTGATTGAGAACACTACACTTGGACGAATGGAACTGCTTCTTCACTTATGGATTTCTCCTTTTCAGATTTGAGGGGAGACTTCAAGTTAGGAGACGCTGGATAATGCTGCAGCTGGGAGAAGTTGGGAGTCAACGACTGGACTTCAGCAAGGGGAGTCAACGCCTGGAGAAGATGGAATTGCTTTTGTGACTTTTTTTTGCCTTTGTACAGCACGTTGTCACTCCAGTTCATTATCATCATTCATCTAACAAAAGACTATTCTCCTTCATTTCTTCATGGTAGCAAACTTGAGGGATTTTAGAAGCACAAAATCCATGGGAGCTTAATTAATTAAAGGTGGCACCAAGGTGAAGCATGGAGCTCTTGAATTAATTGGATTGAAGACCATTAAGGGAGTTTATTTTTCCTAATTTTTCCTCTTTCAATTTCAAGAACTTAGAGATTTTCTAGTTTTAAGAATTTCTATGCAAATTGAATATTGAAACCTAGTTTTAGGTTGGACAATTATTTTATCTTGGATTGTAATTGGAATTGGTTAATTGGGATTGGAATTATGTTTTAGAGTTGTTGGAGTTTTGATTTCTGGACCTATTAATGTTGGTTGGATTGATGTTTGAGTTCTCTTGCATTGATTTGATTAATGTTATGATTTTAATTGCACATCTTGGTCTTTTGCACTACTTGATTGTTGAATTAGGTAGTATAATTGCTTAATTGTTCAATTAGGTAATTGAAATCAAATATTCAGAATTAATTGAATTCAATTGTTGAATGATTTGATGTGTTTAATTACTCAATTACTTGCAAATTACTTGAATTAGCTAAAGGTTTCCTAGTTAAGTCAAGCGATATGCATTTGAGTTTAGGGTTTCCTATCCTTGGATTGAGTTAATTAATTACATTAGTCTATTATCTAATTACTCCTCTTAGTCTCAATCAATCTTTGGTGAGTGATGAGAGCCGAAATCTCCTTGCAAAACCTTAGTTGCCTCTTATTTGTTCTTAGCATTTTCAAAATCACTTTAATTTCAATTTAGAGCATTCTAGTTTAATTACTTGTTTGGTTTTTTCTATTTTAGTTGAGATTTAATTTCTTAATTCAAAACCCCCATTTGCATGCGTTCAATTAATTTTGCATTTAGCATAGTGATAGTTTTTTTTAGAATTTACATCAAATAGTTTGCATCAATTAATCACCTAAAATCAATTCAAACTAACCCTTAAATTGCTCATTGGGAAGAATGACCTAGGGTTGACTTATACTACATTAATTCAATCTTAGTTTAATTGAGTGCTTAAGCGACTAAGGCATCATCAATAGCTCAGCATAGGAAAGTCATAGAAGATTTTTCAAACTTAGAAAATGAAGGACATTATTGCTCGCATAACAATACTAAGTAACATGGTTCATAACCTTGAGTGTGAATACTCAACTGCTAAAGCATGAAAATAGCTCTTAAGAACAAATTTAATCATACTTTTACAACTAAACTAAGAAAGCTCATAATTAAGGAATTGAAATCAATTGGTTATGTCCTTACTAATAAATAGACCTGATCACGGGCCAGGCTTACTTAAAAATGGGTCAGGCTCATAAAAAAATTTGCAAACTTTTTTAGACCTAGGTTCGGCCTAATTCATTTTTTTTAAATACTTTTTTTAATTTTTATTTTTTTAATTCTAAATATTAAATATATTTATTTTATTACTTGTTAAGCTCACTTTTTTCTTATTTTAAATACTAAATAACTCAAAAAAATATTACAAAAAATTCAAATAACTTGAAATATATATATACATAAAAAATAGTAAAACTTCTTAAAATAATAATTTTTCTAATAATATTATTGATTAATAATTTATTTTATTTGAATTATAATTCATTCCTAATAATATATTATGTAACAAGTAAGAGTTAAAAAATATAATAATTATATATGTTATATAATTCTTTTTTACTTATATCTATAGTTATAAATATATGTTCTAATAATATTATTTATTAATAATATATAAAAAATAATTATAATACAGGCAAGCTCGAGCTCGGACTAGGCTTTAAAAAAAGCTTAAATTCGACCCATTTTATATTTAGGTTTTTTGAAAACATGTTCATTTTTTATCAAGCTTTTTTTTCGGGTTCATATCCTTTTTTTTTTGGGTCAGGCCTTTCGGGCTCGGCGGGCTTTCCAGCCCATGATCAAGTCTACTGATAAACAATAAGTTTAAATTGTCATAAAACCTCTTCTTGTCAATTGATAATACATAAAAGTAAATTGGGCCCACAATGAAAGCATTACTATTTTTGATGATATTGCTCATCATATAAAATTTGATGATGAGCATTTAAAACTTACTAAATCCTCTGGACATGCCTATATGACTAAGATTGCTAGAATTTCAAAGTCTAAGTATATGAGGGACAACACTTCATAACAAGAAAGGCAAGCATGGTAGAAAGAATCTTGACACTCATATACCAGGTCAAGTATTATAATTGTCAAAAAATAGATTACTTTGTTCGTAATTGCACTAAGTAAAAGAAGACACTCATATACCATATAGCTAAAGATTGATGATCATTTATGGAATTTTATCAGCTGCTTTTCAAAAGCAGATGGCTTTATGTAAGAAATAATATATTATTTGAATTTAAAGAGATTGGAATGTGCAAATTTGTTTTGCCAAGATAACAAATTCTTATCGTACATGATGTTCTATATACACCAATGATCTTATGAAAGCTTATCTTTATTTTCTTATTTCTCTTCTGAAGTTAAGATTTAGTTCTAATTTTCATAACTACTACATTGACATATGTAATGGTAATGGGACAATATGTATGATTTTAGTTACATTTTAAATGGACAATATGCATGATCCTAGTTGTCTTTTAGATAATTTTATTATGCAAGGCACAATTTATGACAATTCCTATAATCATGATTACTTTACCTTATTTTCTACTTCCCATTTAGTTTTGGATATGAATATTTAGCATAGTAGGCTAGGCCATATAGGCCAAAAGAGAATGGGTAGTCTAATAAAACAATGAATGTTAGGATTCATTCATAGTTTAGAAATGTTATTATATGAACATTATCTATTAGGTAAAATAATTGGAAACCCATATGGAAAAAAAACTAAGGCTATATATCTATTACAATTAATTCATTCTCAAATATGTGGTATAAATGATTATGAGGGTAAGATATAGAGCTTGGTATTTTATTACATTTATTGACAATTATTTATAGTATAGTCAAGTTTATTTAATCCTCCATTAATCAAAAACACTTGAGTGCTTTAGAAATTATACAAACATAATTGAGAATCAAAGGGATAAGAAAAATAAAACTTTAAGTTCTGACTAATGATGTGGATATTTGTCAAACTAATTCAAAGAGTTTTATGAAGATATAGGAATCAATGAGACAGTTGATTATTCTTGACACTCCATAAAATGGAGTTGCTAAGAAAAGAAAAAAACTTTATTTGAAATAGTTAGGTCAATGATGACTTAAGCATATTTACCCATTTCTTATTAAGATGATGGGTTATTAATTAATGTTTTTGTACTTAACCAACTACCCTCTAAATCAATTACTTCCACACCTTATGAATTGTGAATAAATCATAAGCTAGATTTGAGCATTTTAAAACCATGAGGTTAGCTACTTACCTATAAGCATGGGAATTAGGCCTAATGAATAAGAAATGTATCTTTATTATATACTCTGAATAATCAAAGAGCTACGTTTTCATTAGTGGAAACAAAAGTGAAAGTATAACTAAAACTAAGTTAAGAGATACCACACTTTTAAAGAATGGGTTTTTTAGCTGGGAAGAAAGATTGATAGGGCTACATCTATTTATAAGACACATAATCAAGATAAAGAAGAACAAGAAGTTATACCTTGACTTGTCGATCTAAATAAAAGTTTGATGCAAGACAAGAATATTGTACAAATAACTACACTACTTAAAAGTAACTAAGAAGGTCTAAGCATTGATTCAAGATTGAAAAGGCAACACATAGAGATACTTAATAAGGTGATGAAGAGCCAAACATAATCCAAAAGGCTTTATCATGCCCTGCTATGAAAAATTGGATGAGAATAATGAAAGCAGAGATAGATTTAATAAGAATGAATCGTGTCTACGACTTGGTTAATCTTCCATCTAGGTGAAAGGAAATTGAGAATAAATTACTTCTTAAGATAGAAATAAAGAAAAGCATATGGATTTATTGAAAGATATAAGAGTTGCTTAGTTGTTAAAGGGTTTATACAACAAAAGTGTATAGATTATGAAAATACATTCTCACTTGTTGTATGATTTAATTTAATTAAGCCAACTTTAGTTATAGTTGCAAGTTTGGACTTCAAACTACATCAAGTATATGTAAAAAAATCACATTTTTAAATAGAGAACTAGATGAAGAAATCTTCATGGAACAACCATTAGGTTTTATAGAGAAAGGAATTGAGCAAAAAGTTTGAAAACTCCAAAAGTTTATTTGTGAACTAAAACAATCATCTAAACAATAGTATTTAAGATTTCATTGGGCAATAATTTTTTCATTAGTTTCAAATGATTGATGAAGACAAGTATTTTCACATTAAGTAGTTTAAAGGAATTGTTGTAATAATATCCTTTCGTGTAGATGATATACTATTAGTTGGAAAAGTCTTGATTTCATAATAGTCATTGAAAAATGACAATCCTTGAATTTTGAGATTAAGGATGGGTGAAACAAATTATATTTTTGAAGTTAAAACCCAAAGGAATTTCTTGAAGAAATAAATTACTTTTTCATAAGAGAATTATAAGTAGAAAACCCTTGAGCAATTTAATATGAAAGACTGTCAATCTATTGATATCGTTGTAGTTGAAGACAATAATCAAAGTTATAAGGTATATACTCAAATAGAATCTAAATTGAAAATTATGGAAAAAGTTCTTTATTCTAACATTGTTGGGATAATGTATACAGTGATATGTACAAGGTTAAACATTTATTATTGATTGGCCATTTGAACCGGTATTAGTTAAATCTAGTTAAAAGCATTAGAATGTACTTGTAAGGGATTGTAGATTGTGCAATATGTTTTTAGGAAAGTGAATACACTTGATAAGATCATTCAATGTGAATTGGAGTGCAAATCTAGATGCATGAAAATTAACTTCTAGATATAAATTATTGCTGAATAATGACATCATATATTGAAGCAACCAGAAGTAGACATGTATAGTGTTATCTACCATAGAAGCAGAGTTTATCACAAGTTCTACAACAATGTGAGAGGCTACATGACTTAAAAGGATTATGAAACACTTAGAGATCATTGGTAGGATGTTAATCCAATATTGATTAATTATAATAGTCTAACAGTCATAAGCTACACTAAAACCCTATGCATCACAACAAGACTAAGTATGTAGCAAAAGAACATGATAAATGTAATAATATAAAAAAGTCTTACTTTGTAATATATCTCTGCACATAAAATATTAATTGATCTCTTAACAAAACCCATGCCTCGAGATGTGTATAAGGAAGATAAAAAGTCACTTGATATATATAGAGTATAGAGCATCTCTCTCTCTACCACCACGACTCCCTAAGCCTTTTCTCCTTTCTCTTCTTGTAAGCTTTTATGTTGCAATAAACTTTATTTTCAACTTTACTTTCAGTTTTAAATTATGTCTTGCATCATCTGCATACTCTCATCCTCCTTGAAGAACTGAGTCCTGTTGGACTATCGCGCTCTCAGTTCTTTTCTTTTCCTTTAATCCCTTAGCATATTTATTTCAGTTATTTATGTTCTAAGCAGTCCGTCTGCTCCTCTACTTTCCAGCTTTCTATTTTACTGTCTGATCCTCATCCCCCCAGGGCCTCTCCCCGTCCCTTGGTATCAGAGCCTGAGGGGATAGTAGAGATGTTTTAATTAGATCTGAGTTAGGATTTATGTTGTTAAAAGTTTTGTTGATCGTTTAATTTAGTTACAATGATCTATACTTGATAGCACGCTGGTGATTTATCACCTTTGTATAGAATTCTTCCATATGATGTCTGAGTCCTTCCGAAGATGGTAAGGCGTAAGTCCCGACGGACAGGGCAGCGATTGGTCTCCGCAGTAGGGCATCATGTGTAAGATATCATATACTATTAAAATGTGGTGGCTAGAGTTAGATCTGATGAACTATGTTAAAATTTCTACAAAATATTTTAATCCATAAATTCTAACCAATTTTTAATTATTATACCTCTATGACACCTGACGGTGAAGATACTAAGCTAAGGGAGTCAGTACCTTCCTTCAATCTTCTAGCTTTTATATTTTGCCTTTACTTTCTGTTCATCTTTCTGTTACTTAATTTTCCTGTCATTTAAGTTTTATTTAAATTATGTCCTCTATTTTCCGTTCATTTTCTCGTCGTTCTTCTTCTTCTCAATCTTCTATAAATGAGGATCTTATGTCCTCTTCCTCAAACAACATTTTTTTCGAAGAAATTCAATTTAAAAATATAAATAAAAATATTGATGACTGGACTTTGCCTACGATAAACTCAGAAAACCTTTATCAACAAACGCAATCAAAACATTGGTTCTCAAAAACTGATTACATAGTCAGAACTGTTGAAGAATCGATTTCGATAAAACCAGAAAAGGAGGATTTTCTCCTTTTATCCCCAAAATCCATTAACCACCATAGAAAAAATTATAATTTTATCCATATAGGATGTGTTCAAATAGCACTAAAACCTTTGGTCCGTAGAGGTCTAAATGTCTCTGCACTCGTTGCATTAAGAGATGCAAGGCATTTTGGATATGCCGATTCCCTCTTAGCAGCTACAGAAGTAGGACTTCATGACGGTCCTGTTTATTTTAATTGTTTTCCAGATAAATTAGTAGATTTAAAAGATCAACATGTTCTAGATACCTTAAAATTAAATATAAAAATTCATGGATTTAACATGAAACCTGGTTCGATACCAGTAACCCTTGTATATAGAATCCAATATAAAGCCTTAAATTCTTCAACCTCAATGTGTAAAATCCCCAAAGATGAAGGCCAAACTATTGTCTTCCTTACGGATCATACAAACACAAACATAACAATTCCCCAAACAATTATGTGGAAAGATGTTAGTCTACCAAAAGAATGGGTTATGGAAAAGGCAGTTCAGCCTATACCTAGACCCATACCTCAAATTAGTTCAATTTCCCAAACGCAAACTGGAACTGTTAGGCTATCCTTTGATAGATCTAGGAGTTCTATGAGCTAAATCTCAAGATCTATGTCTTCAAGATATGATGATTTTAGATCTGTCAATTCTGAGCTACTAAGAAATTCTTGTTCTTTGGTACCTCACCATACACTTCCTTCTATTATCTATGCTCATCCTCCCCCTGAACCCATAATACAGGAACCTTTGCCTACTAACATTTCAATCCATGGGATAGATAATACCCTAAATATTCCTCAAACAAGTTATCAAAAGGAAGATGATTTACAAACTAATCTATCACCAACAAAATCTGACATGATAGATGAACCTCAATATGTCCAAACTATTACAAAACAATTTGAAATAGACAAACCAACTTTTCAAAAAGAATTTTATTCTTCAGAAAACACCTTAAAAAGAAATTAATCAATTTAAAGGAACATCCCGAAAACAGATCCAAGAAGAATTTTATAAATTCCTTGAAAAATTTCAAATTAATATTTCATTTTTTGAATGGTTTGAAGTTTATAGTCAAACACATCATTTGAACTATCCTTATTCACAAACAATAAATGTTGCTAAAAAAGATTGGATAACTTCTCAGGGAGAGATAACTTCTTCTGAATTACCTCCTCCAAAATCTTTTCAAATTCTGCATCTGATTGATGATAAAAAACAACCAATTTTTGTTTCACCTTTTCAATTTAAACATTCAGATGAACCTCTAAATCCAAAAGATATCAAAAAACTTGTAGAGCAAAATAATTATACAAATCAGTATCTTCAAATTATTGGAGATCACTTAATTCAAACACCTTTAACTTCAAATTCTCAGCATAAAACACTTTCGATTCCCCAAGCAACACCTGAAGTACAATCTCCTTTGTTTAAACCTTTTAACCTTAATTCTAGAATTAAAACAAGTCTTCAGAATAAAAGGGCTGAATTAATCCAGAAAATTGAACAACAACTTAGTCTTAAAAATACAACTGTTCCTGAAACACCCCAATTATCAATTTCTACAAATCAAGAACCAATTGTCTTACAAATAGGAGAAACTAATTCTGAATCCGAAACCTCTAATAATTCAGTACACTCTTTTCAGATAAACCATCAACACTGGAGAAAATCTTATAAACCCTATTATCCTCGGTCTACTCCTCCAGATGTACTAATTGAAGAAACTCCCCCGCAACTTAAATCCTTTAATGCCGACCATATCTATGAATGGAACATAGACGGTCAAACTGAAAGACAAATTCTTAATCTCCTCCAACATATGAGTATGGTATGTACAGCATACCAAACTCAGCATAATTATTCTGATGAAGAAATCACTAATCTTTTAATTGCCGGTTTTACTGGACAGTTAAAAGGATGGTGGGATCATTCTATTTCCCCAATCGATAAAGAAACAATATTCACAGCAATAAAAACTGAATCCAATGGTACACCAATTACCAACAATGGTGAACCTATACTCGATTATGTGAATACTTTAATTTTTACAATAATTAAACATTTCATAGGCGATCCATCTTTATGGAAAGATCGATCTGCTAAACTCCTTGCAAATCTTAAATGCCGAACATTGTCTGATTTCAGATGGTATAGAGACACTTTCCTTACTATAGTGTTTACTAGAGATGATGCAAATCAACCGTTTTAGAAAGAAAAGTTCCTAGCCGAATTACCAACTACGTTTGGTGATAAGGTTAGAGAAAAACTTAGAAGTTTAAACAATGGCATCATTCCCTATGAACATTTGACGTATGGATAATTAATCTCTTATGTTCAAAAAACAGCCCTTAAAATTTGTCAAGATGATAAAATCCAATATCAATTAGCAAAAGAAAAGGCTGCAACCAAAAAAGAATTAGGATCCTTCTGTGAACAGTTCGGATTTCCTGGTTGTAAGAAATCTAAACATAAGCAGAAACGCCTTTCTACTCCTTACACTAAAAAATATAAAAAATACAAGAAACCTTATACAAAATATAAAGATGATACTCCACCGAGGAAAATAAAAAAAAATTTAGATCAAAACCCCCAGTTGATCTCCCAAAACAAACAAAAGTTGTTTGTTTTAAATGCGGAAAACCTGGTCATATTTCTAAATATTGTAGGTTTACCAAAAAACTTAGGGCCATTCAATTAAAGGAATCAGTCCTTCACCAAATTAATAAACTCATATTAGACTCTGAGTCAGACCAAGAATCTATTCCAGAATCTAATACTTCTTCAGAAGATCTTAACCAAATTCAAGAAGATGAATTTTCTAACTCTTCTGATAATTCCTCTTCTGCTATAAACATGATCAGCCAAGAACATGATCTTCTTTTTGAAACTATTAATCAATTACCAGAAACCCTAAAAAGTGAATATCTCAACAAATTTACAAATATTCTAAATCAGCCGTCTTCATCTACTACTCACAAACCTTCTGTTCCAATCAATAAATATGATTTAACCCAAACTCTTGATAAATTTAAACATTCTGTAAAACAAACAACTGTCCAAGACCTCCAATTTGAAATTAATAACCTTAAAACAGAAGTTAGATTGCTTAAACTTAGGCAAGATAACAATGAACTTCTAGTATCCCAGATTATAAACCCTCAGACTCCTTTGGAAAACTAAACTATTTCTCCAGAACATCATGATATTACACAAGAAAACATTGATGAACCATTTTTAAATCTAATTTCAAAAGTCAGGTTCCAAAAATTTTATATTAAAGCAAAAATAATTATTCACCACGATTTAATTTTAAAACAAACTGTTTTATTTGACACTGGTGCCGATTGCAATTGTATTTTGGAAGGAATCGTTCCTACAAAATATTTTGAAAAAACAACTGAACGTTTCCGTGGAATTACTAAAACACGGTTGGACGTCAGTTATAAAATTTCAAATGTTATAATTGAAAATAAATCTTTAAAAATAAAAACTCCATTTATTTTAGTAAAAGATATGCTAGAACAAATAATTCTTGGCGCCCCTTTTGCAACATTATTATTTCCTTACGAAACAAATACTGAAGGAATCTCAAAACAGTATATGGGTGAAACCATTTTGTTTCCCTGGACCCAGTCTGTAAAAACAAAAAATCTGAATCCTATTCTTTTTAAACAACAACAAATTAATTTTCTAAAAGAAAAAATTTCTTTCCAAAAAATTGATCAATTACTTTCTCAAAAACCCCTTCAGCAAAAAATTCAAAGTTGTTTAGAAAAAATTCATTCTACAATCTGTGTTGATTTACCAAACGCCTTTTGGAATAGAAAACGACATATGGTAGATTTACCATATGAAAATAACTTTTCTGAAAAACAAATACCAACGAAAGCCAGACCAATACAAATGTCTCAAGATCTTCTTGAAGTTTGTAAAAAAGAAATTCAAGATCTTTTAGAGAAAAAATTAATTAGAAAGAGCCGTAGCCCTTGGTCTTGTGCTGCCTTTTATGTAAATAAAAATGCAGAAATAGAACGAGGAGCACCTCGCCTTGTAATAAATTACAAACCACTAAACACAGCCTTGCAATGGATTAGATATCCCATACCGAACAAATCTGACCTTCTTAAAAGATTATATTCTGCAAACTTATTTTCTTAATTTGATCTAAAGTCAGGATTTTGGCAAATCCAGATTTCTGAAAAAGATAGATACAAAACTGCATTTATTGTGCCTTTTGGTCAGTATGAATGGAACGTTATGCCTTTTGGTTTAAAAAATGCTCCTTCTGAATTTCAAAGAATCATGAATGAGATATTTAACAATTATAGCCAATTTATTATTGTCTATATTGATGATGTATTAATATTTTCTCATTCAATTGATCAACACTTTAAACATATTTTTACCTTTATCAAAATTGCTGAAACAAATGGTTTAGTTGTCTCTAAACCGAAAATCTCTCTTTTTCAAACTAAGGTTCGATTTCTTGGACACTGGATCCATCAAGGAACTATAACCCCAATTGATCGCGCAATTCAATTTACCGATAAATTTCCAGACCAAATAATCGACAAAACCCAACTTCAATGATTTTTAAGTTGCCTAAATTACGTTGCTGATTTTATTCCTCAACTTAGTAATTTTATAAAACCTCTTCACCAACGTCTCCAGAATAATCCTCCTCCTTGGTCGGATACTCATTCCAATATTGTCAAACAAATCAAACTCTAGGTTAAGGAGCTTCCTTGCCTTAGCCTTCCAAATCCGTCTGCTTTAAAAATTGTCGAAATAGATGCTTCTGACATTGGTTATGGTGGCATCCTTAAACAAAGAATGGAGAATAAAGAAAGTATAATTTCCTTCACTTCTAAACACTGGAATCCTGCTCAGCAGAATTACTCTACAATCAAAAAAGAAATTTTAGCAATTGTTTTATGCATTACCAAATTTCAATCTGATATGTTAAATCAAAAATTTCTCGTCCATATTGATTGCAAATCTGCAAAAGATGTTTTACAAAAAGATGTTAAAAATCTTGCATCAAAACAAGTTTTTGCCCGATGGCAAGCTTTATTAAGTATTTTTGATTTTGACATTGAATTTATAAAAGGATCTTCAAATTCCCTTCTAGACTTTCTAACCCGAGAGTATTTACAAGGAAAATAATCAAGTGACTGTGTGATCATACCCCAACTCACAAAATGCCTCGCAAAAAGAAACCAGGTGAAGAAAAAGCAAAAGAACCTGAGCCCTTGATTGGGGCCCAACCTCCAATCTCTTCAGCAGAACTCCAAGAACTGCTGTACCAAATCACAAGGAAAAAATCCTAGCAAACTCAACCAATAGGGTCCTCGACCCAACAAACTTCTGGGTCATCAACCCAAAAATCACCAACTGGGTCTTCGGCCCAAAATTCTGATAAAAAAACCCTTCAATCTTACACCCAAAAACTTCCATCCCAAACCTGGAGCCAAACCCTGGCCAAGAAAGATGACAAAACCCTTGCCCTTGAGGCCATCTCCAAACAAGAATATGATCTTACCAATTTTAAGTATAATCTTCAATTAGCCCAGAAAAAGCCTGCGGCTGCTCCTTCTAACCAATTAGTGGTTGCATCTTCTCAAGCAATTGCTAATCAAACAAAGAAAATCTCAACCCCTTATCTCTAGAAACCTGGACGATTTCTAATTATTTTCCAAATTGAACTAGAATTCCTGGCTCAAACTCTAAATTTGACAGCCTTGAAATTATTTCCCCCAGGAAAACATTTCATTCCTGTTGACCCAAGAAAAACCAGAGAATATTATGAGGTAATATTGATTCATTCTGGTTCTATTTCCTTATCACGAAAAAAGGATCCAACCAATGAATCAATAATAACTCATTCTCAACTTCAAATTTTGAAAGTTCTCACTCCATCCCAGTGGGGACCCGATTTGCATAAACCTCGTTTTTGGGATATTAATTTTGACCCTAATGGATATAATTACTGGGACTATCAAAGGGCTTGGTACAATATCTTTTGGGATCAAAATAAAGATTACAAACATACTTGGTTTATCTATTTCAAAAAAGATACCAAGTATAATTTCCCTCAATGGTTTTTGCTTTGGTGGGATTTCTTTGGTCCATTACCAGAAATTCTTCCCCCACTAATTCAAAGTGCCTTTGAGATTTTTAAACAAAAATTTGATTTAAGTGTGGAACCTGCTGTCCCAATAGAACTACACTGTGACAACCCTATCTTCTAATCATTGTAATTATGGCTAAATACAAGGTTTATTAATTAATGATCAAGGTTTTAGGTCATTATATTTTACCGCATTACGAAAATGTGAGGGAATTTGAACCTTGATGTTAGGGTCGTCACCATGCCACCTCAACAAAATAAAATGTGCATAACAGAAATCTTACTACCATAAGAGGCTCATGATTCAACCATCCGTTAGTTTCAACACTCAAAAACCTCCCGGCTTGTAATCTTGTATCATTCTCCTAATTTCACAAATCTCGCCGCGGCGAGTTGGACCTTCACCGCAGCCAACCTATGTGGCACTGCGGCGAGTTGGACCTTCACCGCGGCCAACCTATGTGGCGCCGCGACGGAAATGCTTCCTGGAACTTCTACTCGACTCCCAGAATTCTCGCCTCGGCGCAATATATTTGCGCCGCGGCGAGTTTTGCCTCTGACCAACACAAATTTTAATTTTTCGACTAGCGCTACGGCAGAAAACACTACGCCGCGGCGGGTTTTGGTTCTGTTACCCCCCTGGGTGAATTTTTCGCTTCGTGCCGCGGCGCCTTTCGGCTCTGTCTCCCCTTTGGCCGCGGCGCGATTCCCTTCTGTGACCATATTACCCAAATTTCGCCCTCTACACTCCAATTCTCACCTTAGCAACACTCTAGGTCCACCTACCCTTGTTTTAAGTGATCCTAATGGTGTTTATCTACCCTATTTACCCATCAATGCATCCATTACTATTGTGTAACTCAAATGTCACTTCCTACTTGTTCCACTAACTCATACCAACAAATTCATAATTAAATGGCAGCAAGAACACATGCATTAGCAACAATTTACATCCCATGCACATTCCATAGATATTCCATTCAACAATAGCTTACCTCTAAGACATCATATGTCTACAATTCCCATAAGGTGATCCATATCACAATTTCAGCAGAACTACATACATATATATAATGCTATAAGTTCATACATTGATATTCCACTATGATCTGCTCTAAATCCTTAATGGTTACATTTCAATCAAGCAAAATATAAACGCCTACACTTGGCAACATGATTACATGATGATGCTGTGTAAACTAATAACAAAAATTGCATCTATCCTACTCTACTCAGACCAAGTGTAGCTCCCCACACCCGGCCTCAGCTCATGGATGTTCATCCACTTGCTTACCCTTATCCTTACCCGAAGAACTTTCACCTGAAATGTTAATCCCATGAAACGGGGTGAGATATAAATCTCAGTAACCAAGGCAATTCCATCATATATCCAATTTAATTAGCATATAAGCATGAATCAAATTCAACATCAGAATCATATACATCATAACAGCAAATGAAATAATTAGGCTATCATGATTACTATCCCATGCTAGCAATCATATCATCACATGTTAAAGGCCATTAACATCGGGAGAGGTCCGTCCACGGCACCCACTCCCTTTTGAGCACAACCGGGGCTCGGTGCATCTGGGTTTGATCATAACCCAGTACTCGATCGTAGCACATGCACGGGTGGCAGCCGCACCACAGCTCCACCATGGACTCACAAGGTCCAATCACAATTCAACAGATAGCCAATTAATTCATTCAACATTTCAAATCATTCATTTACAGCAACATATGAAATTAAATCAAATATATATGTGGAATTGGTATAAACCCGGTTACCTCACTTGTAGACACTTGCAATAATCACCAATGGTGCAGAAATCCCCTTATAACCATAACATCATATAATTACTACTCTAATTCATCATTAATAATCATAATCAGTACCCAAGGAATTTAAAATGGCAATGACTACCCAAGAATCATTTACCCAGCCACAACAAGTCCCAATTTCGGATTTAAGTTTCCTCCACCAGAAAACTCAATATTCCACCCAAAATCCTAAGCAAATTCGTACATAATTAATACCTATTTTATAAATTAGCTATGGGGGTCTCAAATTAACAATTAAAGCATCAAAATGGAGGGTTTAAACTCACCCAAGGTCAGCCCTAATCCCAACCTACGAATTTCATCAAGAAAACCCCCAAACACTTACATTTCAGATTTTGAGTAGGATGAAAATGCTCCAAATGAAGAACTAATCTGGTCAAATTAAAGAGAAAGATAAGGGGATTAAGTTGTATAACTATTACCTTGGCTGAATCTTGCTCTAAGTATGAGAAAATGCAGAATTTTGGTCTCAAACCCTAGCCTCCTTCTCCACCTCCGATTTTGCCTCTTGAATCTTATGTTTCAGCAAGTGAGAAAGTGGCTGGGGTATTAGGGTTTAAGTTGGGTTTTAGTAGGGTCAAGTATGGGTCATGGGTTGCTCCAAGATCCATCTCCACTTGGGCTTCAGATTTTAGCTTATTGGGCCAGTTTTTAGAGTGTTGGGCTGCAGAATTTTACTGGGCTAGTTTTATGCATTTGGGTTGCTAAAGTTTAATTGAGTTTGGGCCAAGTTTGAGAAGCTCAAGAATGTGGGTCTGCATAAGGATTATTGGGCAACTTAGAAGAGTCTATACAAGATAAATTTTGGGCCTCCATCCCACTAAATTATGTTAGGTCTGCACATAATCCATTGGGCCCCCATTAACCTCTTCTCATGATCTATTAATTTAGGCCTAGATAGAATTTCTATCCTAATTAAATCTCAAACCCATATTAATAATTTATCTCTCTAAAGTCTCCATTCACTTAACTTGCCCAATGAGCCCATATTAATTACTCTTAATTAATTCTAATCCATGATTAACACCTTAATTAATTATGGGGTGTTACATACACTATTTTTCAAAATTATCTGCTGCCTGGATATTTTTCTGGCAATACAGATTTTCTCATAATAATCCAAATTCTGCTCTCCTACCACAATTACAAAGAGTTCCATTTGTTAGATGGTAGGACAAATTCAAAACCAACAACATTGACTCCAATGCAGTAGCCCTATGGTTTAAAAAGAACCCGGAATACTTATGTTTCTCAGAACAAAGTATTTTCTTAAACCAGAGAGCACGGATACAGTCTAAGCTCGCTGCTGTGGAGAACAAAGCAGACCTCATCAAACAATTAAGTTTCATGATCAAACAACTGAATGATGAGGAAGCTTCATCAAGTCAAGCCTCCAAACAAAATTCGTCAGCAGACTCAGACGAAGAAAACTCAAACAAAGAAGCCGAATTAGACCTCACTGTTGACTTAAACGAAGATTAGTCAACATGATGACTTCTTGACGCCATCAACTATTTATTTTCTAAAACACTGTTGTATTCACCTGACACTATAGTTTTACCCTGTACAATTGTATTGCTGAAGTGTCGGCAGGTCAACAGCACTGTAGCAAAAGTCAAAATAGTATCTTAACCGGTACTGTCGTAATAGTACAAGTTACTATTAGGTTACAGGTCACCTTACTGTTGAAACAGTGGTTTTCGGGTCTTTAAATCCCGTCCCTTGCAAGGGTGAGGCAGGCTTGGAACCACACTCGAAATATATCTCTCTCTCTTCCTCTCTCTACCACCACTGCTCCCTAAGCCTTCTCTCCTTTCTCTTCTTGTAAGCTTTTATGTTGCAATAAACTTTATTTTCAACTTTACTTTCAGTTTTAAATTATGTCTTGCATCATCTGCATACTCTCATCCTCCTTGAAGAACTGAGTCCTGTTGGACTACCGTGCTCTCAGTTCTTTTCTTTTCCTTTAATCCCTTAGCATATTTATTTCAGTTATTTATGTTCTAAGCAGTCCGTCTGCTCCTCTACTTTCCAGCTTTCTATTTTACTGTCTGATCCTCGTCCCCCCGGGGCCTCTCCCCGTCCCTTGGTATACTCTATATATAACTTAATTATTGACTAAAATATGTGCTATGCCATAATCATATATAACATATACATAATAATATGTCATATAGATTAATGAAATTGGCCCTCTCACACAAGCAATTAACTTTGGCATTCATAAGGAATGAGCAAAGATGAGATATTTATATTAATCATACGAGGCAATAGAAACACCAATGTGGCAAAGAAAGAATATAAAATAGAAATATGCTAGCTTAACAAAAGTAGAAAGAAGATTAAGATGAGATATAAACATATAAATATATCAAATTATAAATTCCCACCATTCATAATTCTTGTAGCCACATACGAATTCTCTTTTAGGCGCTATAAGAGGTGAACGAAATGATAGAATTTAGGTTAAACATTGTATGTTTAGACTAATATCTATATGGCATTAATAAATCAAATGAACATACACTCTTATGAGACAAGAAAGACATCATAACATGTAATTCACATTACATGTACTTAATAACAGTGATTGGGAATCCAATGAATAAATTATTGTTTCATTATTGTGTGAGACCTAAAAAGGAACACATCTTTTCATTGATGCCTTTATGACTTTGAAAATATCATAAGGAGATAGATTAGTTTTTGTTACTTTAGCATACATCATATGGCTATGATCATTCAACCTAAAAGAGTATTACTAGGAAAGTAACTGGTTTTGATGTAAGTAATACATGAATGAAAGTAAGATTACCTGAAATATCCACAATTATTCTAGTATCTAAGGTTAACCCATTATAAAGTTATTATAATAACATCAGAAGTGTGGATACAATGCATATAAAAAGGTAACATGTGTAAAATTAAACTCAAAAGGGATTAAATTTGTCATGAGTATAGAGTATAATATATATGGGTGAATTTACGGTATCTAAAGCACACAAATAAATATGTAATGTATGTGTAAGAGATGTGTCTCTTATACTAGTTTTATAATGGGATTTCTAGTATAAGATCTCCCAAAGTTATGCCTAAGCAATTATGACAAAACACTTGATATGAAAGTCCAAAAGAAATAAAAAGTCTTATGTTATTTGTAACCCCTTTACTATATACATGTTGTTTAATTATCATACATCTAGATTAATCATAGTAGAAGATGATTAATTGACTACTCGTAACATAATAATAAGAACATTACACAAACATAAAATCATGATAACTAGTATTTTTCATATTATCCAAATATTGAATGCATCTGAGATCATATCATTAGTTGGTTGGTAATGGGAAAATTCGTGGCTATCGAAATGGACAAAATTAGTAAAATTTATTGATTTGTAATATAGTGCTCATCAAGGCATCTCTCAAGGAGTTTTTGGTTAAACTAATCAGATTAAGAAATCACAAAATTAGAATCAATTAAAATGGGGGATTTTATGCAAAATTAAAAGATTAATCAAAAAAGGAATTAGTTATTAAAATAGATTAGGAAACAAATCTATTCATTAATGCACAATCAATCATAGGTTCCCTCCTTTGATATTTCACCTTTCTTATCCTCTAATGATACCCTTGATTCAATTTTAATTTCTTGGTTATTGTTATTTGATATCCTTAAGTTACTACCTAGAGTTATGATTGGTCTTGGTTATTAATCTTAACACAATCATGCTAGATTAACAACACAAAATTAATTCCTATTCGAATGCACCAAGCTTAACACTCGGAAACCTCTAATGTGATAAACAGAACTAATTTAATTGATCAATTAATTGATTAAATTAAACATAACTCTCATATTAAACTAACAAATTAGTAATTATGTAATCTAAATTATCAGACCAGTATAATCAAGATTAACACAAAAATAGAGAGAAGAGAAAAAGAAATTTGTTTTGTTATTAAAATCAAACCAATATGTATAATTAAACCAAAGACTTCAGTATTGACATCAAGTTTGGTATCCTATATTGATCACCGAAAAGTTTAGAACACCATGAGAGAAACAATACACTCTAAAGAAAACAATTTAGGTAGCTTTAAAGATGATGTAAAAGAGAGTCTGTGTGCAACTAATAATGACCTAAGGGAAAAATATAAAGTATTAGATGGGCTAGGATTACATCATATGGCCTAAAACAATAAAAATATATTATTAATTTCTAAATGAAATAGGCCCAACATCCAAAGACCTTTGTTAAACATCCAAATCTATTCGTGTAGCTTAGCTTCCCTGCAAGAACAAAAACATGGACAATTGGACCTTTATTGATCAAAGTATAATAATAACAATTAAAGCTTAAATTCAATTAAAATATGTTAATCCCAATTTAATCCAATCAATATAAAATGAATCTAAGGTCATCAAATTAGTTCTACTGGATTATTATAAAACTAAGTGTAAAGAGTAGAAAATATATAATTACTTGTATTATCAGTTATCCTTACATAGCGGATATCACCCTTTATACACACCAAAATATCATGGATAGTTTAGTCAAGATTTAAGGAAAATATAACATTATGAACATAAAAAGGAATCTCTAAATAATCATGAAGCCATCACACAATAAAAGACTCCATTTACTACTAGACTTCCTATGCTAGCTAACTTATGCTCCTTCTGAGCGAGGTGGGACCAACCCAATTCTATCCATGTAAATGTAAGCCCACTCAACCTCTATAATATATTGGGTCATTAGCATCTTGCTAATCTAAACACATTACGATACATAGTGAGAATTATAATAATTTTTAATAAGATTAATTTAGACAAATAATGATTTAGTCGCCACATGCATAGAAAATATTTTCTTTTCTTTCTCTTATATGTGTGAGTCATATCACATCTCATAAAACATAAGAATAATCACACATAAAAATGTAATCATTTAATAACATGCATCTCATACTATAAGCCCTACCTAAGAAGCATACTAAGTCTTGTAATCAAAGAGGGCAATCATCAATCTTTTATTTGGTGGAAACATAACTCCATCCTTCTCAACCATACAGTTTACTTCATAAAATAATGCCATAGACTCTATACTTAGCATCTTATACCACCAAGCATAAGCCTAGATCTTATAAAAATAGCATAATTAAGAATGGATAAGTATTTTCCCTTCGTTCCTCAATCTACACATAAAGTAATCCATTATAGTATCCACAAATAAAAATATTGAAACCAATTATGTTATCTAAGGCGTCCTCTAGAATGGATCCACATCACATGTAAATAAGGTTTCTTGGTCCATTCTTGAAGAAAAGCTTAAAAGAAGTTTATCCATACTGTAACAACCAGAAAAAAAAAGCTGAAAAATTTTTGAAGGGTTGAAAATTTTCTAAGTCTTCTAGCTATAGCGAGAAATGGCTTAGCTATAACGAATTTACCTGTTCGCTATAGCGAGAAATGGTCTAGCTATAGCGAGAATGCCTTCTAGCTATAGCAAAAATGCTTCTAGCTATAACAAGTGTAGGCACCCCATATAAAAACCAGGGAACTGCTCGTCGTAGCACGCACTGTAGTGAAAGCAGGGGTCTAGGACTTATACGTGCTCGCCGTAGCGAGGGTTATGCTTAGCTATAGCGAGGGTTAGTCCGGAAAAATGTGAAAAAAGAGAATTTAACTTCTTAAAGCATCCCAATTCATTCCTTCTCCTTTTAACTGACTTAGGCTTCCTTTAAGGCAGAGAAAAGGGCGAGGGAGAGAGAGAGACACCTAGAGAAGGAAGGAGAACAAGAAAAAGATAAGTATAACTTGAGATTTTTCTAACTTTTCTTTTTAGAATCTTGTTCTTCTCTCCTTGCCCTCTCTTTCTATGGTTTTGGTTGTTGAATTAGCTATGTTTTGGGCTTGGTTCAGAACAGGAAAAATGGACTACCACTCTTGAAGGAGGTTAGAACTTATGTAGCTTTACTTCTTTGCTTTCCTTTCTTGAGAGCTTGAAAGAGGAAGGATGGTTGGTGAACTTTTAAAGAGAGAAAGAACCGCTAGTTTCTTATATGCTTGGTAGGGTTTGCTATAAAGAAACCCCTAACTTTGTGAATAAGTGTTGAGTTATGAGAGAGTAATTCCATACTCTTTATGTGTCTAGGCTCAAGAGAAGCACTCACATCTAGTTGTGATTGTGAAATCAAGAAGGGAGAAGACAAATTGAAAGGGAAGGCTTGTATTATCCTATAAGGTAGCTCTCTCCCCCTTTCTCTCATGCATGAATGTGTGTTTAGCTTGTTCTAGAATGTGTGTATGTGTATTTTTAAGCTATGAAAAGTATGTTAGCATGCCTTTACATGTCATGATCCTTGATACTATGTTATGTGTTAAATGAATCCATGATGTTTGTATGAGTTTGCTTAAGTGTGGAAAGTCCAAGAACTCTTCCTTGGGTGAGGATAAGCCAAGAACCCTCGAGCTTGGTTGAGACAAAGAAAGGGTCTCCCAATAGGAATGTGAACTCCCAAGAGTATAGTTGAGTCCAAAGTGCTCAAGAATGGGTGAGGCAAGTCTAATACCCATGAGGAGAAATGTGAGGCCAATCCAAACACTTGGTGAACCCTTGAATGTATTGTATGATTGATTCACATGCCAAGATTGTTTTTAAAGTATCCATGACTTCCACTTTTCATACATGCATTTGAAAAGCTTACTTGACACATATTATATATGATTGAATGAGAGATGAGCTATTGGGATTCTTTGAATCTCATCCCCTCCTCTCCACTATCTTAACATGCTAGGTGGACCAAGTGAACAAAGATATGGGAGCCACCAAACTTGAAGCTAGGAAAATTAGCAAAGGATTGTGAAATCGTCATTTTGTCACCACTTTGTTGCTAAGAGATGTAATCTAATGATGTACATATTGTAGGCACTTATGAATACTTGTAAATGGATGTACTTATTATATATGTATGAGAATTAGAACTATAGTGCATGATGTAGCAAGTTTTTGGTATGAATAGCAAGATCTTGGCATTATGTACATGGTGTATATGTTAGTGTGGGAGAGTGATTTTTTCAAATCTTGGTTGTTATACATTTTAACCATATTTAATAGCCTATGTTGATGCTTTCCCACGTGCTCATAGAGCCTTAAGAGTAGGAGAAGCAAATTTGAACCCTTGGAGCCCTCTTTTAACAAAGGAAATTGGCACTTTTCCCTCTTATATCAAAGTCTGACCAAATGACCTCTTCTTGCCTTGAAATTCGGCATGTGACTAGATCGTGCCTAGAGCTTTTTGGGAAGTGAAAGAACAGGTCATTTGGAGGTCTTTGGAATTTTCTATGATTTTTCAAAATTGGTATCAGAATTTCGGATTTGCACCAGCACTGTTCATTTGGTTAGTTGTGTAATTATGTCATCCGAGGGGCAAACGTGATCCAATGGCTACGAAATTTTATAGGAAGAAACTATACATTCGCAGTGACTTGTATAAATTGGAAGCACCTCATTTAGAGGTCAATAGAGGAAGATATGAATTTTTGAAGTTTCTGCCCAGTATCAGTCATCTTGGCTGACCAGAAGTACTATTCCATCGATTTCTGAGAGCTTGGCTTGATGAACTGATCTGGAGATATTTTTTCTCTCTATTTAACATCAACATATTTCCATATTAGTATCATTTGAATGTATTGGATTTTTGTGGAATTAGTTGGATATTTTTGAAGTTCATATCAGTAAACTATGATAGCAGCAGAACCCAGTCCGACCTCCCTACTCATTTGCATGTCAAACGTCCTATTTGTGGGATTTTATGACTTGTTCATATTTTTAAAATGAAGTAGACATCCCAAGCTTTCCATAATGACCAATATTATATATTTTTAATTTTTTTAGATTTAATTATGATTTTTCAAACTTTGCCCAGAAATGGGGCCAAGTCTGGCCGAGAATGCATATTCATGTCCCATGTCTTTTTTTGATCTCCATGGATTGAAAGCATGTTTTTGGGATTGAAATGAGTTGTAATGGTGCAATTAAATATGAGGATGAATAGTATGAGCTCACACGATCCATGTGACACCGAAATGAACTTTTAACCATGACGCAATGCAAGAAAGTGTATGGATCCAATGGAAGTTCTCACTTTATTCTTACTATATCTCACATGAGCATGTAAGAGATGATGGGTATGAGTTAAAAATGATGATATTACATTTATTGGTATCATAGCAAAGGTTCAGGCTCTCATTGTGGGTTGTGGCTTGTGTTTGTGAGTTGCCAAGATGTATATGAGCTTGTTTATGGATGATTAAGTGCATGGCAGTGGCGTGTGTCCTTATTATGTACTAGATCATGTTTATATGTTTCAGAAAGATGGTAGACACGCGTCAAGGTAGAGGTAGAGGAAGAGGTAGGCCTCCCAGAGCGGCTCAGGCTGATGAAGCCGGGCCTAGTGATCCAATTGCTGGAGCCTTATAGTCCATCATGGCTCGCCTGGATTAGCAACAAGCCGTTATTATGCAGCTTCAGGAACGACTTGCTAAGAGAGATAGCCAGGGCCCTACACCTACTCCTCCTCAGCCACCTCCACGCTCAGATTGTCCTGAGCACTCAAGGGCGACTCCTACAAATGCACAGCCCCACATGTAGGTTATTGCCTCGATTCTACTAGCTCAGACGCCTCCTGCTCAGCAGCAAACCTCGACCAGAAAAGTGATCACACAGTTCAGGAAATTTGGGCCTCCCGCCTTTGATGGTGAAATGAACGCAGATAAAGTTGAGGCCTGGATTATGGAGCTAGAGCAGATCTTCGAGGTGATGGAGTGCACGTCTGAGCAAAAGGCCAAGATGGCTACATTCCAGTTACAGAAAGAAGCAATTTACTGGTGGAAGGGCACTGAGCCTATTCTGAGAGCAAGGGACGGGGTCACCTAGGAGGCATTCCTCGAGGCATTCCACGAGAAGTATTTCCCCGATTCCATCAGAGATGAGAAAGAGTCAGAATTTATCCTGTTCAGACAAATTCTGGGGATGTCTATGGACCAGTACATAGCAAAGTTTGTTGAGCTCTCTAGGCATTCCTCATACCTACAGAGACATGACAATGAGAAGTGGAGAGCAGACAGGTTAGAGAAAGGCTTGCTCCTTGAGATCAGAGATAGGGTAGTGCCACAGAGAATCAGGCACTTCAACACCCTTGTAGTAGTATGCAGAGTAACAGAAACAAATCTTAAGATGATGAAGCCTACTTCTAGTGCTAGACCACCTCTTCCCCTCCCTGAGCCCAAGAGATCTAGAGAGGGTTCACAGTCTACTGTGACGAGCCGTAGAGGCGGAAAGAGTCAGTGGAACCAGAAGCGTAAGAGAAGGAGGACTCAGTCCAATAAAGGTAATGCTCCATCGATCATGTGTCCCCAGTGTAGCAGGAATCACGGCACCAGACAGTGCTATGTGGGACAGAATGTGTGTTTTAGATGTGGCAGGCGGGGGCATATAGCCAGAGATTGCACCCAGGCTTCTCCACAGGCCCCTCTACAGATCACACAGCCGAGGGAGATGGCTCCTCTCCCCAGACCACAGACCTAGGGCAGAGTCTTTGCCCTATCATAGCAGGAGGCTAGCCAATCCTCGAGTCTGATCCAAGTTACTATTAAAATAAATGATTTTTCTGTAACGACATTATTTGATTCGAGTGCTAGCCACTCTTTCATATCATATGACTGTGTTAGGAGGTTGGGTTTGAGTATGCATATATTGCCATATGAGTTACATGTATCTACCCCTACAGGAAATTGAGTTATCACTTCCCATGCTTGCTTGAATTGTGTGATCCAATTTAATCATTGTCTGACCACCCTTGATTTGATTTGTATGCCCCTCATTGATATTGATGTGATCATTGGTATGAACTGGATGTCTACAAATAACACCACACTAGAATATAGCCACAAGTGTATTACTTTACCTGAATGTGAAACTGTGCCTAGTATTAAGACGAAATTATCTATCATGACCACCTCCCAGGCTGAGAGATTTCTAAGGCGTGGTTGTCAGGGGTATTTGGTTTTCTTTTCAGTCCAGGCTGAGATGAAAGAGGGTATAGATGAGATTGCTGTAGTGAGAGAGTTCCCATAGGTATTTCCCGAGGAGATTAGTGGACTGCCCCCAGAGAGAGAGGTTGAGTTTTTTATAGCCATTGTACCTGGGGCAGGTCCAGTGTCTAAGGCCCCATATAGAATGGCTCCCACCGAGCTAGCCGAACTTAAGAAATAGATAGAGGAGTTTTTAGAGAAGGGTTTTATTAGATCCAGTGTCTCACCGTGGGGAGCTCTAGCCCTATTTGTAAAAAAGAAGGACGGGCGCCTTAGGCTATGTATAGATTACCGGGAACTCAATAAAATCACCATTAAGAATAAGTATCCTCTCCCTCGCATAGATGACCTCCTAGATCAGTTAGTAGGAACGTCAGTGTTTTCCAAGATAGACCTCAGGTCTGGATATCATCAACTCAGGATAAAGGAGGAAGATATTCCCAAAACAGCCTTTAGAACTAGATATGGGCACTGTGAATTCTTAGTTATGCTTTTCGGGTTGACAAATGCACCCACAGTTTTTATGGATTACATGAATAGAGTTTTCAGGACATATTTAGACAGGTTCGTAGTAGTCTTCATAGATGACATTCTCATCTACTCAAAAAGTAGAGAGGAACATAAGCAACACCTGAGATTAGCCCTAGAGACCTTGAGAGAGAAATAGTTGTATGGTAAACTTAGTAAATGTGACTTCTGGCTCACTGAGATTCAGTTTCTCGGTCATATGATCTCCCAGGCAAGGGTCGCAGTAGATCCCCATAAGGTAGAGGTAGAATTACAGTAGGAGAGACCTAGAACAGTGACAGAGATCAGGAACTTTCTGGGTTTAGCAGGGTATTATAGGAGGTTTATTCAAGGCTTTTCTCAAATAGCGATGCCACTGACCCGGCTTACTAGAAAGAATGTGTCGTTTGTGTAGAATGAGAAATGCGAGAGTAGTTTTCAAGAGTTGAAGCACAAGTTGACTACGGCCCCAGTTCTAGTACTCCCTAACCCTACAGAAACTTTTGTAGTGTATAGTGATGCCTCTAAGAAAAGGTTAGGATGTGTGCTTAATGCAGAAAGGCCGAGTGGTAGCTTATACTTCTAGACAGTTGAAATCTCATGAGGAAAACTACCCCACACACGACTTAGAGTTAGCTGCAGTGGTATTTGCTCTAAAAATATGGAGATACTACTTATATGGGGCAGCAATAGAAATTTACAGCGACCACAAGAGTCTTAAATATTTATTTGAACAGAAGGAGCTAAATATGAGACAACGAAGATAGTTAGAATTTCTGAAAGATTATGAGTTCACATTGAAATACCATCATGGCAAGGCTAATGTAGTAGTTGATGCCCTGAGTAGAAAATCCATACATGTGGCCTGTATGATGATTTGAGAGCAGGAATTGATTGAGAGATTCAAAGACATGAGTCTCTCCTGTGAGGTATGTTCGGGAAAATTATTAATGAGTGAGGCCCGAATAGAAAATGACTTGAGGGATCAGATAAGAGAAGCCCAGCAAGCAGACGACCATGTAAAGAAGATTAGAGCCCAGATAACTCAGGGTAGTGTCCAGGAGTTCAATTTGTCTAAGGATGACATAGTGAGGTACAGGGATAGATTGTATGTGCCTAGGAACACTGAGATCAAAGAGAAGATATTAGATGAGACACATAAGAGTAGCTACACCATTCATCCAGGCAGTAATAAAATGTACCAAGATTTGAAGAAAATATTCTGGTGGCCCGGGATGAAAACAGACATAACAGAGTATGTCTCCCGATGTCTAGTATGCCAAAGAGTAAAAATAGAACATTAGAAACCAACTGGGTTACTTCAGCCTTTAGATATCCCAGAGTGGAAATGGGATAGCATAGTTATGGATTTTGTCATGGGATTACCCAGGACATCATCGGGGTATGATGCAATATGGGTAATAGTGGATAGGTTAACAAAGTCAGCACATTTTCTACCTATGAAAGCCACTTATACCCTAGATAAGTTAGCCCAGCTATATATCAGGGAGATAGTGAGACTGCATAGTGTGCCTAGGAGCATAATATCAGATAGAGATCTTAGATTCACATCAAATTTTTGGAGATCATTACAGGATACTCTAGGTACCCGACTTGGATTCAGCACGGCCTACCACCCTCAGACGAATGGACAGACATAGAGAACCATCCAAACCCTAGAGGACATGTTGAGGGCATGTGTGCTAGAAATGAAAGGGAATTGGGATACATACTTGCCTCTAGCGAAGTTTGCCTATAATAACAATTACCATGCCAGTATACAGATGGCACCGTATGAGGCATTGTATGGGAAGAAGTGTAGGTCCCCAATGTGTTGGGTTGAGCTCAGAGAGTGGAGCCTCATAGGCCCAGAATTAGTAGACCAGACCTCTAGACAGATAGAAACCATCAGAAAGAAACTTCTGATGGCTCATAGTAGACAGAAAAGTTATGCAAATAAACGTAGGCGGCTGTTAGAGTTTGAAGTTGGAGATCATGTCTTTATTAGGGTGTCTCCAGTCACAGGGATAGGTCAGTCTATTAAAAGCAAAAAGCTCAGTCTAAAGTACATAGGTCCTTTCCAGATTCTTGATAAAGTAGGACCTGTGGCATATAGACTAGCTCTTCCTCCGAACATAAGCCAAGTCCATAACGTCTTCCATGTTTCCGAATTGAAAAAGTACCAGCCCAACCTCTCACATGTCATAGAATATGAGAATGTGCAGTTACAGGATGATCTATCATATATAGTATTACCAGATCAGATCGTGGATGTTAGACTCAAGCAGTTAAGGAATAAGACGATACCACTGGTGAAAGTGGTTTGGAAAGAATTGTCTCCCGAGGAAGCCACCTAGGAATTAGAAGATGATATGAGGAAGAAATATCCAGAACTCTTTCCATGAGGTATGTTATTTAAATTTCAAGGACGAAATTTCTTTTAAGGGGGGTGGAATGTAACAACCAGAAAAAAAAAGCTAAAAAATTTTCGAAAGGCTGAAAATTTTCTAAGTCTTCTAGGTATAGCGAGAAATGGCTTAGCTATAGCGAATATACCTGTTCGCTATAGCGAGAAATGGTCTAACTATAGCTAGAGTGCCTTCTACCTATAGCGAAAATACTTCTAGCTATAGCGAGTGTGGACACCCCATACAAAAACTAGGGAGCTGCTCTTAGCTATAGCGAATATACTTGTTCGCTATAGCGAGAAATGGTCTAGCTATAGCGAGAGTGCCTTCTACCTATAGCGAAAATACTTCTAGCTATAGCGAGTGTGGACACCCCATACAAAAACCAGGGAGCTGCTCGCTGTAGCGCGCCATAGTGAAAGCAGGGATCTGGGATTGATACGTGCTCGCCGTAGCGAGGGTTAGTCCGAAAAAGTGTGAAAAAAGAGAATTTGACTTCTTAAAGCATCCTAATTCATTCCTTCTCCTTTTAACCGACTTAGGCTACCTCTAAAGCAGAGAAAAGGGCGGGGAAGAGTGAGAGACACCTAGAAAAGGAAGGAGAACACGAAAAAGGTAAGCATAACTTGAGATTTTTCTAGCTTTTCTTCTTAGAATCTTGTTCTTATCTCATTGCCCTCTCTTTCTATGGTTTTGGTTGTTGAATTAGCTATGTTTTAGGCTTGGGTCAGAAGAGGGAAAGTGGAAAACCACTCTTGAAGGAGGTTAGAACTCATGTAGCTTTACTTCTTTGCTTTCCTTTCTTAAGAGCTTGAAAGAGGAAGGATGGTTGGTGAACTTCTAAAGAGAGAAAGAACCCTTAGTTTCTTATATGCTTGGTAGGGTTTGCTATAAACAAAACCTCTAACTTTGTGAATAAGTGTTGAGTTATGAGAGAGTAATTTCATACTCTTTGTGTGTCTAGGCTCAAGAGAAGCACTCCCATCTAGTTGTGATTGTAAAATCAAGAAAGGAGAAGACAAATTGAAAGGGAAGGCTTGTGTTATCCTATAAGGTAGCTCTCTCCTCCTTTCTCTCATGCATAAATGTGTGTTTAGCTTGTTCTAGAATGTGTGTATGTGTATTTTCAAGCTATGAAAAGTATGCTAGCATGCCTTTGCATGTCATGATCCTTGATGCTATGTTATGTGTTAAATGAATCCATGATGTTTGTATGAGTTTGCTTAAGTGTGGAAAGGCCAAGAACTCTTCCTTTAGGTGAGGATGAGCTAAGAACCCTCGAGCTTGGTTGAAACAAAGCAAGGGTCTCCCAAAAGAAATGTGGACTCCTAAGAGTATGGTTGAGTCCAAAGTGCTCAAGAATGGGTGAGGCAAGTCCAATACCCATGAGGAGAAGTGTGAGGCTAATCCAAACACTTGGTGAACCCTTGAATGTATTGTATGATTGATTCACATGCCAAGGTTGTTTTTAAAGTGTCCATGACTTCCACTTTTTCATACATGCATTTGAAAAGCTTGCTTGGCACATATTATGTATGATTGAATGAGAGATGAGTTATTGGGATTTTTTGAATCTCATCCCCTCCTCTCCACTATCCTACCATGCTAGGTGGACTAAGTGAACAAAAACATGGGAGCTACCAAGCTTGAAGGTAGGGAAATTAGCAAAGGATTGTGAGATCGTCATTTTGTCACCACTTTGTTGCTAAGAGATGTAATCTAATGATGTACATGTTGTAGGCACTTATAAATACTTGTAAATGGATGTACTTATTGTATATGTATGAGAATTAGAACTATAGTGCATGATGTAGCAAGTTTTTGGTATGAATAGTAAGATCTTGGCATTATGTACATGGTGTATGTGTTGCTATGGGAAAGCGAGTTGTGCAAATCTGGGTTGTTAGACATTTGAGCCATGTTTAGTAGCCTATGTTAATGCTTTCCCACGTGCTCATAGAGCCTTAAGAGTAGGAGAAGCAAATTTAAACCTTTGGAGCCTTTTTTTAACAAAGGAAATTGACACTTTGCCCTCTTATGTCAAAGTCTGACCAAATGTCCTCTTCTTGCCTTGAAATTTGGCATGTGACTAGATCTTGCCTATAGTTTTTTGAAAAGACAAAGATCAGGTCATTTGAAGGTCTGTGGAATTTTCTATGATTTTTCAAAATTGGTATCAGAATTTCGGATTTGTACAAGCACTGTTCATTTGGTCAGTTGTGTAATTGTGTCATCCGAGGGGTAAACGTGTCCCAATGGCTACAAAATTTTATAAGAATAAACTATACATTCACAGTGACTTGTAGCAACTAGAAGCACCTCATTTGGAGGTTGAGAGAGGAAGATATGAATTTTCAAAGTTTCTGCCCAGTATTAGTCATCTTGGCTGACCAGAAGTACTATTCCATCAATTTCTGAGAGCTTGGCTTAATGAACTGATCTAGAGATATTTTTTCTCTCTAGTTAACATCCACATCTTTCCATATTGATATCATTTGCATGTATTGGATTTTTATGAAATTAGTTGGATATTTTTGAAATTCATATCAGTAAATTGTGACAGCAGCAAAACCTAGTCTGACCTCCAGACTAATTCGCATGTCAAACGTCCTATGTGTGGGATTTTATGACTTGTTCATATTTTAGCATGAATTAGACATCCCAAAATTTCCATAATGACCTAGATTACATGTTTTTGATTTTTCTAGATTTAGTTATGATTTTCCAAACTTTGCCCAGAAATGGGGCCAAGTTTGACCGAGAATGCATATTCATGTCCCATGTCTCTTTTTGAGCTCCATGGATTGAAAGCATGTTTTTAGGATTGAAATGAGTTGTAATTGTGCAATTAAATATGAGGATGCATAGTATGAGCTCACACGGTCCATGTGACACCGAAATAAACTTTTAACCATGACGCAATGCAAGAAAGTGTATGAATCCAATGGAAGTTCTCACTTTATTCTTACTATATCTCACATGAGCATGTAAGAGATGATGGGTATGAGTTGAAAATGATGGTATTACACATACCATCTTCATAGAAAAGCTCTATCCATGTAGGGAAGTTGATATAGAGAATTATTTCTTCTAAATACTAACATAATCTAAAAATATGCCATAAATGTGCTCAATCATATAATCATAATGTTGTGCATGCATAATCCATTCTTAAAAGAATGTCTCAATTAAGAAGATAAATTCATTAAGGTATGCATTCATATAGTGGCACAAACATCATTATTAGCATAGGGGTCCTTTATGGAATTTCTACAATACATTTGACTTCCATTATGATCATAAATTGATAATTTATAATTCATATATGATAATTCTAGGTACTGATCATTCATGCCCAGGATAGTCCAATTTTTCATTATTTATGAGGTTTTATTGTACATGTTTTATTATACTACTAATTTGGAATTATTGACATTCAATGGTCTTCTACAAATGTAGCCATTAATCATAAGAGAAACTTACCTTAAAGGGCTTAAACAAAGTTTCTCAGTATCCCATATACCCTAGATTTTTAGTATCTTAGGTGTTAGATATAAAGATCTACTCAAAAATTTGAAAACTTAACATTTTTACATTTTAGCATAGGCAACATTATGACACACACCATGATGCCACATGGGTTTTTCCCATCTAACCAAAAGGATTAGCAACAAGGCGCGCCATGCATGGTGTTGTGGTGTTAGTCCTTCTTTAACCTCATATAACTAGGTTTTTCATTATTCATCCTTTGGTTTTCATTTTCAAACCCCATTACCCCTAACCAAACATTGTAACTGCCTTATAATTATCTTAGAACATTAAAACAAGGCTTAAAACAAGTTTTAATTGCTTGGATTGAAAGTTGCCATGAATGAGCTTTAAATAGATAAAACAATGGTTTGTGCAAATAGGGAGCTTTCGGTTTATTCTAACCATAATAGAATTATCCACTCATCACGTAGACATTTATCAAGCTCAAAAATAGAACATAGAGTGGGATAATCAAAAACCCAATTTTCACATAGGGAGAGAAAGTTGCACAAATCAACATACATAGAGTTCCATCCTCAACTAAGCATATAGGAAGCATTTAGACATGTTGAAAACACTATTTATGATTTTAGAATGCATTAAAAAAGTAAGTATAACATTTCACATTGGAGCTACAAAGAAAGACAACAATTTTAAAAGATAACTAGAGGGAATTCAACCATGGTTATGAAACTTAGTAAGACAATAGTTGTCTCACCATATTTCTTAGCTTAAAAAGGCTTGAAACTTCCTTTACAGACTTCTTTTTTGCACTACTCATCCTTTCTCAGCATCTCTCTTTAGCTTTCAAACTCAACTCTATCTCTTTCTAAATTTTTGATGCTGATAAGAATGGGTGAGATAGCCTTAACTAGAATTATGGAAAGGATCAAAGTTGTTAGATCAATCCCCTTCTCCATGCTGCCAAAATTTCAGCCACTCTCTACTTTTCCCATGTGCTACTAACTTTGGGAACAAGTCAGTAAGCAAGTATAATAAAATTTTTACTTCATTTGGTTGATATTGGGTATAAAATTTATTTCTACTTCTAAGAAGATGCATATCAAAATTTTTAGTTTATTGTACTTGTAATTTTTATACTATTTTCTACATGGGGAAAAAATTACATTTTGATCCAGGCTATAATTGCACCCTAGTCCTACTAAAATTATAATTTTTGGCCCCAAATTTTTATTATTTATATTTTGATCCCAGAAATTTGTCTAAAAATATTTATTTCTTAAATATTTTTCTTATATTTATTGGGCTTTTTTGGCCTTGGTAGTTTTCAAAAATCAACTTTCCAAGTATTTATTTCATATTTTTATTCCAATTTCCTAATTACCATTAATTCTAATTAATTCTTAATAATTCTTGAAAATTACAAATAAATCCTAGAGAATTCCAAAAAAATTTCTTTATGGCCAATAAATATAAAACTAATCAAATGTCTACTATCTAGTAATATATGAGTCCCTAATTATTTTTTAGATATTATTTAATTTGTTTTAAATTGTTTAAATATTAGTAAATGTTATTAATTAATTAATTAATTAATTTTTAATTGGGAGAAGGATGTTACATTGTTTATCCTATCATGTGCAAATGAGAGATGCTAGAATTTTGAGCTGCTCATGATAGGTTAACTTATAATCTAATCCAACAACCCAAGATAAGATATTAACTGATTAATTATTAATTATTAATTTGAATTCTAAATTTTAAATGTGTTGGATTTTTTTAGAAGTTATTTTATTTTAAAAGAAAAGCAAAGGGAAATTTGATCAAAAAAAGAACGATCTCTCCTTGGCTTTTTTATAAAGAAAAAACAAGAAAGACCACTATTCCTTTTGTACAATTTCTTTATCTTCCTAAACTATGGTACATCCATTGTGATATAGTGATTGGAGTTTCTCTTATAACTCTAGTATGAATTGTATCGAATAGGAAAACTTGCAAGATCCACTTCTACACAAGTACCATGGATCCTGTTAGGTTGCTACTCCAAGTTATAAGACAAAATGCCCAAAATATTGATAACGTAGTTATCAAAATTATGTATTTCATGGTTCAAGATTCACAAATTGATAATATTTGATTGACCAACAATACAAATTGACATTTAAATAAAAAAATGACTTGAATCGTGTGTCTAAATTGCCAGAATTACATAGATTGAGCTATAAATGACGATTTAAAGAGTTCTAGTGATTTAGAAACCTTTCCTATGTTGAGTCATGAAGTCAAGTCTTTCGTGACCCAATGTGACCCGCAGGAGGAAGAAGATGATCCTTATTTTTTCCCTTATTGTGGATCACTAAAACATATTGTTCTAATGTCTTTCTTCTAGCTTCACATAATTTCTACCATGTGGATCAATTTCACATGATTTCTATGCAATGGACCGACCTTCATGCAATTTTGTGCAGCCAGAAAAACTACAAAGCAATTTACTTTTTGGTGTTAGGCTTTGTAATTTAAAAAAAAGGGGTTCCATTAAACTTTAAACTTAATTGAATAAAAACTTATATCCCTTATCCTTTTTTTTATTAGAAGTCTACAACTTTAAACTTATTTGAATAAAAATTGATGTCCTTTATCCTCTTTTATTAGAAGTCTGCGACTTTAAATTTAATTGAATTAAAATGGATGTCTCTTATCCTCTTTTAATTAGAAATCTATAGCTATAGGACAATAAAACTTTCACCTATATATATCAATAATGGATGAAACTTGTTTACCCTCAATCATAAACTTGGCCCTAAGAGACAATATTCTCTTATGTCAAGTAACATTCTTCTCTTGTGCGCTAGTGGTAGGTAAAAGGAAATAATATGATTAAATTTTTTTAGTTTTATTTTCAATTAGTTTTTTTAATTCTCATTTTTTCTTCTTATAGATTAAGTTATGGCTCCTAAAAAAAGTGAAGAAAGATGTCATTTGGAATCACTGTAAGTCTCTTGAGACCCATTTACATGTTAAATGTAACTATTGTCTCAAAACTTGGTAGGGAGGAGCATTTAAGGTGAAACATCATCTAGCCAAAACACATAAGGAAGTTGCACCCTATGAACAAATGTTGGAAGAGGTTAAAAAATTTATTTTAAAAAATTTAGATGATATGAATAAAGATGTTATTGAGTGTTTTAATGATACCAAAACTTAAGAACATGAATCACAAAAAAAGGGTCCATGAAAGCTTTTATTGTAAAAGGAAAAGGGGAAAGTGGTTCTTTTGGTCCTTCTAAGAATACGAGGTGACCAACTATAAATGTTATACTGAAAGATAGAGATTAGGTGATTAAGGATATTTTTAAATGTATATATGGCAATGCATTGTCATTTAATTTGGTAAAGAGTTCCCATTTTATTGATAAGGTGAAATCTATTAATGAATATGGTAGAAGTTGGAAACCACCTACTTATCATGTGATGAGAGTCTTAGTTTTTAAAAAGGAATTTGATCATGTCTTTAATAATTTAGAGAAATATAAACTTGAATAAAAGAACATTGGTTGCGCATTGGTGACAAATGGATGGATCGATGGAAAAGGTAAGTCCCTTGCTAACTTTCTTATTAATAGTCCTAAAAAGACTATTTTTATAAAATCTATGGACATTAGTAGTTTCATCAAAGATGTTGAAAAAATATTTGACAAATTGAAGAACATGATGATAAAAATTGGAAAAGAAAATGTGGTCTAAGTAGTGACAAACAATGTTTTAGCCCTTGTATTTGCTTGAAACAAATTGATGGAAAAAAAAACAACTACTTTGGTCACCTTGTGCAACCTATTGTCTTGATTTGGTTTTAAAAGACATTAGTAGCCTCATGGTATTCCATAATACCATTAGAAAAGCAAAAAGAATTACAACTTTCATTTTTAGGCATACTTAGGTTCTTAATTTGTATAAAAGTTATTCTAAGGGCAAAGAGTTAACTACGCTAGCAATAACAAGATTTGCCACATCTTATTTGACAATGAAGTCTATTTTGGATTAAAAAAATTGTGCTACAATCTATATTTACATTAGAAAAATGGGTTAAAAGTGTTTATACCTCTAGAATTAAAGTTAAAATTATAGAAGACATTGTTATAGTTAATTCAAGGTTTCAAAAGTCTAAAAAATATTGCTTAAATTGTATGTCTCCCTTGGTTAGAGTTCATAGACTTGTGGATGATGATTCAAAGCCGATGATGGGATACATTTATGAGGCTATGGATAAAGTAGAGGAACAAATAGCAAAAAATTGTAATAATATAGAACGCATATATAACAAAATTTGAAAAATCATAGACAGGCATTGGGACTCTCAATTCCATAGGCCTCTTTACACGGTGGCATACTTTCTTAATCTTAAGTATTTTTTCATAAACAATTTATATTTTTATATAATATAATTCATTTATATTTAATTTATTATTATATCTTATATTATCATAATAGCTTTATATTTTATAGGTTCCATTATAATCCAAACTTTAACCCAAATATTGAGATGAAGGTTGGATTACACCAAACATTAGAGAAAATGTGTCCTAATATTGAGACAAAAATTAAAATTGACTCTCAAATTGAGAAGTTTGACAAGGCAAAAAGACTTTTTGGCTATAGTTTAGCAATTGCAATAAGAGGAAAAAAAACAACCTAGTAATTATTCATATAATAACATAATTTATTTTAAAATTTTATTTATAAATTGATTAAGTGATTCATTTAGTCTTTATAAGTTTTTAAAGTTTTATGGTGGAATAACTTTAAAGAAGAGTACAAAGAGTTATAATCACTTGCCATTCGCATTTTAAGCCTCTCTTGTGGTGCTATAAAATGCAAGAAGAATTGGAGTGTATTTAATTATATCTACTCTAAGAGAAGAAACTGCTTAGCAACAAAAGTTGAACGCTCTTGTATTTGTTAAATACAATCTTTAACTTGAAATTAGACAAAAATAAAAGGAAGAAAAAGAATATAAATATGATCTTATTTATTTATCAGATCTCATATCAAATAATAAATGGATTACTGAATAAGAGAAGCCTTACCTAATGAAAGAGAACCCTTGGATGGGCGTATAAGAGCGCTTTAAGATTAATGAAGGAGATCCAAGTTTAAAAAAAAAGGTATATTAATTGCACTTGCAAATATTAATCTCTTTTTCTAATTCTTAAATTACTTTTTTCTTGTTTTGTCACTTACATATGTTTATTTTTAGGCCCATGAAATCTTCATGCCAACAAAAATGATAAAGGAAAAAGTATTCAAATACAAGATAATATTAAAAAAGACATTGGTTACTTATGATTTTTTTTATATTCAAAAACAATTTATGATAGGTATTCAAAAACAATTTATATTCAATAATGAAAGAATAATCATGCTGAATAATATCAAAGATAATAATGATAGTGATGATATTAGTTTTGAAGAATAGAAAATATCATTAGTTTTGAATTTGATTACTTATGATTTTTTTATCTATTAACTCACATATAAGTTATTAGGTAGACAATTATTAAATTATGAATTATGATTTTATTTTACAAGATTTATGGTTAATTTTTTTGTCAATTTCTAATTAAAAATTATTATTTGAGCATATTTTAGTAGTATATATTTATTATATGATATATTTTTAACTATATCTTTGAATCTTTCAATTTGATACAATTTATGATTCATAATTAAAAAATTAGTCTTCCAATTTATGATTTCAATCGTGATTCAATAATTATGATTGATAATCAATTAGCTTTTAAATCTTAATTAGAATTGCCAACGAGTTTCTCTCAATGCCATAGCCACATTCTTTAGGATTGGTAAGCTCTTGTTCTTAATTCCAACGAAACTTTCATAGTGTTTGGGATGGTTCATTTCTTTTAGTCCTTGTATTTTTGCGACTAGACTAATGGAAGTGACAGGAAAATCAAATCTTGAGTTCGAAGGAAACAATTTAACCAATGTTTTGCTTTCCTTTGGTTAATGGAAACACGGGCTGGGCTTTACTACATTAATGGTCGCAACATTCTTTTGAGAGTGAAATTGAAAAGCATTGCGAATTTCATGGTGGGGTTGGGTCTTGTTGGGTTAATGGTTGCAAGAGAGACTATGGTTAGGGGAGATGGAGATAACTGAGAGTGAGTGAGTGATGAGGGTGCAAACCGAGAGAGAGTGGAGGGAAGAAAAAGAAGGGACAATTAGGATGCCAAGTTGGCAAAATAAAAAGCGATGTAAGTATAACAAAAAATGTTGTATAGGCAGCCACATTAGCATTAACAGAATCATAGTTAATGGGTCACTAAAAAGGGCTTGCTTGGAGTGGTATATAAATTTATGGATTTTATTGGAACAAGAGAAAAAGGTCATACTATATTTTACTGCTATAAACTAATGCCTAATTAAAAAATTGTGATAAACTTTAAAATGTAACAAAACAGTTAAGAACGTTGGACAAGACAAAATGAAAATATTAAATCTAAGCTAAAATTAACTTCAATGTCTAGATTTTCATCCCAATCCAATATCAATTCATGAAAATTATTGAAGCCAAAAAATGATCACTTGCAGTTCATTTTTAATTAGGAGTTAACATTTAATTTTACGCCAAATTCAAGGGGCTAGTTTCTTACATATTAAAATTCACCTATAAATAATTAAGGAACCAAAATGGAATTTTAAAATAAACTTCAAAGACCAAAATAAATTTTTAACAAAACTTTTAATAGTAAAAAGTAATTATTTTTTATATGGGAAAAATAATTGTTTATACAAATTACTGTAATTGTACTTAATTGTATATTGATAATTCTGGGTCCAATATTTTTACTATAATTGAAAATTTTGTAAAATATAAACAAAATTCAATGAATATATTTTATTGAAGTATTTTAATGAAATTCTGTTAGTAAAATAAATTTTTCTAATATTGGCAATGAAATTTTAATTCAAATATTTATGTTCGGACAAAAATTTGATCTTTGAAAAATAATTTAATTTCACAATGCAGATGAAGAATTATTAAGATACTATATTTATTTTTTTCCTCAAATTTTAAAATACTTATTTATATTTGTACTTTTATTTAATTTTTTAAGCTTGATTTTGATTACAATTTTATTTTAATCAAAATTTTCAATTGCAATTTTCTTCTTTTAACTTTGAAGTAAAAGGTGTCATCATTTTTTAGGTTAAATTACTTTTTTGCCCTTATATTTTTATTTAATTTCAATTCAATCTCTGTAATTTAAAAATTTTTAATTGACTCCTCATTAGCTTGAAAGATTTTTAATTTAGTCCATGTTGCTAAAATTCTATTAATGTTTCATTAAATTTTGCAGGTATGACTAATTATATACCATCTCGGCACTTTGAATATGTGTTTTTAAGTCAATTGACTTAAATCACTTAACATAAGTTGTATCACATACTATATATGCAAGTTAATTTATCTGACTATCTTTGCTCACATAAATCATATATATTTTAGGGTACCGTAATAGTACATGATTGGATACATAATGTAACCTAAATGATACTTGCTAGTACACTAGTCGACAAATAGCAATAGTTAATTTGAAGTATGAGCTCAATCATATGAGAATTGATAGAATTTTTTATTTATTTTCTTAAATTATCATAAACTACCTAATTGCTTATGTTACCGTAGCTACTAGTAATAAGTTCAAGTTCAACCAATCTAATTCGCTACTTAAGATGAACCAAATAGTTAGGGTTTTGATTTCACCGAACTCTAATTAATTTGACTTTTATAACATAAATGTGTTTAAGTGATTTATCTATCAAGGATGGCTATATTCTTTAATTAGTTAATGTATTTTAATTTCACCTTTTTATTACCTATTTACTATTAACTAAATTACCACATAAATCCTTCACCTATTGGTATTTCAAATTTACGGTGTATGTTACATTCTCAAATAATTTTACCTATTGAAATCTCATTACCTTTTTTAAGAATTAAATTGAATAGCCTAGTTAATTTTCACTTCTCAATCACTCGCTACACTAGACTTAAAAGTAAAGTTTTATCTTCTAGTTTATCACTAAATTAAAAACAATTGTTCAAATGCATTAAAACAAAAACATATGCTTACTTGATTAAATAAATAATTGATAACTCAAATATTCTCTATATTTTTACTCATTAATTATGGATTTTTGTTAATGAATTGATGATGTTTTGAGCTTTAATGAATATTATTTGGATTAGGAAATAAAATATTGTCTTTTGAAATTTTAGTGAATAACTTGGACATTTTAATGGTATTCTATTTCCTAGATGAGAATTGTATTCCATAGGCCAATGACTTTGTTTATTTTGACTAAGGGCTTTTGATGTAAAAGGAAGCAGATTCATTCTTTCACATCTTGCATGGGCTTCCTCAAGTTCTTTTAACCAACCATCAAGCCAAGCATGTGAAGAGGCAGCTCCTTACATTCATTCCTAGCGAAGCTCTCATCCATTTCACCAAATAGAAGCACTTCCACGTAGCAAATGAGTCACACAAAGAATACATGATTAGCAAGGTTCTTACGTGGAATGAAGAAGCAACGTGGCTGGAGCAGAAGGAAGGAGAAAGAGGGAGCTGTGTGAAGAGAAAATGCATGGAAATTATGTGGAAGAATTCATGTACAAGCTGGAGATTGGAAGAACGTGGTGAAGAAGGCAGAGCAGAGTTACGTGAAGAAGCTTGTGAGCAGAAAAGAATAAAGAAAAGCTACAGTTTGGACGAGCAGAACACAAAGCAAGAATGAAGAGAAGCAACACGAAAAAGGAGCCGCATGAAGAACACCTGAGCATGTGGAAAATATGTGGAAGCAACATGTGAGAAGCTACTTGATTCATTAAGGGAATATAAGCTCATGCAGTAGGCAACAATCACGTTAAGCACGTCATGTGAACTCACATTCATGCAAACAGAGAAAACGACGTGGAAACAAATGAAGAAGCAGCTACGGGTTTAAGCTAGAAGAAACATTGTGCCTGGGTGAGAGCTGAAGAAAGGACGCTGAACTTGAGCGAAGAAGACGTTAGAGTTGAGGGCTGGACAGCAACGTGAAAAACGACATGAGAAGAGAGCTGAAGGTGAAGCCATGCTGGACAATGTAATTACAAGATGAATGAACGAAGAGGTAGCACATGAAAAGCACATGAGAAGCTCAAGTTTAAGTGCTGTGAACAGAAGCTGGAGCATGCAGAGTTAACATGGGGCAGCAGCGAAGATAGGAGGAGAAGTTAAGTGAGTAAAACAGAGCATGAAAGGGACTGAAGTTTGTGAGAAGATGCTACAGATTGGAAGGTCCAGAATGTGGAATAGAGCACGTTTTTCTTAGGGAGCTGATGTGGGAATAATCAAATAACTCGTGTAAGGCAAGAGCTAGGTGCTTGGCTGGAGAATAAGTTGCATGATACGAAGGAAACCACGTGAAAAACTAATGAGGAGCAGCAGAAGGAATTCACATGGAAGATGATTATTATATTCATAATGGGGCCCACCTTATATACAAACATGAAGAAGCTACGGGCAATTAGCTGGGCAAGAAGCTTTCCACGTGAAATTGAATTAAGAAGTAGCACGTGATTCATTAAAGAACTAAAATACACTCGGGCAGAATCATTATTCAATACACCTCTGATTCATTCACGTCTCTCTAGCACATTCACGCCTCCTTTATTCAAATCATTGGACCCTCATCCATTCGCACAATACAAGTCATCCCACGTCTCTATATTTCCAGAAACTCATGCCTATATATATCAAGCCATTCATTCGTTCAAGGAGGCACCATTCATCATCCATCCATCAAACCATTCTTCCATTCCATTCACCCCTTCATCCATCTACTCCACCATTCTTCCACTCCATGCTCATTCCCATTCATTCCATCTTCCATCTATATCCCATGAAGTTCTAATCCACCTTGAGGCTAGCTAGGAGGAAGCCTTGGAGAAGCTTGAATCCATGGATGAACATAGAGTTTTGGCTAAGAATTTCCTTATTTTTCCTACACTTTTTCTCTTTCATTTATTGTCTTGGTTAAGTTGTATTTGATAGGGAAATTGTGTAATTGTAATTAGTGACTGGTTGGACACTAATTAGGGAACTTTTTTTTGTTGATTAATTGATCCGATTAATTCCAATATTATCTGAATTTTTCATGTATACTTCGAAGGTGTTCGATAAAATACATGAGTGAATTATGTGCTTAATGTGAGGATTCCTTAATGTTTAGTTAGTTAATTAAATATTTAGGATGATTAAGAGATTAATCAATTAGTTAATCAATCAAATTGAGTGTTCAAGATCTTAAAAACAAGAATTGACAATTTAATGCGGAGTTGAGGTTTCAATTCAACGTTATATCGTTAATCTCTTGAATCTTGCGTGGTAACTCAAGATAAATTGTTATGAACACCTTTAGGATCTCTTAGACTAGAATTAATCATAATTGGATTAGGATAAGGATAGTGGATACCAAGGGACGAATCCAAAGCTAGTCACAAGTCCATCTTTCAACCATAATCCATACAATTAGGTAGAATTTAGGAATTTTAATTCAATTTAGTTTTAGGATAGTTTAATTAAATCAAACCCCCTTTAGTTTAGAAATTTTAGAGTCTTTTAACATTTGAAAAACTCAATTAAACATTGAACGCCAATTCTAAGGGAGATGACCTAGGTTGTGCCACTAATTACATATTTTATCAACCTAGTATTATTTTGAGGGTTGTACGACGAGCTACTTAATAATAATGGTATGTGATAGTATAATCAAAATTCAACATCTAAAGCCAAGTAAAAACTTGGTTGATATGCTTACAAAAGGACTTACAAAAAAAATTATGAGAAAATTTTGAAAAGAATGGGATTAAAACCTCTTAACTAGAGTCACCAATAATGTGAACTTAACCTTTAACTAGACCAAATTTAGGTTAAAGGTTTAATACGTAAGAATTAGTTACTCATAAGTGGTTGTAGGCACTAGAGAGTATCTAGCCATTTTAGATATAGTGCATATTATAATAATGTCCTAGGTGAGTAAAACCTTTAAGTGATTTAGGAAAGTCCAGGAAGATTAAAGCTTAAAGGAATTTCGCCTATGTGAGCATAAGGAGTGATGTTGTTTCTAGTAAGAATTTAGGATTGATTCTTGGACATTTTCATGAAAAGCCTAGGATAAAGTACATGGCCATATAAGTGCTACAAATTTTTTTTTGAATTTAAAAAAGATTATGTGTGTGGTATTTCCAATGTTAATGTAAGAATTGTGATTCAATACTTCAAACAACCATTAATTTGTTAATATTTGAAATATTTACACTAGGGCAAATTTAAATTGAGAGACACATATCTTTATACATAGCCTTATGAATTAGAGAAATGCTTAGTTTTTCAAACTAAATAAAAGATTGTTGGGAATAACTTGTTTGAATAAACTGTAAATATGTGGATGTACGTTGGATTGAAACAAATCCAATGGCACATTAATTTTAGCTTTTAATTTTTTAATGTACTTTAAAATTTAAATTTCAAAGAAATAAGAAAATAATTGAGAAAAATAATAAAATTTGAAAAATGACAACATACTTCTTTTCTAACTTTGAAACTTCATAAAGTTCTTTAGTAAAAGTTTCAGAAGTTGCTCTCTATCAATCTCGGGGTTCTTGGGTTAAATTTTAAAGGTGATTTGCCATATACCCTATCACAATCATAGTGGAGACAAATATCACTTTAAGGACAATGTGAATTTGCCCTTGTTTTTGGGCATGATCTTCATCATCTTTATTTTTTCATATTCTTGACTTTAACAATTATTGCAAAATTGTATACTTTTTATATTTTAATTGGAGAACTTGATAATAAATATATAAAAAGCTACATATAATTTTTTTTCATCAAGAAATAAAACCTATTTTATTATTTATGATTTTTTTTTATGATTGTTGAGGTGCTATGAATATTGCATTACTTTTTTTTTATCAAGGTAAGTTATATTGCATTACTTTTACACCAAAAATAATCAATCTGATCTACTAAAAAACAACTTGAGAAAATGAATATGTAACTGGAAAAAAAACTTATATATTATTCCTTATATTTTTATTATTAGGTGTCTCAATTAAAACATAATAAGTATAAGGTTTTCCAATAATAACATGATAAATATATAACTTTTTCAAACAAGTATATAGTTTTCCAATCAAACTATATACTTATCATATTTTAATTAAAAACTATATACTTATTATATTTTGATTAAGAAACCTACTAATAAAGATACAGATAATTGCATATAAAGTCTAATCCTTTGTACCTAATAACTCAAAATTTTCAAAATGAAAATAATGGTCATACAATTTAAATTTAAGGAAGGAAGCCTAGAGTTTAAAACATCTAACTTAAAATACAATATAACTAGTTCAAATTAATTTAGATTATGGGGCATTCTGAGGCTAAATAAAATTTTAGACGAGTTAAATAATTTTTAAGGCTTTGAAAAAATATCTTAGAGAGCATTGGATTAAATTGTAATTGTGCTAAATCCCTGACTTCAAGTCATGACCTAAACAATTGAGAAGTTAGAGATAAAGAGGAATTAGTTTGTAATTAATTAAATTGAACCAAGCCAAACCTAAATTTAACACCTATCGATCACTACCCCCCAAAAAAAAAGCTTTTAGCAGCAACAAAAGTGACCTTTAAACATCCAAAAGTTGACGCAAAATAATATTGCCACTAGATTGCTGCTAAATCCTCTATAACAAAAGTTTTTTAGTAATAGCTAAAAAGTCACCAACTAAAAATGATATTTAGTGGCAGCAAAAGTTATCCCTAAAAACCTTTTTTTTTTTTGTAGCATGAGCAAAAATTAAACATAAGTTCTAGCCATAGCATAAGTGGCTATCATGTTGGTTAAAAAGGCTATGGTCATGGGTTCTACACTAGGAAAGACTAATTGCTATATTTTTTTTTAATCTTTCCTCTTATTTTTCTTATCTAAAATTCCCAAAATAACCTTTAAAAATATAATTTAAAAACACCACATGTTCCTTGCATCTTTCTTCCTTTTTCTTGATGCTTCACTTCTTTCTTTCATCTTTTATTGTGTATTCTTCCTTCCGTGAGAAAAATAGTTCTTTCCTTTGCTATGATGTAAACAAAAATGAGTCTAGGATGGGGATACTTTTAGTGAATGGGTTTTCTCTAATCTATTGTTCCACGGGATATGATTGTAGTCACAAGTTGCATTTTGGTCTTAGTTCCAGAACAAAAGCACCAAATTTAGAGGATGAAGGTGATGAAGCAGTGTTCTATGTTTTTCTCAAAAGAGGAAGTCAGTGTCTTTCATAATTTTTTCAGTGTCTTTGTGCTCTGCTATCTAGCCACAGAGGTGCATGTGAAGCTTGATTTTGACCTAAAATCTTGCTATATATGTTAGGGAAGCCACCTATAATTGATCCATGTCTCTTGTTTGTCAAAATAACCCTAATTTTGCATAATTGTGTACTATAGTGTAAATAGTATTTTTGGTTCTTAATGCAATGTTTTTTTGAGCAAAAATTAGAATTCTAAAGCTTCTTTCATTATCTAAAAATTCCCCCTTCTCTTCTCATTCATTTTCCCTCCTTGGGTATTATGAAAATTTTATTTTTGTCCACATTGGTTATGTCATACAAGGGGTTCAAACTAGGGGGTTTTGGTTGTGTAAAGAAGTTGACCTAAATGAAATTTGGGTAAACTACTAAATTAATAAAGGAATGAATTTGGCAATATATGTGCCAAATGTTGAGGCAAAATTTAGAATGTAACTATGTCTATAAATTTAGGCCATCTTAAAAAAATGGCATATAGGGGTAATCTAAAGTGTAATGATTTTCTGCATAATTAAGGTAGCAAATGGAGTCCTTTGCTTGTGAAATTTTAGGAGATGTAATCAAAACCTTCAAAAGCTGAAATGGAAAGTTTCATTATTTTTTATGGTGTTTTGATAACATAAATGATATCCTAATAATGTAGGAATAGATTTAAGGTCAAACTAGAATAGTTTTGAAAATTGGGTTAGTTGAATGGCCAAACAAAGGATATTTTCTCTAAAACTCTTCCACAAGGTATCTAACATGTCAATAATCAAATCTGAATAATTTCATAATTTACAAGATTGTCTAGTCACTCAATGGGATTAAAACAGTGAGTATGCTATATAAGGGCTAAAACAAAATAGGCATGAGAATTGAAGTAGTTGAAGGGCTAAATATAGGAGTTTGAAGCTGAAACTTGGATATAGGGAAGTTAACATACCAAACTTAAATACTACAAATTTTGGTAATTTTTGGGTAAAGTAAGAAAGTCTAAATATATTATAAAACCACAGAACTTACGGTGTTAGTAAATTATGTTAGTCTAATTCCATGCAATTAAAGTGTAGGTGAGTTGCTCAATAGAAGCTTGAGTGAACTAGCCATCGTCTCAAAAATTGCAAATCAAGCTCCTTAAAGAAAAGTCCTAAACTCTGTTGTTAAGTTGTAAATTAATTTGAATGACTAGCATAGGTTATACTTAAGAGTAGGATCTAATAATAAATTGAGATTATGAAGTAGCATAATTTCTAATAGGATTTGAGGGTGAAGTCTTTGTGTTAATTTTAGTTGGCAAAATTTGGTATGGGCCACAAGACCTTAGATATTGGGTAAATTAGGTTAGTATAACTTTATGAAAATTAATGAGCTAGTTAATGATGATATTTACATTGTGGGTATTTATGAGGCTCCAAGGTTAATTCCAAATTCTGTGGTAGTTAAAGGAGGTAGTAGAAAGCATTGCATCATCATCTTTGCACTATAAGTAGATAACATCTCATTGCATATTTTCTTATTTCATGTTTTCCTATCTTGCATCTTAGTATTTTGTGAAATAGTGTGGTTACTTAAACATTTCATTTTTATAGGTGTTTGTGTTCAATCAAGAAATAACTTTAGTTATGTTGTATTATTTTGAATTACAAGTTGTCAATACATGTATGGAATCAATGGAATGATTTCATAAACTTTTATAGATTTTCAATGTTGATCACTTGAGAAATTGCTTATGGATGAATTGAGTTAACATGATTTTCATATATGATTGTAAGGTTTTATGGAGAGATTGCCTATGGAATACTAGTTTCCAACAACAATTTTGTTAGCCCTCAATATATCTTAGTTTAATCTTAACTAATAAGGTATACAAGAGATGTTAACTTTGTGTGTTGGCCAATACACGTGGAATAGAGAGATTTATTTCATGCAAGCTATGGACTTATAATTGATTTGATTACTTATCCGTATGAATTGTGTGCTCATGACATATTGATGATATACTTATGTGAGTAGTACGCTGGCAATAAAATTTAGTATGCATTTTAATTTTAAAGCTTTTACAAGGTATTTTCACATGATGCCTTATTTGTTCTTTTATTTATTTATTAAATTGTGAGATATTATTTATTCATTAAATATTTGATATTTCAAATAATAAAGCCAAGTAGGATATCCTTGCAACAATCTAGTGAGAATTGGAACTTCACTTGGGTGGGCCTAGCTTTACTTTACACCATGTTGCTTAGTTGGTTAACCTTGTATGAATTTATTTTGTAATTTAATTATAGCTCCATTAAACTCAAATGTAGGATCTCTATTTATTATGTAATGGTTAGAAATCGACAGTAAAGCTTTCTATGTTTCTGTTGTGCTTAGGATATTATAGAAATTTCAAAATGCCTCACTTTTAAGGAGCAATCTACTGAAATCTTTTGAAAAGAAAAAATTGTAATTTTAATTGCTGGTCCCGAAATAGGAGATTTCAGTTATGGAATTAACTCTCCAGAAGGTCAGTGTTAATTGATTGTCTTCATTTGACATCAGATTGTGTATAAAGGCAATCAAATTATAATAGTACGTTAAGTTTACAGATGCAAAATTGATCTTACATTCCGTGCCCATCGCCCTTTAGGTGTGACAATGTAGTTCGCTTATAACCAAATCCGTGCGACACTTCATGATCCATCATTAAATTCTGTATTGCTTTCTATCCAATAAAAAATTGGTACATTGCTAGTTGATTCTTGATAGCATTAAAAAGAGCAATAAAGCAATTAAGTGCGACGCAGGGCACCATTAAATGGTGTGGCCCCACTCATTATGACGGATACCTACACTTTCAACGGCTTGCGATGCTTTCTCACACATTGCGTGTCTTCGTCACTGCCACTCAAATCTATATTTCATTCACTGCCCCACCAATTTGGTTTATTTGACTTGTAATTCAAGTGGGGAGCGGCATCCCACCACTATGCTCACCTTAAGTTTTATCATATAAGAATAGCCCTTTTTTTTTTTAATTTAAGTTAATTACTTAAAAATTAGGAAAAAAAGTGCAGAAAACTGAATGACTTCTGCTTTTTGGCCAATAGCATAAAACTGAATGACTTACGAATACGCTACTAAATTTTCGAAACCAAGAGTTAAATTTTTTTTTTTAAACTTTCATACTCTACAAATAAATTATTTTATTTAATCTTTTAACGACCGATAACTCAAATATTAAATCAGACTTATCATAAATGACATATTGATATTAGGCACAAATAAAATATTGTCATATTAATTATAAAAAAATTTAACATGGTATTTAAGATATCAATAAACACAATGACACATTTCCTATTGTATTAAGGATTAGACGGGTGATTTTTTATATCTTTATGATAAAAATTTTTAATATAATAAATATATAATTTAATTAATAAATCTTATAATTACCTCCAAATATCACACTCTTGTTATGATATTATTAAAAAATTATCTACTTATTATATTTTTATTAAAAAAATCTAATAGTAAAGACATAAAAATTTTTTTTCATATAAAGCTAAAGACACTTAATCTTTTGGAATGAATCAAAAGAGTTAGTCAATTTGTGACTAACAATCAAATTGGATAAGATTAAATCAAAATACAAATTATTATTGACTAAAAATCTTATTAGTAAATATACCTTAAAATCATCCAATTAAACAATATTTTAATTTGACAATTTCAAATATATTTTTAATCTTATCAATAAATTGATAGGGTTACTGAAATTAATTAATCGTGCAATAGTGTTAGTGTTTTCTTTACCGTAAATCAAAGTACGGACAATAAAGTTGGACGACCATGAAGGACGGTTGTGTAATTCAGAAGTAGTTCAATCTCAATAATACCAATAAAAAAAAACACTTTCTCTTTCTTGCAGTGAGCAACTGTGTACAGAAATTGTTTTTAAAAAAAATTTAAGGCAAAAAATGGAAAAAGAATCTATCTTTTTTTCTTCAAAATAAAAAAAAAATTGAAATGTGCAGAAACGAGCAAAGGAAGAAGCAACATATGGGAAATATCACCGTACAACGTCAGTGGTCATCGAATCAACGGTTTTGGTTGGCTCTTCCAAAGTCTGCAAACTTCCTGGAGCGGTTTGCACAAAACGACGACGCAGTAGAGATGTGAGGCTTCGCCGTCGTCGTGCCTCTCATCTCCCCCGCTGCGATAATCTCCGGAGGCAATCCCTTGGTGTTCCAGTGAGGGTTCGGGCTTGCCCTCACCAAAGGGCTTAAGCAAAAGGCCATGCCTGATACATTCCTTACATGGCGGGAACGACGTGTCGCATACGGTGCCATGGTCGGCGTTTTTCGCCACCGCGGAGAGGTTTCCGTAGAGTAGCCACTGGCGGAAGGGGATCGGTCGCATCCATCGCAATCGACGGCGAAACTTTCAGTTGTTACCGGTGACATTCCCCGATCTGTTTGTCGGTAACGCCTCCGCCCTCTGGCTGTGGAATCTTCTAGAGAGCTCATCTTATCCAGATTCTTCCGGCGAGTGGGGAAAATCGTCGAGAACCACGAGGGAGACGCCGATGAAGACGGTTCGCATGATTCCTGAGAAGAAATCCTCGGATTCGCTTCGAATTTATGCGATCTGGATCTGAATAGACTGGAGAAAATCCAGAACTTTCCCATCTTCTTGCATGACGAAGCAGTTCTGCCAGGGAATGCTGAATTGGCCACAGTATTACCGGTGCCAAAGGTAGGGCCCACTTGAGGAGTGCTATAGAAGAGACTGTTGTGTCGGGAGTCATAGCCCTGCCAGCTAGCATAGTCTGATTTCCGGCGAGAGACATACGGTGAAACAGAGTGAGGGAAGACGAGCGGAGGAGGAGGAGGGTTGGGGTCGGATTTCCGGGGGTGATCGTCGGAGGCGCGTGAGGAAACGCGCGCTAGATGTGCCTTCTCTTGTGCAGCGATAAGTGCTAGGAGACGCTCCCGGAGACAAGAGGCGCAGACGCCGACGGTGCTGCTGAGGTCCGACGGGTGGTGCTTCTTACACCTCATTTACTCCTTCCTTCGTGAACAAGGGAACACTGAGATGACCAGGTTCAATGCGACACCGTTTTATATAGAAGAGATGGTGGTGCTGCTGGTTCTGCCCAACGCGAGTTGAAAGAGATCTGATGGAGAATTTGAAAGACGAGTTTGTCTTGTCGCTACAAGAAAGAAAGAAAGAAAGTGGTTAACGGGAGTCTCAACTTTGAGGCCAATGGGTATGAGGGTATCTTTAGAGAGAGAAAGAGAGTGAAGAAAGCGAGGGTCAAAGTTGCAAGATTTATACACGCGCCTGCAGGCTATTATTATATGTATTCCGTAATCTTTAAGATGTTCATAGAATTCAGCCTCTAAATATAAATTACTAGGATAGGATTGGTTTATTCATATTAAACGATAAATAAAAAATAAAAGAGAAAAATATTTAAACGATTTTTGAAAATTAAATATTGAATTGAAAAAAAAAGTAATTTTAAAAATTAAATTAAATTTTGAAATAAAATTTAAAATTAAATTGAGAGATTAAATTGAAATCAAATGAAATTAAGAAGTGAAAATAAAATTAAAAAATAAAAGTAAAATTTGAGATTAAATTAAGAAATAAAAATATACTTTCGTTTACTATATTTATTGGTAATAAAAAAATGGATGAGGAGAGTGTTTTTTCTTTTTGGGCAACAGGATGAGGAGAGTGTTTGCTGTAACAAATTGTAATTACAACATCAAGGGTCATGTCGCTTACCAGAATAAACCAACTAACAAAAATACTTTTGGCAAACATATAAAAGGTCACTTGCCAAAATAAACAACTAACAAAAACTTTTGGTGAAAATATAGAAGTTCACTAGAATTGGCATGGTGAGAATTGTGCGCAAGTAAAAGGTGTTGGATATAAAGGATTAGACTAACAAATAATTTTTTAATATTTTTATTATTAAATATTTCATTAAAATATAATAAATGTATGATTCTTTAATAATATCATATTAAATATGTAGTTTAATTTAAAAACTATATACGCATTTGTAAAAATTATATATTTATTATATATTATGAAAAAATTATATATTTATCATATTTCAATTAAAAATCTTAATAACAAAGATATAAAAAATTATATATAAGTTTTTTTTAAATATAAGTCTCTATTTTATTGTTTACTAAAAAAAATTTATAAAAAAATTAGATAAATTCGTAACACAATTTATGTCACCATAATTTTTGCAATTCTTAATATATTTGCTCTTCTTTTTTATTTGTTAATACACTTAACGCTATTCTTCATATTCAATCATGTAAATAATTATATTATGGTAGTTCATAAAAAAAATTTATATATTATTATTCTGATGTATTTCGTATTTGTTATCTTAATATTTATTAAAATAATCTTCAAACAACTACTCAATATTAAAATTATGCAAACGTATGTTAATTTTTATTTTTATAACTTTACTAATTAAAAAAAGAGAGAGAGAGAGAGTTGGATCATCAAATAACTTTTCATTGTTAGTACTTTTATTTTGTTATTATCTAAATTAAAATTTCTACACATACCAAATTTCTCATATTATATATAGATAGATAATTTGCGGTAAAATAATTTTAATTAGCATGATTTAAAAACTCAATGTGTGAGTGTTGACTTTGATTCCACAATTGAGATTAGATAAATTATAATGATTAATTGATGCAATAAGCACACCGATTTCTTGCCTTATCGGCATCTAATTATTTGTCCTTTGAATCAATGAGATTTCACCCTTTCCTAACTATTTTGATATTAATTTTTTAAATTTGTTTGCCAATGTCATTCCCTTGATTACGTGTCCGTTAACTTGAAGTAATTCATATTTAATAGAAATATATTTTAGGGGTGAGGAAGCGCGTGCGTTCCACTCTCCCTATTGCACCTTGATCCAGTCAAAGAAGTCGAACTTAGGCTTTTCGTCATCATGTGCCAATCATATTCTCTCTGTCTATATCTAACGGATACTATCACACTAAAGTAATACACGCGCCAAAACTAAGGCGTGGCTTTTCCTCTTTATTCCTCAGCATACGTGGAGCATTCTTTATTTTGAAATTTTAAATTTAAATTTAAATTTCACAATTTTTTAAATTTTATTGAATTATACAGATTTTTCATTTATTTTTAAAAATATATACATTTTTTCTAAAATAAAAAATTACTTTATATTTTAATTTAATTTTAAAATTTTTGAACAAAATACAATTCATTTAAGAATTTTTAATTTTAAAAAATATATATCTTTAACTTAATAAAATGTATTTTAGTTAAAAAATTAAAAATGAATTAAAATATAAAGTAATTTTTTATTTAAAAAACTTATATATTTTTAAAATAAAAAATTATTTATATAATTTTAATAAAATTTAAAAGAAATCTATATAATTTACTCCATAAATGAAAAAAGAGATATTTTGAGCTTTTGATTAAGATTCTGGTTTTTTCTTTTAGTCTTTGGCCATTTAAGAGTGTGTGTGTTTTATGTGGAATATCTGGATGTGTTCGCGAACAACACAGAGGGCAAGGGTTGACCCTAATGGCGTGTTTGGACGTTCATCCTTAGTATTAATGCTAAAGTTCCAGAGTCAATGGACACAGACCTATGGACAAACACAGGTACGCTTGGGCCTTGGCGATTTAAATTCGCATACCTAATAATGCCTTCCGTTCATAATTCATGGCAAGCCAATAACCACAGGAATCAATTACATTGATATGTATTCATTAAATACGATGAAAATTAATTTTTTTTATAAAAATATATAATTTGGAGTTTGAATTTTTTTCATTTTATTTATTTTTTAATTTTCTATTAATTTTTAAAAAATAGACACATAATATGTGAAATCTATTATTTAAGTGAATTTTATACATTTTATATCTATTTTTTTCTAAAATTAGCAAATGAAGAGAGTCAAAACTGTTAGATAAGTAATTAGTAGGCAATCTGTGCAATACATAATGCACGAGGTATTTAAAATTTTTTTAGTATAGTATTTATAAATTCATTTAAAAAATTAAATGGATAATATGATGGGATTAACTAATATTATTTATGACACTTTGTATATATGAATTATTTGATATTTTGTTTTCCCCTTGTGCTTATAATTATCTGAAACTAGCAGTAACTCTTGCAAATATAAAAATTGTAAAAAAAAAAAGTGAGCCTCACAACAACAACAAAAAAATACGAATTTTTTTAAAAAGTATGGATTAACAGTACAATATAGTACATGAACAGTGTATAATAGTATATAAATAGTCCAAGTAATGCGACATTATAAATTAGTGCAAATTGAACAGTAAAATTTCATGGATTTTTATATATAAGGGAGATTTTGAACGGATTATATGATTAAGAAAAAAGTTGAAAATAGTTTTATGTTTGTTTTTATTTACCAACATGTAAAATTTCAAGTCTACATTTACCAACATGTAAAATTTCAAGTCTACCTAACTCATATACCTAAATGAACTTTTTTTTAATTTAACATATTAAAAATGTAACAAATCAGTAAAACAACATTACAAACTTGTTATTTAACGCTCTTTTAAAAACATATTCAATATGTTAAAAAAAAATTCTTACAAATTGCGTAAAAATAAACCTTGATGACAAACAATCAATCATAACATCAAAATTTATGAATGATGTATATAGATCCATGTGCGGATAAACAATGAGTCGAAATGTCCAAATTAATGAACCATAAAGAATGCAGATTAAGTCAATTACAAAGGAACAAGACTGAGTCATATTGAAAAATATTACAAATGTAATTGAAATTGGAAACAGCGGAAAAATAAAATGATGACATAGTCAACACTGAGGGGCACCCTAGGACCTTAGGGCTCATGCGTTGATTATGAACCTGAGTGACAAAAGAGAATAGTAACCCAAGTAAATGAAAAACCTATAAGCTTAAAACGAAGTTTAATGTTAATTAAGATATTAATAATAATAGTCATACCTATTTCAAATAGAAGACTTCTTTGTATGCAACATTCGTAGTATTGCTACATACGTTTCCATTTCTGCTGCATAGTAGGATTTTAAGTCTATTTTTGCTTCTTACTCTTAAAATTGCAACATATAATTGGCCATGAGTGAAAATAAGTCTCAGAAGATATAACTTGACATGTGATAGAGGCTGTCCTTGACTTTTATTCATCGTCACTGGAGTCCTTGTTGTAATTTACAAAATAATCTTGTATCGGATGATCTAGGTAATAACCATCCCAGGAATGATGACTTTTTGCCTAACGTTGCTTCTAGATATTACCTTTGCTTCAATGATGTGATTTCCTAACTGTGAAACAAATAGTCTTGAGCCATCGCACAATACAATAGACTTGTCCATGTTACGTAATATTTTAGCAATAGAATAGGACATCAAACCTTGAATTTTATATTGTGAATAGAAGGTCCTGAACATCTTACGCTATTAAGGAAATTAATTGTGTACACATCTTCGATAGAATCTATGTTAGCATCCGACTTGCAAACACTATCAGAACTCAAGTTCTTTTCAATCTGGGCAGCAATTGTAACATGTACTCGTTTACTGCATCAACTTTCTTTAGAGTAGGAGATAAAATAGCTCTTTTTTTAAAGTATTTTAATTCATGAATATGATCCTGTCCCCTATAAACACGACTACTTTAATTTCCAAAAGGATAGTCATCGATACGTGGTTTTAAGAATCTTAGAATATCCCTTAAGCTTCTGTCCAGAGATTGAAAACATAGTATGTTGGCCATTGGAGCTTCTGTCAAACTTATCATGCAATTTGATTAATCAACTAAATTGCAACATATACAACTATGCGAAAGCAAACAATATAAAAAGTCATAATTACATCTAGTCATGCTTCAAAGTTTGATGCGGAAATCCAAATTCCAAACTCTGAAATAAGATCTAAAATATAGTTTAGGGAAGAAAAAAATGGAAAAGAAAGCAATTAATCAGATGCATTTTCTGATAACGGCTAAAGTCTCTCTATGGTGGTTTTTTTAGTCGGACTTCATTTATTAGGAATCCTCTCTATATTTATGTCAACATAGACCAACACTCTTTCATCAAAAAAGGTTAATTTAATGATTGTGTATTTCAATTGAATATCTCACTAATCCCCTAATAGTGGGACCACTATTACGGGATTAGTTATGACAATGGACAAAACCAACTCTCTAAAAGTAAAGACTACTAGTTATGATATTTTTAAATTTTAAAATTCAAAATAGGTTATGAAATATTGTAATTTGACTTTATTTAAAATACTCCAAATATATTAATAAAATATTCTAACATTTTCTCTACTTGAATATGATTAGCTGGATAACATGTTTATATGTAGATTAAGTACATACCATAAGAATCATAGCAATAAGTCTTTTAATTTACAAGTATTATCTTTCATGCATTATTTGTAATACATTTTTAGTCTTATGGGATATTCAACTTTCATAAATAAATCTTAAATATTTATTCAGTATCTAACTCATATGTTTGTCAATTTCTTACCAAAATTATATACCACTATGTATAAAGACAACAAACCAAAATTAGGAATTTCATTTTTTTTTACATACATCAATTAGACCAAATATGGTCTAAAACCTATCAAAGGCACATGATGCTTAAACTATTTCAGATGCATCCTTTTAGTTAAAGGATTAACTATCATTTCATTTGTTCAAAGATACTCTATGATTACCTTATTAGCTTTTATCTATTCTCTTAAGGTTAAATACTTGATGTTAATATTTTTACTTTGACTTCTACCATTATTATTCTTAGCCAAGAAAATTGCAGCAGTGATATCACAATGCACTTTGATGGGCCTAAAGACTAAATCTACAATTTTAAACCCAATAATGAAATTTCTCAATTATATACCTTGTAAACTTATCTCAAAACACGAAATATACTTAGCTCTCATAATGGAGGTGATTATCGATGATTGTTTAACACTTCTCCAAGAAGTAACTCTCTTAGTGAATATATATATATATATATATATCTAGATATTGACTTCTTTAAATCAATAGATCCTACTAAATTTGAGTCTAAATAGCTAATAACTTTCAAATTGTCAGTCTTCCTATAAGTAAGCATATGCCCTTTAGTACTTGGAAGGTACCTCATAACCTTCTTTATAACTTTCAAGTGATTAATCCCTAAATTACTCTGATATCTTTTCAACAAGTCTACAGTAAAAGCTATATTAGGCTTTATGCAGATTTGTGCATACATTAGATTTCCTATTGCTAATACACAGGGAACATTCACTATCTCTTTTCTTTTCAACTTATTAATAGGATATTGAAATAAGTTAAATTCATTCTTTTTCACAATAGGTGCTGCAATGAGTGAACAGTCATTCATTCTAAACCATTTAAGAATTTTATTTATATAGGTCTCTTGTGATAATCCAAAGATACCTTGAAACCTATCTTTTTGGATCTTGACGTCAATGATATAAAATGCCTCACTTATATCTTTCATTTTAAAATTCTTAAAAAAGAATTATTTTACCTTATGCAGCAACCCTAAGTCACTTGATGCAAACAAAATATCATTCATACATAAGACCAAAAATATGATCTTAATTCTCCTGAACTTATAGGATATATATTGATCTATGATGTTTTCAACAAAAAAGATGTGATTATATCATGGAATTTAAGGTACCACTGTTATAAGGCCTACTTAAGACTATAAATTGACCTTTTTAACTTGCACACCAAATTCTCACTGGTGGTTGAGGTGAACCCTTTAGACTATTTCATATATTCCTCTTCCTAAAGGTCACAATTAAGGAAGGTAGTCTTAACATCCATTTGGTGCAAGTTTAGATCAAAATGAGCTACCAATACTATGATGATATGGAAATAATCTTTTTTGGATACAGAAGAAAAAGTATCTCTATAGTCAATTCTTTTCCTTTTAAGTAAAACCCTTAGCAACTAAGTTTATCATGTAGTGTTCAACTTTAACTAGTAAATCTCCTTTGGTTTTAAAGACCCACTTGCAACTAATTGTTTTAGCCCTGCTTGGCAACTCTACGAGGTCCTAAACATTGTTGTTTGCTATGAATTTCACTTTATCCACTATGGCATCATGCTACAATTTAGAATTTTTACCATCTAATGCCTGAGATACTATTATAGAGTCATCTTTAACACTTTTATCATAGTTATATTCAATAATGTATATTAAGTAATCATTAGATATTGTCGACTTTCTTATCCAAGTTAATCTTCTTAATTCAACCTATTGAGGTTATTTAATAGGAATATCTTATACCATTAGTTAAGGTACCTTTTCATCATTGCGAGGTGCCTCATTCAGAATGGTAAGATTTTCAAAATGAAGATATTCCTAATTACTTGCATGATCAACTTGGATTATAGGAACTTCATTATATTCTACATTCACCTTAGCAGGATAAGTATTATGTAGAATCAATGTTCTACCATAATTAGTAGAGGTAGTTTCTTTTATGTGATCATTGTTATTGACTAAGTCATATGGTTGATCACTCCTATTAATTATATCATTCTCAAAAAATTTGGTATTCCTAAATGCAACAAACCCATTATATGTGAGGGGGAATAAAACTTATATCTCCTAGACTTCGTTACATAACTGACAAAATATGTTATTGGGTTTAACTTCCTTTCGTATGGGTTAAATACTCTTACTTCTACAAGATAGCCTTATATATGTGTATGATTCAAGATGGATTTTTGACATTTCTAGATTTTAAAGAGTATATTAAACACTGCCTTTGTTGGAACCCTATTGAGAATATACACTGCTATCTTAAATGCATCTCTCTATAAAAAAAAAGCAAGAATGGAGTTACTAAACATACTTTGTCATACCATATAGTTCTTATCCTTGTCGTTACCAAATTCATAGATATCCACAAGCTCAGGGTAAATATTCAAGGGAAAATATCAAATTCTTACACTTTTATTATGTTGCATCGGGGTTAAATTTTCCATTTTTTGTTGTGTGAGCTATGGGGATTATTCAACATCATTTGATAGCCATTTATCACATATACAGATCATAAATAATCCAAAAAATCAAGTAATCCACTGATTGCAAGCTAGAATCCCTGAATTTTCCTTCATTTATCACGGACTATACAGTGGCAGATTTTAAGGAAACTTTAAAAATTTATAACTAAATGCAAAAAAATTGAAATCTGCCATACCATAGCTTTTTGGAAAGCTCTAAGTATTAAATTTACACTAAAAATAATTTTAAGTTATGAACATAGCATCTAAACCATGTTTGATATTGAAAAAGGCACAAAGGTCTGACTAGCTACTGGTACTGATACAAGTTTCTGATATGAACTTCAAAAATATCCCATTAATTCCCAAAAATTCCAATCCATACCAATGATATCAATCTGAAAAGATATGGATGTTAGCTAGAAGGAAAAAATCATTCATATCTCCCTCTCTAGATATCTAAATGAGATGATTCTAGAAGTCACAATTCATGGGGAAGGTCTAGTTTCTTCATATAAAATTTCATGACAATTGAACATCTTTTGCCCCATGTTTAACATAGATTCATTTTTGGACTATTGGAACAATAGCAGTGACCATATCCAAAAAAATTTCTAACTTCAAAAATTCATCAAATATTTTGTAGATATCCAAAAATTACCCAATTTTATCTTCCCAAAAAGCTCTCAACAAGCTTTAGATGTATGCCAAATTTCAGACCATGAAGAGCTCATTTGAACAAAAAGTAATATAGCCTCATGAAATGGTGATGTTTGCTTCCTATCAAGAGTCACTTTGGTCCAAATAATTTTTCCTTGAGTTTTGCACCTCTTAGGCAAGTTTAAAAGCACAATTATAACTTGTGTAAGCTGCTCAAGTGATCCCAAACCCTATACATTTCATTTTGGCCATTCTATATCCAAAAATACACTAGAACATACATGTCATTCAATAGTCAAAATCCACATTTACATTGATTTGATGTTACATAGGGTTTACATGGCATCCATACATTATATTATCATTGCTCAAGGTCTTACTTTACTAACATAATATATACAAGACCACTTTGGTATTTAGATACAAAGAAAACCAAAAAAAATCCTCTAAGTGTAGCTATTTAAAGCTCTTGGCTTGCCTTTCTTGTATCTTGGGAGTTACCTAAACATTTCAAGATGGAAGGGGGAAGGGGAGTGAGATTCTAAGAATCTCAATAGTTCACATACATCCATTCACATACATTCAAGGCATACATATATCAATAGCACAATTATAAAAATATAAAGTGTGCAAAGTTACAATTTCATGCCATATTCACACATCAAAAACATTTTAATGGTCTTGAGACTTTTGGTTTTGTCTCACCCCATTTCTAAGACTTTTGGAGTTGCCTTACTCTTGGTCTAGGGACTTTTAACTTAGCCTCACCCATCTAAGGGACTTTTAGCCTAGTCTCACCCATGCCTTGAGACTTTTGGCACATCCTCACCCACTTTAAGAGACTTTTGGCATCACCTTACTCTTATGAGCTAATCTCACATTCAAAGCCATTCAAGAACACACATTTGGTAGCAATGCAATTTTAAGAGATCATGTGGCATGTTACCAAATCACAAGAGCATATACAAACATAATGACATACATATGCACACAAGAATGTATGAAAAATAAGGTAGAGAGCTACCTTTCAATGAATGCAAGCTTTCCTTTGCTAGTTCCTTCCCCTCTTTGATTTCACAAGAGCACTTAGATGGTTGGATGTTCTCTTGGCCTAGACATCACAAGGAACACACAGTTATATACTTAAAGCAAGTCAAGACATTAAACTAAAGCTTAAACTCACTTAGTTTCATACTTGGCATTATGGTTCCATAATTGGCCTAATAAAGTAACTCTCATATTTCAAGTTCTAGGCTCCCATCTCTTTCCATTTCTAGGCCACTTGAACTCATTTAAAGTCTTTGAAGCCCTCACACATTTAATTTCACAAGCTTACATACAAGTTGCTTCACAAGGCACCATTATGGATACCTTTATTCCATCTCCCAATCTATAACTCCTAAATTTTTTCCAATAGTTCCTCCCATCTTCTAATACCATATGGAGTCCTAAACCAAGGCTAGAATAAATTAAAACACTCCCTAACTATATGGACTAGCCTAGGTCGAGACAAGCACACTAAAAAGGGTTCTTAAAGTTCTTGATTTTTTCTTGATGGGAGAGCCATTTAGGGAGGTTTCTAAGAGTCTTAGGAGCTTAATGGAATACTTACATATGCAAAAAAACTTATACATTAAATCAGTTTTTAAGTTGTATTTAAAAACTCTACACTTTTCTTTCATGCATTTTATTGGTTTTTCTTGAAATTTCTTGGCATATTCCAAGTTCCTATAGCCTAATTAAAAAAATTCTCAATGATTCTTGAACAAAAACCCTCCCCCTCTTGGGTCTATATAGGGCCCAAAATGACACAAGGAATAGCAACAAAGAAGAAGCACCAAGAATGGAAAATTACCTTGGATTCTAACTTGGTTTCAAAGCTTCTTCTCCTTGGTTCTCTTCTCTCCAAGTAATCCAAACTTCCCCTCTAAGTTTTGAATCAAAAATAGAACCAATACACTCAAGTAAGCCATGAAGAGAAAACATAGAAAGAGGGGAGGAGAAGTGGAAGAAGGAGAAGCATGAATTTCTTAAGTTTTTCTTACCTTTCTTGACTTTTCTTTCTCCAAAATTCCTTTTTGTGCGCCTAAGAAGCTGCATTTTTTTCTCTAAAATTGAGCAGAAGAAAGTCGGCCTAAGGAAGGAGAGGGAGGACGTGGGCTTTAAAGAAGAATTAAGAAGCTTCTTTTTACAATTGTTTCCAAATTTGCCCTTTCATAATGGTATTTTTAGTTTGACTTTGTTTTAACTCCTTTTTTAGAACTGTCTTTTTTATTATAAAATTTATGTTTCAAATTTAATAAAATGCCTTTGGAATTATTCAAATCGGAGCTAAAACCTTCCTTAAAGAACTAGTCAAAGTTTAGGTCAACTTACATTGAAAAAAGTACACCAGAGGGGCTTTACTGGTCCCGGGGCTTCCTATGGTTTTCAGAGCCTTTGAAAATCCTAGACAACTTAAAATTTTTATTTAAAAAGCACTCTTGTGTGTTTTTTCAAATTACACATATTTACGAAAATGCCACTGGCCTTTTGGTAAATTTTTTGAATCACTCCGACCACGGTTTCTTAACAACTCAAGGCTTAAATTCTCATTTTCTATTATTTAAAATTTTATCCAAATTTTATTTGGCCTTGAATCACTCATATCATAGGACTTGCTTTTCAAATTGGCCCATTCCGGTATTTTTACAACATACTGGATATTATATACTTCTTACCATATCCAAAAGCATTGTATTCTTTCTTTTAGCAACACTGTTCATATCAAGTGAGTCAGGCATGTGTATTGTACTGCAATACCATACTCCTGAATGAAGTTAACAAATGGACTAGATGCTTGTCCATCAATAGTGTACCTATTATAATATTCACCTCTCTTATTAAATCTCACAATCTCAATTTGTTTTCTTGTTTATTTCTCTACTTTTACTTTATACTCTTTAAAGGCATCTAGTGCCTCATTTTCATTATAAAATAGGTAGTTGTGCGTGTATCATAAGAAATTATCAATAAAAGAGATAAAATATTTTTAACATTAGAATATAAGTTAAGACAACATATATAAGTATGTATAATTTTTAATAAATTTAGACTCCTTTTAGTCCTTTTATATGACTTGTTGGTTTGCTTATCCTTAATGCAATTAACATATAAGCCAAAATCTGTAAAGTTAAAAGGTTAGAGAATCTCATCTTTTACTAACCTTTTGATCCTTTCTATAGAAATATGTCTCAATCTCCTATGGCATATACGAACAAATTTCTCATTCATGATACATCTCTTAACTCCAAAATTACTATGCATAATAATATAAAAACTAGGCATATCAACAATTGTATGAAGCTTAAGCATACCATTAAATAAAGAAAATTTTTCAATAGGAACTAAGTCCTCTAATAAATTAAAAACTATTCCACAAATACTTAAAAAAATTAATTTTAGTATTCTCAGAACAGGACTAGACTAGTCGGCTTGATAGAAAAATTGGTGAATCAATCTTTGATCTAATTTGGTTGACCTACAAAACTGTTTAGTTAAAGAACTAGTCAAAAACAGGTAAAACTAGCTAGTCAAATAGGTTAACTAGTTTTGTATTTTTTTTAAAAAAAAGGAAAAAGTGTGATAGAAGAAGAAAGCCTAGAAGATGAAATCTAAGAAGATAAAATTTGACAACATTTCAAAGTAACAGGAGACAATTCTACCACCACCATCACCACTGTCCTTTTTCCTCTCCAGTAGGAATCCACGATCATGATTTTTCCCTCCACCACCATCATCCTTCTTCTTCCACCACCACCACTATTCTTTATTAGCTAGCTATACCCATGTATGCTATTGTTAGAGATGGATTAGGGGTGGAGGAAAAGAAGAAAAGTATGGAATGAAAAAGTTGGCTTTAACCTTGAAAAGATAAATACTTTCAAAAATCAAAATTTACTTCCTCACATTTAAATGCTAGATAGAAGGGGCAACTAAAGGGCACATTAAAAGGGGGAAAAAGTGGTTAGGAAAAGTGTAAGATAGTTATATGAGGAGTCAAGGAGCAATGCTACATGACTGATGTAAGATTGGATAATTTTGAATTATCTTTTAAAGTATATTGAGATAATTTTTTTATAGAATAATAGTAATAATAATAATAATATATTATTATTATTATTATTATCATCATCATCTACAATATTTGAAAATGTGACTAAAATTATTATATAATAATATTATTATTATTGATCAATTTCAAGAATATCATAGTATATATTATTCAATATTATGTATTATATAAATTTGTTAAATATACTATTAATAAGAATTTGAATTAGAAAATAAAAAAAGAAAATCTTATTACAAATTTTAAAGGAGAGATAACAAATTTATGAGAAGTGAAAATTAATTATACAAAGTGTGTATTTATTAAATTAATATGAGTATAATATGTATTTTTGACATTACAAAATTTATTAATATTTGTTTCTTATTATCTATTATATTATATTTTTAATGTATAAAATTAAAAAATATATATTTAATTATTATGAGAATTAAAAAAGTTATACTTTTGTTTATTTTTATGATAAAATAATGTTAGAATTGAAAATCATTTTTCCTCTTAAATTTTACAAATTTTTGAAATTCAAATGATAAATTATCTTGAGAATAAAAATTAATTATTTTTTTTTTATTTTTTCTCAATTCTCATGATATAATTTTGTGAGAATAACAAATTTGAAAATTTTTAATTCTTACAGTAATTTATTGTGAAAATTAAATATATTTCAATTTTTTTATTCTCATGGCAAAAGACTATGGGAATTAAAATGTATTTTCCACCTTAAGAAATTTCTTTAATATTCTTACAATAAAATATCATGAGAATAAAAAATTTAAAATTTTTTCTTTACTTATAGTATTTTACAGTGAGAATAATAAAAAATTTTCAAAATTTATTTCTTTATATTCTCATGGTATTTGCCCATAATAATTAAAAATATTTGTTAATTTTTTTTCTCATGTAAAAGTTTTAGAAGAATTGTTGGTGCCTTATTCTCGCTATATCATGGCAATTTTGTCACAATATTTCTCTTGAAAATTTCTTGAAAAAGTCTCATGAAAAAAATTGCAAAAATTGTGAAAAACCTGTAAACTGTGGCAAAGTCCATAAGAAATTTTGTGATAATTTCTCACTAAACAAATTCTGTGAGAACTTTTGGCAAAAAAAACCTTGATTTCTTATAGTGAGTCATAGTTAAAGCATCATAATTGGAGAAAAATATACTCATTTTAGACATTGTAATTATTTTCATCTAAAATAATCTTGTTACTGTTATCTGCTAACAGTTGGGATGTAGAAGATGCTGAAAAATAATTGATAACATAAATAATACTTACTAGTATATTACGAGGCATATCGACTATCACATTTATCATAAATACATGCTTACTAATGTAAGTAATACTAACACATAAACTATATCACTAAAATCTCATTGTGGGTAAAAACATTAGCATACCATATATTTGTGTATTATAAATGATAAAATTAGAGTACATCTATATTCTCTAATAATTTGTCAATTACTTAAAAAAATAATACAACTTCCATTTCATACAATTATACTTATTTACTTTTGTTAAGATATATATAACTACATAATTAAAATTGACATTTCCAAATTCATATGTGATTTTATATTCATAATGCATGCATACAATTATAAAGGATGCTGTAATTATTTCTTAATTTATACATGCTAATTATAGAATATCTTAGTCCATTATGTGCATTTAAATATTCATATATATATATATGCACTAACTAATTTCATTCTAATAATAATTTATTTAATTAATTAATCAACTAAAATATATTCAATTAAATAATTAAAAATTCTTCCTTTATAATTATTTTTAAATGTGTTAAAATTTTCCTTAAATAATTCATTATAATTTAGACAAATTAAATAATACTCAAAAATAATTTTACAAAGTTTCAAATGTGCCAAAAATACCTAAATACTTTTTTCATAATTTTTTAGATAAATTAAATAGCACTTCAATAATTTTACAAAATTCTATGTGTTAAAATTTCATTAAATAATTTTTTCATATGTAGAAAATTAAATAATACTAAATAACTAAATTAATAAATTATTTTTCAGTCCAAAAATCAATTGTTGGACAAAATAAAAATTAAAACACTCAATAGATCCAAAAATAAATTCTAAACAAATTCAAAAATAGACCTAAAACCAATTCTAAGGAAAAAAAGGCAAAAAATGGCCTTAAATGGCCCAAAAAACAATTCACGTAAAAAAAAAGGCATAAATAGCCTAAGAGCGTTTGTGTTTACGGCCCAACACCTTTTCTAAAAACTATATATATATATATATATTTATTTATTTATTTATTTAAAGTATCCAAAATGAAACGGCCCAAAAAGGTGAAGCCCAATAACATGGCTTGAAAATGAAGAAGCTTAATGCCATGTAAGTGAAATGCATCATTTCCCTAGGTTTCCCAAAATGTACATCATTTTTTAGGGAGTTTGAAACACTGCATGAAGGTGTCCCAAAAGACCCGTTGCTTAGGTTGTTTTCTTCCTCATGTCAAGTCAAGATGACTTGACCTGACTCATTATAGACCTCCATGAAAAACCATCCTTTTCTCATGATTTTTGGCCTCATTTCAGGTGCTTTCAACAATAAAATGATTAGAATTGAATGGATTTTTGTTTTCGACCATCAAAATAAAAAATCATGTTAAAATTTTGCAAATCTAATATGCACTTATTCAACTTTCTTTATGGGTTTCGTATTACACAATCCAAAAAGTTCCTAAACTATTTTCCAATCATATAAATGCAATTTGATTCAAATAAATTATCATTAAATCCTTCAAACATGATTTAACTAATTAAACTTCATAAATTTAAATCTCCCTTTGCATAGTATAAACAATTTTGAGTTCTAATGCTTATAATCCCAAGCATGCAATGACTCAAATTAATCATTCAGTCATAGCATCAAGGAGCCAAAAAACTCTTTATGCATCAGAATATGCATTCAAAATAATTGAAATTAATTAATTAATTAATTTCACAAAATTGAAAACAAATAAATTCACAAATTCAAAATTCTCTTCTTCTTTCAAATTGAAGATTCTATAGATCTCAACAAGCAGGCAAAGGCAATTAGAGCAAAACTTTAATACTACATGTTAAACTTATAATGCAATTTAATTAATCAACTAAATTGCAACATATGCAAATATGTGGAGGCAAATAACATGAAAACACATAAATACCTCCAGCCATGCTTTAAAGTTTGATGTAGAAACCCAAATTCTAGACTCTGAAATAAGATCTAGAACATAGTTTAGGAAAGAAAAAAATAGAGAAGAAAACAATTAATTAGAGATGTTTTTTGATAAGGGCTAAAGTCTTTCAATGATTAGTTTGTTTGTTTTAGTTAGACTTTGTCATATCTTAACCCCAAGAAACTCATATCATAGCATTCAAGCAATAAACACCAGACTTGTACATAAAACGTAGCATATGGATCGAAATCACATAAACAAACCCACACGGCTCAATCCCACTTTGGTTTAATCAATTTTATCCATATAACATCCATACAACATTCATTCAAAGCAAGAATATCATTACATAAGCTCTTGAGGTCCATTTTGAACTACTTGGACTTTTTACACAATTTACTTGGACATACAATACATAACAATGGGAAGCACACTACTAAGAACCTCTAGCTCAGCATTAAATCACTCCCAAGCCCATGAATTGATCCTCAACTCCTCTTAGACCATAACATATTAAAACATATCGGATTCATAGCCATTTAGGTCAAGAAACTTAGGTTTGGAGGTTTGGAACACATATCAGAATTTTTGCCACGGGTTCCAATTTTCAGTTTTCTAGGGCAAATTTTGGAAAATCATAATTAATTATAAAAAAATAAAAACGAGGCAAATGATAGTTTTCTAGAAAGCTCTGTATGTCTACTATAAGGTAAAAATAATTACAGGTATGAAACACCCAGCTGTTCTGTGTTTGACAACCGAAAAGTATGAAAGGTCCGGCTGCCCTTGAGTTCTGCTACAACTTACTGATATGGATTTTAAAAATTCATAACTAATTTCGAAAAAATCCAAATCAAGTATACTATATCAATCTAGAAAGATACAGATGTCTAAATTAAGATAAAAATAGTTCTAGAGCCAAAGAATGACATTAAATTGGAGAAACTCGATGGAACAATACTGAGGGTCGCGTCACTAACAGTGAGTTCTAACTTCAAACATTCATTTCTCTCTCTCTAGACCTTCAAATGATGTGCTTCCAGTTGCTATAGCTCACTGTGCATTTCTAGTTTCTCCATATAAAATTTCAGGACCATTGGACCTCATTTGCCCTACATTTGACACAGATAAATTTTTGGACCAAAGCTACAGTATACTGACCAAAATCAAAAAAATTCCCAACTTCAAAAATTCACCAAATATTCCCTAGACCTCCAAAAATTCTACAATTTAGCTTCCCAAAAATCTCTAGATGAGTTCTACATACATGCCAAATTTCATGAGAAAATTTGTCCATTTGATCAGTTTGTGACATAGGGTTGCAAAATGCCCTTTTTAAGCTTCATATGGGGTCTCAAGGGGTCCATTTTTGCTTCTTCTCATTCTATGGCCACATGAGCACGTGGGAAAGCATTAAAACACTCTATCAAACATGTCTCAAAGGTCTAATAACCCAGATTCCATAATCTCACCCATCCACACCAAGATATACACAAGAGCCATACTTGTATAACTTGGCATATCTAAGTCAAATTCATGAAATATCATTCACATGGGTCTAGTTCTCATACATATACAATATACCCATACTTTTACAAATATTCATAAGCTCATACATCATATACATTATGGAGATACATCATGTGAAAACCATATGGCCATAATACAAATATGTTACAACTCCATTGCTAATATTCTTGCTTCAAAGTGTGGTGGCTCCCATTTCCTTGCTCTCTTGATCCACCTAGGCATATTAAGTAATGGGGAGGGAAGAGTGAGATTCTAGGAATCCCAATAGCTCATCTCCCATTCAATCATATATAAAGAATGTAATACAAGTGTTAAGGATGCATGCATGGCATATCAATATAGAAAATGGTGCAAAATACATTCTTGCCATTTACACAAAGCACACATAACATACTTAGGCTTGCCAAATAAATGGATTAGCCTCACCCACTTTCTTCAAGGTTCTTGGACTTGTCTCACCCATTTTCTCAAAGGTCTAAACTAAGCCTTGCTCTTGGGAGACTTTCTCTTGGTCTCAACCGCTTCTAAGGGTTCTTGGCTCATCCTTACCGAAGATAGAAGGTTCTTAGCCTCTCCACATTCTAGCAAACCAATGCAACATTTATAGGCATCATTTGAATACATAGTGCAATACTATGGTTCCATGGAACATAGGCATCATACTAAAATACAATTCATAGCTTAAAATACTCATACACACATTCAAAAATAATATAGACATTCATTCATGCATGGGAGAAAAGAGAGAGAGCTACCTTGTTATCTATGTAAGCTTTACTTTGCCTTACTCCTTCCCTTTTTCGATTCCACAAGAACACTAAGGTGGGGTCGGTTTCCTTGGCCTAAACATCATGAATAATACTCAATTATATTCTTGAAACAAGCTAAAGCATTCAATTTACTCTCAATAACATACTTGGTTCCATAAGTCACATAATGGCTCCATAAATGGCCTATTGAAGCAACCATCATGATTCAAGTTCTTGACTCCATTCTCTTCTCATTTCTAGGCCTCTTGACCTCATTTAAGGTCCTTGGAACCATTACATATTCATTTACAAAAGCCTAAACACAAGTTGCTTCATAAGGTCACATTATGGAAGCCATTGCCTCATCTCCCAATCCATGGCTTCTAAATTTTTTCCAAGGGTTCCTCCCACCTTCTACCATCATAAGAAGTCTCATTCTAGGCTTAGAACAAATTAAAACACTCTCTAGGTGACCAGACCTTGTGTGATCGAGATATACATCATGAAAAGAGTCCTTGAACTTTGCTTTGTTTTCTTAGAAGGAATATCACATATGTAACTTCCTAGGGGTCTAAGGGATTCAAACCATGTCTTACATAAGCTAGAATACCTCTAGGAAAAATCAGATTTCATCACTTATTTCAAAACCCCAAGTTGTGCTAACTTGAATTTTAAGGCTCCCTTTTTGTTTCCACTTGTCTATTCTAAATTCTCACACTCTAAATCACTTGTTCTTCCCTTGATATGGTTAAAATTCAACTCCCTTTGGATGGGCTCTAGGTTGCACGAAATTCATATGGAGGAGAACAAGCAAGAAGTGCAAGAAAAGCCATGGAAAGGAATGGGAACCTACTTTAAATTCTTGCTCTTCCAAGTGGCTTCCTCTTGCACCCAAGCCTTCCCTCCAATCCTAACTTCTACTTGCTGGACTAGAACCAAAATAGCATCAAAATGCATTCTGAACCCATGGAAATATGGAGGAGAAGGAGGGGAATGTTTATTGTAAAGACAAAAGGAAGAAAACACACCCTATCTATTCAAGGCTTCTTCTTCTCCTTCGTTGTTTCTCCTTCCACATGATGCCTTGGCTGGAGTTTTTAGCAATTTTAGAAATGGGTAAAACATTGGTGCAGCTTGGGGAGGGTTGGAGTGTGTTTTAAGAGAGCAAAAAGCAACTTTTCCTTTTTACATTTTAGTCCCTATTCTTGGCTTTTTCATTTTAGGCCCATTTCAACTCCTTTTTGAAATCCGTCTTTTCCATCATATTCCTTAGGCTCTTAATCATAAGAATTGCCTTTGGAATCACTCAAAAAGGATCTAAAATCATTCCAAATCGTTCAGTCAAAGTTTTAGTCAACCTTTGCCGAAATCGCTCACCGGAGGGGTTTCAACTGTTCTAGTGATTCCTATGGTTTTCAGGACCTTTGAGAGTCCCGGAAAGCTCAAATTTTTTGTTTTAAAAGCCCTCCTATGAGTTTTCCAAACTTTCTAAAAATTACAAAAATGCCCTTACTTTCTTCAGCAAATTTTCTGAGCTCTTCTGACTCTGGTTTTTAGGCATCTTAAATCTCAAATCCTCATTTTCTAATATTTAGAATTTTATCGTAATTTTATTTGGTCCCAATTCCTTCTATTTCGAAGACTTTCTTTTATATTTAGCTCATTTCTGACGTTTACGGAGAAATCGAATATCGCATTTCTCACGTTTACGGAGAGACTGGATGTTACAGACTTCACTTGTTAGGAACTCTCTTTATATTTAAGTCAATATAAACTAGCCACTCTCTTATAAAAAAAAAATTAAATCGTATATTTCAATAGAATATCCTACTAATCCACTAATAGCATATCTAGCCAAAACTAACTTTTTAAGGGTATGTTTGGTATACCGTATAAGGTCTAATAGTATAAGCTAATACAATACATATCTAGTCAATATCACTTGTTTGGTACAAGTAATGTATTATATAAACTTATACATCATATCTCTCTTATACATCAAAATGATGTATAACCTAATCATACTTTGGGGGTGGGATTAGACCTAATTAGGTTTTAATGTATAAAGCATTATTAATACTTTCCGATTCTAACCCTTCACCTATAGGAATATTCATTGACTAGACTGAATCAAGTTTAATTAATACTAGTTGGGATCAAGTTGGTTAGGCTATTTTTAAATTTTTGATAAAAATTATAAAATGACCCAAAAAAAAATAAAACTTTCATATAAGTCCTAATAAAATAATTTTTGATAAAAATTATAAAATAACCCTAAAAAATAACATTTTTATATAAGTATTTATAAAATTATATTTTACCATTGAATTTTTTTTTAATAAGTCCCAATAAAATAATTTTTTTTAAAAATTAATAGGGTTAGGATAAGTTACGTAAAAACTAATTTAGTATCAGATTCAATCTGATCGGTTTGTATGGCGTTAGGTTAGAATGGTTTCTTAAAATAGTTAAACCACTTTTTTTTAATATTTAGTAAAAATTATAAACTGACTCTTAAAAAATAAAAATTTCTTATAAATCTTTAAAAATTATATATTTGCCCTTAAAAAAATAAAATCTTCATTAGGTCGGTTGAAATTGGCTAATATGGCCAACCTGATCTAATATGTTCAAATTATATTTTAATTATTTAACCCGATATGACTAGATGGGATCAGGTCACCTAGGTCACTATAGCCATGCACAATGTGCAGCCCTATTTATCCATATTTTTTTAAAGTTAATATAACAAAATAAATTTAAATAAATATAGTATACTTTTTAAGTAAAAGGTGTTTTTGTCAAAATAGTTTATTTTTATCTTATCCAACATTATATAGTGTATTATCAAATAAATGATAATATTATCTTATACGATACATTATCTTATACAGTATCATATCAAACACTGTATCGTTTTAAAATTTTATCAGACTTTATCCTATTAGGCCTTATATTATTAAACCTTATCTTATACGTCATACCAAACGAGCCTAATTTAGTTATTTTTTGATAAGGGCTAAAGTCTTTCAATGATTAGTTAGTTTTTTTTTTGTTAGACTTCACTTATTAGGAACTCTCTTTATATTTAAGTCAATATAAACTAGCCACTCTCTTCTAAAAAAAAAATTAATTTAAATCGTATATTTTAATAAAATATCCTACTAATCCACTAATAGCATATCTATCCAAAATCAACTCTCTAAAAGTGAGGACCACTTACTAGGATATTTTAAAATTTGAAATTCAAAATAAGATATAGAATATTTTAATTTGACTTTATTTAAAATACTCCATATGCATTAATTAAATAATAAAATATTCTAACAACTTCATCCCAAGTTATCAGCTTAGTTTAAATTGGTAGACTTGCTAAATTAGAACTTTGTTTTATGTTGCAGTATGACTCTTTGGTGATTTATAATGAAATTCCAAATCTTCAATGAGTTGTTCTTCCTCCCATAAGCAAGGGAGATGTTATTCGACTGGATGCCGCCGTTAAAATAATTGCACGCTTTGATTTTAAGATAACTGAAAGTGTATTACAAATAAATGTCTTACTAGTTCCTCCAAAACCATATACATAGTAAACACCACCTTTGTCACCTTCAACGGCACTAATTATTGTGTCATAAATTCTTCTTTTCTCAGAAGTTGAACTTGCAGCATATTTGTCAATTCTCTGTGTAGTGACTCCGGGTTGGATTTAAGTTCACCATGTATAAGTCTGTTCTGACATTTAGAGATAACTGTCTCACTTAGTATTTGACATAAGAGGGAATTCTCTAAGACTTCTTCCATTGCTCCTCAGCAGCATCTCAATTTAACCCAAAGCATACTCTTTTATTTCATTATAATTAAGATGCGGCGCTGGAAGAGGAAAAGCTAAAGAAATATACTTAGACAATAATTTTATAAAAAGAATATTAAATTTCCTTGATAATATTATTATATAATATTGATAAAGATAATGATTGCTTAAGATTAGTATGCACGTATTTTCATGATGTAGAATAATTCTTTGTCTATGATCAACGTCATTTGATAAGAACTTCCAACTATTTTCCTAAGCAAAATATGGTCTACCCTAACCGAACTACTTGAGAAAAGTAATGTCGCAAACAAATGTTGCAAATAAGTAGCAGTTCCCCATAGACTTGCCTTAACTACACCTTAAATGTATTCTTTGTCATCATCTAACAATCCCAAGGAAAAACATGCATCCTTAAGAGATCAAACTAAATGCCATTGATTGCGCTTCTAGGAAGTTTCAATTTAGCAATGGAAATTAACAATAAAAATCAATTCTCTTTCTAAAATGCCTATTTAACCATGAAATTAGTTATGAAAGATAAAATCATTCCTTTCTTTATGAAATTGCATATTTATCAATAGATTAGCAATGTCAATATCTATTTCTAAAATTTTAAAACAAATCAACGATACTAATTTGGTTTAGAAAATAAATAAAAAATAATTAAAAAAGTTTTCACTTATTTATTTAGAAACAAAATTAATAACATTAAAACTGTTTCTAAACAAATTGTAACATTTCAAATAATAATAATAACAACATTTTTAATAATAATAATGATAATAATAATAATTATTATTATTCCATCACTTTCCTAATTATCTATTGCTAAAATTTAAGAACAAATGGATAATGCTAAATATGGTTCAATATAAATAAATAAATAATTAATTAATTAAAAAATTTTCCACTTATTTATTTAAAAACAAATTTAGCAACATCAAAATTGTTTCAAAACAAATTTGAGCAAAATTGAGCAACTTGTAACACCATATTTATATAACTCTTAAACTTGTGGCATAATTGGCATATGATACTTATTTGCATAAAACTAGCACTTTTTGCCACCGTATTTTGCATAATTGAAAGCCCATTTAATTCATTCTTAGCTTTAGGAGTCGTGTGGGCTTACCAATAGCATTATCCATGCATAACATATTTATTCATATTAGAAACATCACAATTTAATGCACAAAACTCAGATTTTGAACCATATTTCACAATATCAAAATTTTGCTCTTGGGTTGTAAGATCAATTTTCTTATATGAATTTTGAACATTCATAACTAATTCTAGAAAAATTGAAATCATGCATGCTATAGCTTTCTAAAAAGCTATAGATATTAACTAACTATAAAAATAATTTCAGACTAAGACAAAAAGCATTTAGCCCATGAAAATAAATAGAACAGTAACTTGGGTTGTGCTATTGGACTAATGCAGACCCAGATATTCAAAATTTCATAACTCTTTTTATACTGATCCAAATTGAATGCTTTCGGTGGTTATGAAAATCTTATGATGTCTAGTTTATATTTATAAAATTTCATAAGTATTGGACTTTATTTATCCCACATGTGATACAAGAATGCAAACTAACCATATAAACAATACCGTTGACAGTTTTTGCATAATTTGACCAACTTTGAAAAATCATAATAAATTCTCTAGAGTTCCAAATTGAGTACTCTTTGACTCTGTGAAAAGTCTAGACGAGACCAATTTGCTTGCCAAATTTTAGGTAAAAACTCCTTCATTTGGTTAGACTTTGGTTCAGCTCAAGAAAATAGTCAATTTGAAGTCCAATAAAGGAATAACAAGACACCAAATGGCTTTCTCGTCATTCCATAACCATTTGAGCATATCCAAAAGCATAAACATAGCCTATGAGGAGAATCCCAAATGGTCAAAATCACCATGCATCTCAAAACACCATCCTAGTTGCTATTATACGCATGAGCATCAAAGCATATGGATGTCAAAAACTCACATAATCATTCATTTGGTTCTAAATTCCATTCATACATCATATTTACATATATTTACTTTTGCTCAATGGTTCACATCACATGCTTATCATATAGATACAAACTTTGAAATCAAAATACATAAATTTCTATTCCATTGTCAAAGTTCCATGCTTCAAGATGTTTGATCTCTATTCCTTAGTCCATTTGGCTTCACCTATACATGGTTAGACATATATAGGGGAAGAGTGAGATTTTAAGAATCTTGAATAGCTTTTTACCCTTCAACATATATAAAGGATGAATTTTCATGTCAAAGAATGCATGCATGGTATAAAAACTATTAATGAACATACATAAATTAAGTTCCTTGTCATGTGAACTCATATATGTCAAACAATAGGCTCTAAAGGGCATTGGTCTAACCTCACCCAATTTCTTTAAAGCTTTTGGATTTGCCTAACATACTTTTAAGGGACTTTTAACTTAACTTCACTCTTCTTGAGACTTTGGCTTTTTCCACTCATTTTAAGGATTTTTTGGCTTATCCTCACCATTTAAGGGACTTTTGGCATAATCGCATTCATTCAAGCCACTTGGCACTCAAAATTGCATTTCAATGAAGCATAATGGTACCATAAATGTAATCAATAGCTAGAAATATATCTCATAGTTCAAAACATACATACAAGCATCCAATGATAAGCAAATATCTAAGGAATGCATTTAAGAAAGGTTAGAAACTACCTTGAAACAAGAACACAAACTTTTTCTCTTTGGTTACTCCTTCCCTTTTCCAGCTACACACATGCAATGAGGTAGGGCTTGGTTCTCTTCTTCTAAACACATCAAATGAGTCATAATTACATCATTGGAGCAAATTCTAGCTTTATGCAAACTTTATGCATGCTTACTTTGTCTAATACCACCAATATGGCTCCCATAAAAAGGACACAAGGAAGCAACCCCTAGAATTCATGATCTTAGCTTCAATTTCTCATTCAATCCAAATCTCTTGACTCAATTTAAACTCATTAGAGTCACTATAAGTTTAATTTAAAGGGCCAAATACTAGGTTACTTCTTTATATCTATAAAGGTGCCTAAACTTTCATCTCATAAATCATGGTTTCTAAATTTAAACTAATGATTTCCTTAGTATTTATTAATTATATCTAGGCCATGTCTATCCTTAGAATTAATTAAAACTTTTCCTAAGTGCATAGACTCTTGTTGGTCGAGACATAGAGTGATTTATGCACCTATGGAGTTTGTTTGCTTTTCTTTAAGGATTTGCACTTGTGAATCTTCCTAGATGTCTTAGGATTTCATACATACTCTTACATAAGATAAAATACCTTTACAAAGCTTTAAAAATGGCTAGGTGTAACAAAATCCCTAGGTAGCATAACTTGTTTTCTAATGCTTCTCTTTTAATACCAATTGTATCTTCTTAATCCTCACACTTTATAACCCTTAATCCTACCTTAATTTGGTCAAAATTTATCTCCTATAGGATAGGCTTAGGTCTGGCTGAACCTACCCCTATGAAGAACCAACAAAGAGATGCAAGAAGAATCATAGAAGTTACCTTGTTTTGATGCCTTTCTAAGAGGCCTTTTAATGCTTCTATTCTTTTCTTCAAACTCTCATTTCTTCTGGTTGAACCAACCACAAAATATTCCCCATCCAATCACTAAAACCATAGGAGAAAAAGGGAGAAGGAGGAGAACAAGTTTGCTAAAGAAAGAAGTATGGAAAAAGCTTTAAATCTTTACCTTTTTTGCTAAGTTTTTCCTTCCTCCTTTGCTCCCTTCTTTTGCATCTCTCTTAGCTAGTCTCTCCTCTGGTTTGAAGCATAACTAAAGTTAGTTAAGAGAGGAGAAGGAGGTGGACATGTCTTATAAGAAGCAAAGTGTAACATCCGGTCCCTCCGTAAACGTGAGAAACGCAATGTTTGGTTTCTCCGTAAACGTAAGAAATGAACCAAATATAAAAGGAAGTCCTCGAAATAGAAGGAATTGGGGCCAACTAAAATTATGATAAAATTTTAGATATTAGAAAATGAGGATTTGAGGTTAGAGATGCCCAAAAATCAGAGCCAGAAAAGCTTAAAAAATTTGTCAAAGAAAGTAGGGGTATTTTTATAATTTTTGAAAAATTTTGAAATCTCATAGGAGGGCTTTTTAAATGGAAAATTTGAGCTTTCCGGAGTTCTCAAAGGCCCTAAAAACCATGGGAACCCCTAGAACAGTTGAAACCCCTCCGGTGAGCGATTTCGGCAAAGGTTGACCAAAACTTTGACCGAATAGTTCGGAATGGTTTTAGATCCTTTTTGAGTGATTCCAAAGGTAATTCTTATGATTAAGAGCCTAAGGAATATGATGGAAAAGATGGATTTAAAAAAGGAGTTGAAATGAGCCCAAACGAATAAAACTACAAAGAGGGACTAAATTGCAAATTCTAAAAGTTGCTTAAATGAATCCCTAGCTTATAAAAAACGTCCCTCCTCTGCTCAGATCTCCTCACCCACTCTCTCACACGTTAAAACAGAATTAACAAGGGCTAAAAGTGGCGCACAAGAGGGGAGGCCAAGGAAGGAAGAAGAAGCTTTGAAAAATGTAAGTTTTAGCCACTTTTTCCTACTCCTTGCCTTGTTAAACTTCTTCCCCTCTTCTTCCTCTTCCTTCTCATGGTTTTGGCATTTAATTTGGTGCTGTTTTAAAGGCAGAACAGAGGTGGAATTTTTGGATTTGGTGAGGGGAGGCTAACCAAGTGAAGAACAAATCAAGAAAACTAAGAATCCAAGGTATTTTGCTACTTCCTAAGCTTAGGTCTCCTTGCTCCTCTTCTCTTCAATTTCCCCCCATGTAAGACCAGCCATGAGGGATTACATTTCTGGTCAAACCAAGAATGAATCACATGAATTAGGGTGTGGAAATTTAGAATATGCAAAGGAAACCAAGTAAAAGCCATTGAATTTCAAGTTACCAAAGTGTAGGATTCTTGAAGAGTTTGTAAAATCTGTTTTGATTCATGAATTTCCTAGGCTATGTAAGTGTTTAATTGAGCTTCTAAGACCTCTAGGAAGCCTCCCAAGTGACTCTCCCATCAAGGAAAAATTGGAAACCCCTTGAACCCCAAATACTTCCATAATGTTGACCTAGGCTAGAAAGAGTACCAAGGGGAAGTTTTAATTTGTTTCAAGCTTATTTTTGAGTCATGTAGGATGGAAGAGGAAGAGAGGAGGCCTTGAAAAAATTTTAGAAGCCCTAAATAGTGAGATGGAAGTGTAGGCTCCATAATGTAGCATAATGAAGCAACTCCTAACTAGGCTCTTTAAAATAATTGTGTGATGACTCCAAGGAGTCTAAATGGAGTCAAGAATCATAGATTAAAGGAGAGAAGGAAGCCAAGATCATGAATTCTTGAAGTTGCTTCATTAAGTGCCTTATGGAAGCATAATGGAGCCATAAACCAAAGTAGCATCATGTAAAGTATGTATAATGCCAAGGCTTGTTCCCATGAGTAATTCATGTTTCTTTTGGTGTGTCTAGGCCAAGAGAAATGGTCTCCACCTCCTTGGGTGTGTGAGGTCAAGGGAGAGGAGTCAAGACTTAAGGAAAAAGTGTGTAAATGCAAGCAAGGTAACTCTCTCCACCTTCTCTCATGCATGGATGTGTGTTTAGCTTATTTTAGAATGTGTGTATGTGTATTTTCAAGCTAAGAAAAGTATGCTAGCATGCCTTTATATGCCATTATGCTTGATGCTATGTTATGTTTTCAAATGATTACATGATGTTTGTGTGAGTTTGCTTGAGTGTGGAAAGGCCAAGAATTCTTCCCTTTGGTGAGGATGAGCCAAGAACCCTTGAGCTTGGTTGAGACAAAGTAAAGAGTCTCCCAAAAGCAAAGTGGGCTCCCAAGAGTATGGTTGAGTCCAAAGTGCTTAAAGAATGGATGAAGCAAGTCCAAAATTCATGAGGAGAAGTATGAGGCCAATCCAAACACTTAGTAAGCTCTTGAATGTCTTGCATGATTGATTCACATGCCAAAGTTGCTTTAAAATGCCTATGATTTCTACTTTCTCCATGCATGCATATATGAAACTTGCTTGCACATATTATGTGTGATGAAATGGGAGATGAGCTATTGGGATTCTTTGAATCTCATCCCCTCCTCTCCAATGATCTAACATGCTAGGTGGACCAAGTAACTATGGTGAAGGGAGCCAACATCAATGAAGAAGGAAGAATGACAAGTCTATGTCTAGCTTTAGCCATTTTAGAACCATAATTGTGTTTCTTGATGTATATGTTGTTGTAAATGTACCATGACTCTTGAGACACATGTAAATATAATATTATATGATGTTTAAATATATGAATATGATGTATGACTTCTAGCCTACATTTTGAGCATGAGATGCCAAATTATGCAATATGAAAGTATGATGGAAGTGTGCATAAATGTAGGTTGAATGGCCAAAATGAGATGCATGAGGTTTGGGACTATTTGGGTAGCTCACACAAGTCTTAAATATACTTTTAGACTTACCCAAAAGGTGCTAAGACCAAGGGAAATCCATTTGGCAATTTTAGTACCCAATATGGAGCCAAAATTGACCATAATGGAATCCTATACCATTTTTTGGCCAAATGAGTTAGTCTTGCCATGAAACTTGGCATGCACTTAGGTCTCATTAAGAGATTTTTGGGAAGCTAAAGATCAAGTCATTTGGAGGTCTGTAGAATTTTGTATGATTTTTCAAAGTTGGTATCAGAATTTCGGATTTTCAGAAACACTGTTCATTTGGTCAGTTATGGAATTGTGTCATCCGAGGGGCAAACGTAGTCCAATGGCTATGAATTTTATACACAGAAACTAGACAGTCACAGTGAATTGTAGAAACTAGAAGCACCTCATTTGGAGGTCTAGAGAGGAAGATATGCATTTTCGAAGGTTCTGCCCAGTATTAGACATCTTGCCAGACCCGAGGTACTGTTCCATCAATTTTCGGGAGTTTGGCTTGATGAACTGATCTAGAGATATTTTTTCTCTCTAGTTAACATCCACATCTTTCCATAGTGGTATCATTTGCAAGCATTGGATTTTTGTGAAATTAGTTAGACATTTTTGAAGTTTATATCAATAAACTGTGACAGTCTCAGGAACCCCTCCGACCTGTAGTTGATTTCGTGTGTCAAACGCGTTATGTGTGGGATTTTATGACTTGTATATATTTTTTCCATGAAGTAGACAGTATAAGCTTTCCAGAATGACCAAGAGTGCATGTTTTCAATTTTTCTAAATTTACTTATGAAGTTTTCAAGTTTGCCCAGAAATGGGGCCAAGTCTGGCCGAGGAGAAATATGCATGTCCCATGTCTCCCTTCGGTTTCCATGAGTTGTGAGCTAGTTTTTGTGATTGAAATGAGTTGTAATTGTGCAATTAAATATGAGGATGCATAAAATGAGCTCACACGGTCCACGTGACACCGAATGGGTTTTTGGATAGGATGACTTACAAATAAAAGTCCAAATCTTCATGCCTCTTCTATGAGAATTATGTGTATGTTTCATGATAATTATGCTATTCAAAGGCATGAGATGAGCTAGAATGAAGGTGTTACACAAAGCTACTAAAACACTTTTTAAAAAAATTTTATTTTGCCCTCTTTTCTTAGTTTTTTTCTATTTGAGCTCATTTCAAATCCTTTTCGAGAATCGTCTTTTCCATTACAAAATTTAGATTCTTTAATTTATAAAATTCTTTTGATTTCACCGAAATTGAATTTAAAACCTTCCCAAATTGATCAGTCAAAGTTTTGATCAACTAACGCTCTAAAACATAAATCGGAGGGGTTTTACCCATTCAAGGGGTTCTTATGGTTTTTAGGGCATCTAAGAACCCCAAAATATTCAATTTTTTCATTTAAAAATCTCTCCTTTTAGTTTTCTAAAAAGTGTTCGAAATCATAAAAAATGCCACTAGTTTTCATCTAATTTTATTTAGCTACTCTGATTCTGATTTTTGGACATCTTAAGCCTTGTATCCTTATTTTTAATTTTTCTAAATTATTGTCATAATTTTATTTAACCTTAAATCTTTTCTATTGATGAGATTTCTTTTAGTAATTTCCTTAGTCTAGGGCATTTTAGAATAAACGGGTATTACACAACCCAATCAAGAGGAAGAATATAGAGCCAACGACGATTAAGAGGAAGGCAAAGAAGCTCTAGTTTGTCTCAATTTTCTTTTCTCACTATTTCACTTGTCTAGTCTACTTCCTCATAGCATGGATGATGTAAATTGAATTAACAGTTATATGCCTCATTTACATTACTTTATTAAAGGATAGCTTCAGATTTTTTTTAATATCTCAAATTATGTACTTTTAGTCATTATAATCACTAGGATATGTATGAATAATGTTGTTATCTCACAACTGGAGTGGTGGTGATAATGAATTAATCTTAAAGTAAGTGGTTGAAAATACAATGTATTGGTATGAATTAAGGTTTATTTTAATACCAATTGTTTCTTTACTTGGTTTTCTGGTTCAACTAGATTCGAAACATAAAAGTCAAATTACATGTTGTTGACCTCAGACAAGTTATACATACCAAACGAATGATTAAATAGTTGTTCAATTGGTTAACATTCTATTACACATAAGAGATGACTGTACTAGAAATTTGCATTTTTAGCTATAGCAAATGACTAATAACAATGTGTGGTAGTGGTCCACTAGGGTTTCTTTTAACACTGTAGTATGTCTCTATAGGCTTGGATAAGATCTTTGAATATGTATATTTTTTAGGCATCACTTCTTATGGATTAATATCACAAAATATATGATTTTGTTGGTAACATCTAATAATCTTATTTTATGCAAATTGAAATGACAAGGCTTAAATGCTTAATACATAAAAAGGTTATTTACTAGAATCCTTAATTAAAAGTTAATATGTGTACATTACACTAGCCTCTCCCATCCCTAACAAATTTTATTGCATATAGAAACTTATTACAACTTCTCTTATTAAAATTACAAGCATTTTCTTTTTTTTTAAAAAAAGTTTATCAAAGTTCTTATTCAAAAAGTTTTACAAAATAATTATTTTTATTTTTTTAACCATTCTTACTTTATTATTATTATTATTATTATTATTAAAATAGTCTAAGCTGCTACTTAGGCTGCAGTAAATACGAGAATGGCTATTGATAAGGCACCTTTGCTTTTAATGTTTGTTTGACAAAAATGCTCAACTACCATTCTTTTTACTTTTTAGGTAGAAATTAACAAAACGTAATCAATTCACATATTAAAGGCTTTTGTAAATAACACAATGCATTGACCTCATATATATCCATACCTTTTGCCTAATCACAGCTCTATAAAGCTTCCTTATCCTTTCATGACTAAACTTGCTAATACAGTGCTTTAAAGTCCCTTCCTTTACTTACAAGGTTCAATAAAGCAAAAATTTATAATTTTATATTAGCCTGGAGCTTTTAATTCTCTTTCATAAATAACATTATTATGAATAATAGACATTTTTTTGGCCAAGCTTACTATCAATGGTATTTTGCCTTAGTTTGAAATCTCTAATGTTAACATGTGCTCTTTGTTAATCCTTTCCTTGTTCTGGGATGTATGATTTAAATGATAAGGAAAAGAAACTTTTTGCCATTTACTTTATGAGAACTTGTAATTGATTTTTTACATATTTTAAAGTTAACATTCTTGCAATTAATTCATACTTTTTCAGGTTGTTTAGTTAGTATGAGTTTCTTTAAAGGTGTTGATGAATTTATAGCTTTTGCATTATTACAAGATAATTTCATATTTAGGGCCAAGATACAATGTATGTGTTCAAGGTGTGACAATATTGGGTTTCTAGATATAGCTTATGTAAAAGACTCATTTATATAAGTATGGTTTTGTTCCTAACTATCATCAATGGATATTACATGGGAAGCCATTTGCACATTCCATTTCTCTATGATCTTATAGCAGCCTAGGAAAGGAAGCAATTGTTGAACATGCACTTCTAAATCCATATTGCATAATAGTTTTAGAAGCAGTTGGGCTTAGTTTCAATTCTGAATTTGGTAGAATCAATTTTGTTGGAGATGAGGAAGAACCTCCTAATTGTGTTGCTAAGAAGCTTTATGAATTGCTTAAGGATATAGAAGAGCCATTGTGTGAAGGATGTAAAAAAGCATGCTCCACTATTAGTGATGTCAAGGTTATTGAATATTAAATCTAAGTTTAATATGAGTGAGACATGCTTTAATCAAATATTACAATTAGTGAAAGAGCTAGAGCTTGATGACACCAATTACTTAATGATTTTTACAAGACTAAACAAATGGTTGGAAAACTTGGTTTATGGTATAAGAAGATAGATATGTGCATGAATGAATTTATTTTTTATTACAAAGAAAATCACTATTTAAAAGTTTGTTTTGTTTATGATCACTCTCATTATAAACCTAGAAAAAAGGGTGGTGCAAAGCTAAAAGGCACTCGTTATAAGATATTGTAGTACTTTCCTCTCACACCAAGATTACAAAGATTATTCATGTCAACAAAAATGGCTGAACATATGACATGGCATAGGAAAAGTTATTGAGTTTGAGACAATGAGCAATCCATGTGATGAAGAGGCATGGAAACATTTTGATAAATGTCATCTTTCATTTGCTACTGAACCATAGAATATTTGTTTTGCTCTTTCATCAAATGGTTTTAGTCCACATGGACAAAAGAGTCATCCTTATCCTTATTAGCTAGTAATTATAACACCTACAACCTTCCTCCTGGAATGTGCATGACAACCTCTTATATGTTCTTAACTCTTGTTATTCTTGGTCCAAGAAGTCATGGTAAGAACATATACTTGTATTTGTAGCCTCTTATAGATAAGTTCAGAAAATTATAAGAGGTAGGGGTAAAAACTTATGATGCGTTTAGGAAACAAAATTTTCAAATGTGAGCTACATTTATGTGGACTATCAATGACTTTCCAATGTATAGAATACTATCTAGATGGAGAACACATGGTGTTTTGTTGTATCCTTTATGTATGGACCATAGTAAGCCTTTTACTTGAAGGAAGGCAAACTTTTTTTTTCCAATTGTCATTATCAATTTTTACCTATAGAATATCCCTTTTGGAAGGATAAAAAGCTTTTTTGTATGGGAAGTGTTGAGAACTCATTACCTTTAACAAGGTTGTCGACTAAAGAAATTTGGGCAAAGGTGTGTGATTTACCAACAATGATGGAGAATTTCAGGAAAGATAAGATTTCAAGGTTTGGGGAATGACATAATTGGACAAAATACTCTATATTTTGGAGATTGTCTTATTGGCATACAAACCTCATTTGACATAATCTTGATGTGATAAATATTGAGAAAAATGTGTTTGAAAATATTTTTAACATTGTTATGGATTTGAAGGGTAAGTCCAAGGATAACTTGAAAGCCATCAAAAACTTAAAAATGATATGTAATTGTCCAAATCTTAAATTGAGGGAAATGGTAAAATTTTCATGCCAAAATCAATTTACTTTTTATTTAAGGATGAAAGAAAGTTGGTAAGTGAATGGGTTAAAAATCTTAGATTACCAAATGGATATGCCTCAAATTAGGCTAATTGTGTAGACATGAAAGAGTGCAAAATATCTTGAATGAAGAGTCATGATTATCATGTTTGGATGGAAAGGTTCAAGCCAATTGCATTTAAAGACTTGTTGCTTAAACTAGTTTGGAATGCCTTAACAAGTCAAGTCTATTTTTAAATACGTGTGCTTAACTATGCTATAAGTTCAAAATATTAAAAAAAAATTAGAAGAAAGTGTATAAGTATCAATATGCAAGTTAGAAACAATATTCCTTCCTAGCTTCTTTGACTTGATAGAACATTTGCCAATCCATCCACCACATGAAGCTAAAGTTAGTGGTTTATGCAATATCAATGGATGTATCCATTCTAATGATAATGATCAAAATATTTACTTACTGTATTAAATATTGTCTTTCTAAACTAATATATGACATTAATAATTATACGTTCTTACACTATTTGAAGAAGAAAATTACCAATAAAGCTTATGTGGAGGGTTCTTTTTGCAAAGCACATCTTATTAAAGAAACCTCATATTTTTTCTTTCATTATTTTGAATCCCATATTCAAATTCTCAAATCAGGGTGGGTTAGGTATCTCCTTGCATACAAGAGGATTAATTCCAATTTTAGAATATAAAAGAAGATAAGTATGTATTAAATTTTTATATTTTTTACTTATTATATTTTAGTTACCCCACTCCAATTAACTACTTGTTAATTTGTTTTAGGTAAAGGTAAAGGAGAAAAGGGTGAAGCCTACTATCTCAAAGTTATTCTTGATGACATATAAAATAGAATAGAATAGTCTATATGGGTAAGTAATATATTTTAATTTTTATATATGCATAATGTTATTTTATTTAATAATTAATTTATGGTGTATCAGGCTAAATTTAAAAATATCATTGGGGGACATAGAGGTGACACTTCTAGAATATAAGATGATGGATAAATAGATGCAATTATAGAAGCAAAAGAAGAAGATATCGATGGGGATGAAAAATCCTTCATAACAATGGTATTTACTCTTCCCAAAGAGCAAGATGCCAATTGTAACGCCAGGTACATTGTAAAAACACCAAAATAGGCCAATTTGAAAAGCAAGTCTCCTGAGATGAGTGATTCAAGGCCAAATAAAATTTGGATAAAATTTTAAATAATAGAAAATGAGGATTTGAGCCTTGAGTTTCCTAGAAATCGGGGTCGGATTAATTCAAAAAAATTACCGAAAGGCCAGTGGCATTTTCATAAATAAGTGTAATTTTGGAAAAACACCTAGGAGGACTTTTTAAATGCAAATTTTGAGTTACCTAGGGTTCTCAGAGGCCCCAAAAATCATGGGAAGCCCCGGGACTAGTAAAGCCCCTCCAGTGTACTCTTTCTGACGTCGGTTGACTCAAACTTTGATCTATTCGTTCGGGAAGGTTTTAGCTCTGATTTGAGTGATTCCAAAGGCATTTTATTAAATTAGGAATCCAAATTTTATGATGAAAAAATGATTTTAAAAAAGGATCTACAACGAAGCCAAACCGAAAATGCCATTATGGAAGGGCAAAAATGAAAACAAATTACACAAAGAAGCTTCTAAATGCTCCTTTTAAATCCATGTTCAGCCTCCCCCTCTTTAAACTAACTTTCTTCTGCCTAAATCTTAGAAAAGGAGCTGTTGTCTTAGGAGCACAAAGAGAGAAAATTTTGGAGGAAGAAAAGCCAAAAGAAAGGTGAGAAAGTGTAAGATTTTCATGCTCCTTCCTCTTGAAACTTCATCCTCCCCTTCTTGCTTCATCTTTCCATGGTTTTAATGCAATTTTTGGTGCTAATTTGGGTCCAGATCAGAGGAGAGAAATTCAAAATTTAAGGAGGAGGAAGAGGAAAGAAGAAAGGCTCTTGAAGGAAGCTTGATTTCAAGGTAGTTTCTCTTCCCTTGTTGCTTTTTTTTCTCCCTTTCCTCTTCCATGGTAGGATGCCTCAAACAAAACCATGAAGAGGAAAGAGTTTCTGTTTTATAATCCAAAAGAATCCATCAAACCAAGCCATGGGAAGATGGATTATACTAAAAAAATGCATGAAAAACTAGTAAAACTCAAGTTAAAAAAATGTAGGGTGCTTGAACATGGTTTAAAATCTGAATTGATTCAAGACTTTCCCATCATATATGAGTGTTTGTTTGAGTTTCTAAGACTCCTAGGAAGCCTCCCAAGTGCCCCATCCCTTAAGGAAAAATCTCAAACTCCATGGGTCTTTAATGGAAGCATAAATCGGTCAAGACCCTTAGAAATCGCTAGGGGATATTTTAAATGGTTCCAATCTTGATTTAGGACTTTATATGATAAAAGAAGACAGGAGAAACTCTTGAAAAAAATTTAGAAGCCTTAGGTTAGGAGATGAGGCAATGGCTTCCATAATATTACCTTATAAAGCAATATGGACCTAGGTTTGTGAAAATGAGTGTGTGATGGTTTCAAGGACCTTAAATGAGGTCAAGAGGTCTAAATATGGCAAGAGAATGAAACCAAGAATGTTAATTATGGTAGTTGCTTCATTAGACCCTTAATGGAACCATATTGTGATAAATAAAACAAAGTGTAGTTTTAAGAGTGAGTTGGATGTCATACCTTGTTGTAAGAGTATAATTAAGTGTTGTTTATTGTGAATAGGCTAAGGAAATTCAACCCCACCTCTTTGTGTTTGTGGAACTGAAAAGGAGAAGGAACAAGCAAAGTAAAGCTTGAATTTGCACCAAAGTAGTTCTCTACCTTTTTTATTGCATTTTCTTATTGCATATATGTCATTGTGTGCTTATGTGTCTATGTATATGTTTGAGACATGCCACTTGATGCTATGATGCTATTTTGGTACCAATATGCTTTCTTGAATGTCTTCGAATTGTGGAAGTAGCTCATAAGGGTGAGATAGTGCCAAAAGTCCCTTAATATGGGTGAGGAGATGCCAAAAGTCTTATGGCATGGGTAAGATCAGGCCAAAAGTCCCTTGGATGGGTGAGGCTAAGTCCAAAGTTTCAAGAACCAAGAGTGAGGCAATCCAAAAGTCCTAGAAATGGGGTGAGACTAAACCAAAAGTCCCTAGAGCTCATTCTTATACTTGACATGAGTTTGTAATACAAAAATATAAAAGATGAATGCTTCATAGATTGATTGATTGCATACTTGTACCTTTGACATGATGTATGCCTTGAAAATGTGCTCAGATAGGTGTATGAGCTATTGAGATTCAATGAATCTCACCCCCTCCTTTTTTTCATCTCATATGATCTAGGTGGAGTCCAAGATCCAAAGAATGGAAGCCAAGGAGCTTAAATCTCTTAGCAAAATTTGCTAGTTTTGATGTACTAGAATGTCAAAGAATATATGTATATGTTATTTTTGAGCCATGACACTTTGAACAAGTGTAAAACTATGTAAAGTTAGTGTATGAATCAAGAATAGAGTTAAATGAATAGAAATGTGCATTTTGACCACTTGGGAGCCCACTTGTGCATGTATGTTTATGGAAGTGGCATGGTGAATTTTAGTTGCATGAAGATTCAGACCTTATGAGGGACTTATTTATGATATATTTGTACTTTCTAAATTGCTTAAATGTGTGTGGAAAATGAATGACTCATTTGAACCAAATTTGCCTCTTATTGGAACCAAAAGTGCCATAATATTGAGTTGTGGAAAAGTCTGACCAAATGACCTCTTCTTGACTTGAAATTTTTCATGCAAGTAGATCTTATCTAGAGATTTTTGGGAAGCTAAAGATCAGGTCATTTGGAGGTCTGTGAAATTTTTTATGATTTTTCAAAGTTGATATCAGAATTTCGGATTTGCACAAGTACTGTTCATTTAGTCAATTATGAAATTGTGTCATCCCAGGGGCAAACACGGTCCAATGGCTACTAAATTTTATAGATAGCAATTACGCATTCACAATGACTTGTAACAACTAGAAGCACCTCATTTGGAGGTTAGAGCTAAGAGATATGAATTTTTGAATTTCTGGAACAGCAACAGTAGAGCAGCACGAGCTGAGTCACTGTTCTATTAAATTTCAGTAGCTAAACGTGATTTCTCTAGTCTTAGTCTATTTTTACCATAAATTTAACATTTATAGCTTTCCAAATTGGTATCATTTGCATGAATTAGATTTTTTTGGAATTAATTAGATATTTTTGAAGTTCATAGCAAATACTTGCATCAGTACTAGTAGCTTGTCAAACGTTTTTCGCTTGTCAAACGCTTTTTGTGTTATGTTTCATGGCCTGGACATATTTTTGGCATAAATTAGACATGTGTATCTTTCTAGAATGGCCAAGAATATATGATTTCAATTTTTGTGGATTTAGTTATGAATTTCTGAAGTTATGACAGAAAATTGAGATTCTGGCCAAAAATAATAGTATGAGTTTGATACTCCCCTTTGAATTCCATGAGTTGTGAGCCAACTTTGCTAATGCAAATGAGTTGTATGTATATAATTAAATATGAGAATGTGATGTATGAGCTCATATGGTCCACGTGACACCGAGTGGAATTTTCATACATGACGCAACACGAAATAAGGCATCATTTTAATGCCATTTTCCATTCTCTTTTGTGCAATTCATCACGTGAGACTTAGAAATGATAGGAAGCAAGTTAGAAATATATGGTGTTACACCAATGCTTGGATTGAGGCAGTTGGAAGACTAACAAAAAAGGTAGAGTTTATGACCTTAACTCAGAGGCCACTATTGTTATGCATGGAGCTAACCTAACATCTTATGGTTTAACGTCTTCTTTAATAACACCAGCTCCCTCAACACAAAATTGAATTGACATGCCTACCTTTTATGAAGTTGCCAAGTAAGTAGTAAAGACTCGCAAATATGCAAATAGATTTTCATAAGGAGTTATAGGCAAGTATTCAAGTAGTCATCCAATCTATTAATCCAAGTTAGCTACCAAGATTTATTGGAGATTCAAAGTTTGCATCACATATTGGTTAATGTGTAAGATAGTATAGATATTTTCTGGGACTAAGATGCAAACTTTTATAAGAAACTTTAACACTTTGTAATATAAATTTCTAATATTATATATTGAATTCCTATTTATTAAATCAATCTTTAAATTTTGATTGATATATATTATATTGAAACATATATTGGAATATAACATTTACAATGGAATTAACAATGGATATAGAAAGGATTTATCTATTTATTTATTTATTTATTACCATCATTTAGCAACAAATTTCAAAATAGATGTAAAAAGTTTTCTTTTCTAACTTTCATTTAGAAATGGATTTAAGAATGGATGCAATGTTTTTCTTTTTTTCAGAAAAAATGGTTTAGGAACAAATTTAGCTACAAGGTTCTCCTTTTCCTTTTAATATTAACAAGGGATATATAACCATTACTAAAAGTTAAACATTTACCTCATGTTAACTAAATTTAGCAACATTTATATTTGAAATTAGCAATAGAAATATCCATTTCTTAGCCATGGATTAGTATGGATGCTACTAAAATTTACTAAGGCCCAATTTAGCTAGGGATTAAGCAATGACACTATCCATTACTTACTTATGATTAGCAATGGATTATTCCATTACCAAGTGGCTATTTCTAGTAATATTGTCCTAATATCTTTAAAGGATTAAGGATCTTTGAAAATATTCAACAAAATTCTTAAGTAGTAGACCTCTTCAATGCTAGGTGAAACAAGGGTTCTCCAATTTTAGGACCTTACTAATCTTAGTTCATGTGTGGATTGTATTAAGGGTAAGCAAATCAATGAGTCACATAAAAATAGGAGAAGCTTTAAATTATTAAAGATTATACATACTAATATATGCTATCTATACTTATGTTTTGATGGTTAGAAGTATTTTATCTCCTTTATTAATGATTTCTCATATTATATGTATATCTACTTGCTTTATAATAAAAGTAAGGCATTGGATGTTGGTAAGGAGTATAAAATAGAAGTAGAAAAATAATTTAGAAAATAGATTAAGATTGTGAGGTTAGATATGAGAGTTCGATACCTTGACAATTACATTATGACAGGCTAACAAGTACATTATAATAGGTAAACACTAAGTCCATTTGCTAAGTTCTTTCAGAAGCATTTAGTTTCATAATATACATACTTTTCTTACCTAATATGAATGATGTGGCTAAAAAAAAGGAAACTAGATGCTATTAGATATGGTGAGGAGTATACTTAGCAACTTCAAACTTCTTATTTCTCTATGAAAGCACACAAGAAAACAAGTATATATTTTGAATAGGTTTTCAACAAAGGTTGTATCCAAAACACTTTTTAAAATCTAAAAAAGTTGAAAACCTAGTCAAAATCGTATACATGTATAAGATTGTCCTATAAAGGCAAGAGTATACAACCCATATGAAAGTAACTTAGATCTTACGATTGTTACAACTTATTTTATAAGCTTTGCAGAAAACTCCAAGGGTTACAAGTTTTATTGTCCTACACATTTAGTGAGATTTATGGAATTTAAGAATGTCAAATTCTTTGAAAATTACATAATTAATAGGGTTGATCAATCTCATGACTTAGTCATTGAAGATAATTGCATTTAGGAAATAACCTTTACTAGTTATGATGGAACATTGATTTTGCATGAAACCCAGGCTGTTATAGTGGATATGGGACATAATGAATGTAACATTCGATTTAAACAAAAGTAGAATTCAACAAGATAATGAAGAGGGTTCCAGAATAAAATAAAGTAAGGTTAAATAAGGGTAAAGAATTAATTAGGACATTAAGAAATGAGGTTATGAAATCACTTATGTAAAGAAAACAGAGCTAAGATGACTATATAGAGAAAATGGTACATCAGTGTCAAAATTACAATTTTTAAAAAAATTTTAAAAACTTAAGAAAAAGAGTTTTAAATGCCAAAGATAATCTCACTAAGGTTTTTAAAGGCTTTGAAAACTATAAGAACCATCAGGATAGTTAAAACGTTTTTTATGCATGATTTATGATGTCGGTTAATCATAACTTTGACTACACTATTCAGTATGGTTCTAAATCTCCAAAATTTCAAAGTAAATGCTTTTAATAAAGTAAAGAGCCTAAATTTTTCATATGGAAAAGATGATTCTAAAAAAAGAGTTAAAATGAGACTAAACGAAGGAATTGAACATGAGAGGCAAAATGTTATTTTTAAAAATTTATAAATGAGGCTTCGTATGAAAGCCACGTCCCACCATCTTCTCTAGGCTTCCATTTTGAAATTTTAGAAACTTTATTGGTGTCACTTTTGAGGGAGGAGAGAGAATGATTTCAAGCTTTCGTTTAGATAAGTAAACTGCCGTGTTTAATCTCGTTCTAACTAAAAAAGTTGATATACTCTCTGAGAGTTTTCTAATAGTAGTTTTCTTTTCATGAAGCTTAGATCTGACCTAAGGCAAAAAGAAGTTCTTTTTAAGAAACTAATTGGTGAAAATTAATCATGTGAAGAGTACCCATATTAAGGTAAGTTTTCAGCTGAAACACTTGCAAAATCTTTGTATTCTTTGGCCTTAATAGTTCAGCCATGAGAGAGAAAGTGATGAAGATATTTTTTTTTCTTTAAGTGTTCTTAATGAATTCAAAGGTTTTAGCATGCAAGAAATTCATATCTACCATTGGTTTCCTTTAAATCATAAAAGAAAACAAGTTAGGCCATTATGTGTGTATGTTCAGCGAAGACATAGATGAATAAAAAACCATGTTGTTTTTAGTTTCCAATTAGTGCATTTAGATGTTTTATGATGCAAGGAATAAGAATCTAAGCCTAGAATTGAATGAATCCTTGAAATCTCTAAGTTAGGGTTTGTATGGTACATATTCAACCATGATGAATTTGGAGGGTCTAGGAAGTTGTTCAATTGATTTTAAGGATATGGATAGTCTTATAATGATATAAGAACAATAATGGAAGCATTAGATGCTATATTTTGAAAGTTGAATTTTTAGGATTTAAGAAAGGGCATTTTGAGATCAAATGGTGTTAGGTTTGTCCAAATAAGTTTATGATGGGTCTAATAAATCATATTAAGGTCATTTAGATTATATATGATGAGAATTTGAAGTTTAGAAGTTACCCCTTAAGCTTAAGGTTACATAATGTGTTCTAACATATCAAGAATGAAAAATACCAAATGAATAGTATTAATGATCATATAAATAGTAAATATGAAATTTATGGTTTAAATTATGAATTCTAGAAGCATGAGTTTGTTTAGGATTTATGTTTAATGGAATCCTTAACCTAAAGCCTAAGTTAAGGATTAATTGCAAGAAGTTAAAAGTTAAAAAGAATTTCACATGGTTAGCCCTTTAAATATGGTAAAAATTAAGCATTTTAAATGATGAAATTGCCACTTGGTAGGCAAGTATCTTGAAAACATATAAAAGAGGGTTCTAGGTGCACTTTAAGTGGTCTAAAATATATTTAAAGGTCAAAAAAGTTTAAAAGAAGTTTTTATAAGCTTTAGATATTGATACATTTGTAGGGCAAGCTAGTGAGACTTTATCCCATTATTGATGTAGAGCTGAAAAGGAAAAGAAAAAGGAGCAACAAAAAGAATAGGAAGATTAGAGATTTTATTAGCTTCCTTTTACCTATTCAAGGTAGTTTGATCTCCCTGTCTTACATGTTAAGTTCAGATGCTTGTATATGTTTTTGCTTGATATATTCTTGAGTTATGCTTTAATATACTTTTCGTTATGAGTTTTATGCTTGAGTTTGATATGTTTTTGGCTCCTTGATCCTTATGGTGGGGAATTGAGTGCAAGAGCTCTTCCTTGGCTATGAGTTGAGCTAGGTTGAGTCTAATTAGTATGTTAAGATGTTATGGCTTATTGTGAAATGAGTTTTCATGTTAAAAGTTGCATTGGAGTTTCATGATACATGAGAATCACCTGGTTACACCACATGCATTGCATTTTCTCATAGCATTCATATATGCATTGATTTGGTTGAGATTAGCTATTGAGATTCTCCCTGAATCTCACTTCTATTTTTATTCTTCCCACTAACCAGTGCTAGGTGGAAATACCAATGCTAGCAAAGGAAAAAAATAGGACAATGTTCATAATTAGAAAACAATATAAATCATATATGTATTTGATTTTTTTGTAATATTACAATGAAAGTAAATGCCAAGTTTTACTTCTTTAGTGATGTAATATGTGAAATAGTATAAAGTTAATAATGAGGTAATTCTAATGTGAGTTTGTTAGTAACAAATGATAATGTATATCTAGATAATGTTCTTTGATATTACTATTATATGTAATTTTCATGTTTGTAAGTTCTGGGATAAAATATGACCATTTATTGGGTCTAGATAGTTGATTTTATAAAGGAAAACTCTGCCAGATTTTCCTTAGAATGTAATGTAAGTCTTAGTTTTTATTTGTATTTATTTGCTAAACTGGAATGACATGGAATTATGAATAAAGATAAGTGAACATATTCAAAAATTTTAGATTAAGTATTTTGTCTAGATAAGTAAATGGACTTGTTGATGAACTATAATAGCTAAAGAAGAAATAGTTAATGAAAGTATTACAATAAAGTTCTAGAAATCTCATTTGATCATGTTGAAAATTAAGAGTATTTTCATTTTAAAGATTTTACCATTTATAATGAAGCACCACATAATGAAGAATTGACACCTTAAACAATAGTAAAGGATACTCTTATTGAGCAATCTTAATCTTCACAATAGATTAAATTGAGAAGATTAATAAGGGATAAGAAGTTGACAATAACTAGTAATTACATGGTGTACCTTACTGAATCTAACTATGACATAAGTATGAGGATAACATTATAATGTTTTCTTAGGCAATGACTGTTGAGAATTCTAAATTGTGGTATGATGCCATAGTTAAAAAAATGGAATCTATGGTAAAGAATCATGTATGAGAGCTTATAAAGTTGCCAAGTGGTGACAAGGTAATTGGTTATAAATGGGTCTTTAAGATAAAAGTGATTCATTAGGCAATATTAAGTGCTACAGGCAAAATTGGTTGTTAAGAATTTTACCCAAAAGGAATGAATTAATTATAAAGATATTTTCTCTCCTATATCAAAGAAGGATTTCTTTGATATCATTAATTGCCCTAATTGCCCATTTTGATTTAAAATTATACCATATGGGTGTTAAGACCATCTTCCTCAATGTTGACATTAAGGAAAAGGCATATATGAAATAGCCTAAAACATTCACAACAAATGTTAGTGAGAATTTATTGTGTAAGCTAAAAAAAATCATTTTTTGACTCAAGTAAGCCTTATAATAATGATACCTTAAATTCAATAATATAATCACATCTTTTGGTTTTATTAAGAACATCATTTATTACTATATATACCATAAGGTCAGTGGGATCAAGATCATTTCTTAATTTTGTATGTGGATGATATATTACTTACTTCAAGTGACTTAGATTGTTGCATAAGGAAAAATAGTTCTGATTCAAGAACTTCAAATTAAAGGTATGGTTAAGGCGTCTTATATCATTTGCATCAGGATCCATTGAGATAGATCTCAATGTATCTAGGGACTATTATAAGAAACCTATATAAATAATGTTCTTGAATAATTCATAATGAAAGATTATTTACTTAATATGGTGCCCATAATGAAAGTGAATAAATTTAGTCTATTTCAATGTCTTACTAATGAGTTGGAAAGGAAAAAAATGAAAAATGTTCCCCATTTCAAGTCTTATATATGCATAGGTCTGCATATGAGATGATATTGCTTTTGCTATGGGCATATGGGGAAGGTATCAAAGAAATCTAGAGGTGGACCATTAGAAAGCTGTGAAAAAGGTTAAAAGATAGCTTTAAGGCACAAAAGGATATATGCTTACTTATAGGAGAACTGACAACTTGGAATTTGTTGGTTATTCAAACTCGAACTTAGCAGGATGTGTTGATACAAAGAAGTTAACTTTAAGATACATTTTTTTTATAGCTAAATAAGTTATCTCATGGAGAGGTGCTAAATGATCCTTAGTAACTACTTGTACTATGAAAAAAGTTGTGTTAATTTCTTATTTTGAGGCAAGTTTATAAGGCTTATGACTAAGAAATTTCATTATTAGGCTTAAAATTATGGATTCAGTCTCTAGGTCTATTAAAGTGTACTATGGCAGCATAGTTGCTATTTTCTTGGGTAAGAATAACAAAAGCAAGAGTCAAAGCAAACATATCAATATCAAACACTTAGCCTTAAGAGAACAGGTTAAAGCTAATCAAATGATCATAGAACACATTCAGATTGAAAAAATGCTAGCTAATCCTCTAACTAAAAAAGTGCATGCAAAGAAGTTTAAGGATCATCATGTGCCTCAAATGGATCTTAGACCATATCTGGTTTAGTTGAAGTGTGTAGGTGATGAAATTCTAAATTATTGTTGTGTTATTTCTATATATTTTTATATGTTTTTGCAATTGAGTTTGAAACTAAATAAATGTGCCTTTAAATTATTGTTTTGTAGGTGATCTTAGCAGGCAAGTCTATAAGGTTTATTCATAAAAATAACTTTTCCATAAAGTTTAAAACATATTAAAGGTAATACATGAGAAGTAATACTTACTTTCAAAAGACTTACCACTATGATTATTATAATATGTATTTAATTTACTTGTAAACATGTTACATGGCAATTCATATTCAGACTAAATAGGAAAATGTTGGAATATTTTAAAATTATATAGGAAAAAGAATTATTTTATTATATTAATTTCAATAATTATGAAAAAGGAGCATTTTTATATTCTATTAATTTAAATTTTAAAATATATCTTGAATGGTTCTCATATCTCTTAGAATTTATAAATTGCCATTATAGGCAGTTATCAAAGGATTAATGGGATAAGGTCAGTTTTATCACATTAAAACATAATAAAACTCTTGATGGGAGAGTCCATTTGACTATTTGGAAAAATGAGAGGTTCCCTAATAAGAAAGACCTTCTCTAAGAGAGATTACCATCACTAAGGTTTCTACACATGTTAAAAGGTAATTCCAAGAAAACATTATTCTTCTCTTTTTTTTGTGTTCACAATTTTAGGTGTTGAGATCGTAAACTTGATTACCTAGGGTTTTTACTTTCAGTATGAAAAGTATAACTGAAGGTATTTATAATTTTATTACTTTCATTTAAATTCTCTCCAATGTTGTAATTATTGAGTAGAAATTCCAAGAAGATTTTGTTGTATGAATTTCACTCTTAAGCTCACATGTTAAATAGATTATGAACATGGAGAGATTTTAAACTGTTTGTTTGTTAGTTAAAATTTTGAATTCTAGACTTACAACAAATTTTTTTTCATTAACAGAACCCTAGTTGTAAAGCACAAGAAACAATATTTTGGTTGAATACATCCATGGTAGAATATTTGATTTAGATTACCCTAATAATGAAAAATCACATTAGATTACGTCTAATGTGACTTTTCATTATATATATTATGAGCACACTAGGCAAGAAAATTAATTAGTTCATTAGCTTTTGCTTTATGACAAAAGTGTTAATACCAGTATCCGCTTTCGCATTTTTCTTTAGAAGAAATATTAGTCATCTTCTTACTCATTTCTTGGTGCAATATTTGCATTCATTATGGAATAAAAAAATTAGAATATTATGTGAAAGAACTAGACTTACATAAACTTTAAAGATAGTACGATTCAAATATGTCATTATTCTGATTATCAAGAAATAAAATATAAAGTAATACTTTATAAAGTATTACGTGAGCAAAATAAATGCAAGGTAATTCTTGCACATCTCAATTTATACTTTATTATATGCTTCCAAGCTAAATGAAAAGAAGTTTCAAACATACTAATAAATATCCTAATTAGATAACTCTACTTTTCTTGCTTCACCTTCTTTATGACTTTGTTGCTAAATGCCTAGGCATTCATGTTATCCTCCCTAATAACACCTTTCAATATTTCACCAAATAGTCATTTTTTTTGAGTTTCAAAGCTTGCATAACTTGAGTTTGACATATTATCATAACATGTAAATGTAGTTTTCTATTATAAATTTTTCAAACGCAAAAACACACTATATTAATTATCACAATCAATCAATATAAAGGGATGAATCTAAGTGGACATGTTTATTGGTGATAAATATAAAGGGATTTTAATCAATCTATATAAATACAATTAATTCTTCATTATCATTTTAAATTCAAATAAAGTCAATCAAATTCAATTGTAATAAAAGAAAGAAATAGCATGTAATTGAAGGGAGAGATAGAAATTTACCAAAAAAGGATTAAAAAATATAAACTTGAAATTTTGGTTAGGAAAGAGCTAAAAAGTGTTATAATAAGTTAAATAAAAAATATTTAAACTTGTAATCCACCATATGAATCAGATATGAGATAAAAACGTTAATAATGATATAGTTATCAAAGAAATTTCATATTAAATAAAATAAGAATTTCTTGTTATTTGTATGTAATAAATTAAAGAAAAAGGAAATGTACAAAAAGAAGAAAAGTATGAAATTAATACCTTATCAAGCTCAACTATGTTGGTAGATCATGTTTCAAGCCCATATCTTGATTGACATCAAGTAACAAAATTTAAGAGTTGAACAATAGCCTTACATGTACTTATAGGGGAAAAAACCTAGTGCATTTTATATACGTACACATAGCTATCATCAAAAGAACTAAGAAAGACTATACGATGTCACTGTCATAGCTTATTCTTAGCACCAACACCACGTATATTTGGTTATACATTTTATATTTTTGCCTTTTGACTTTATGCTCGAACAAAATCCTTTTTCCTATAAATCTATTAAGCTTCTCAAAAGCATCTCCTTTTTTTATATTTTTTCTAAGGGGCACAAAATAAATATTTGTAATAAAATGTTTTAAAAATACATGTTATTCAATATTATCATCCAGGAAATAAAAAATAAAAATCTCATAAAAATAATAGAATCACACAATTTAGCAGTTGTGATTTTCAAATACTAAGAAGCATCTATATCAAAAACCAATTGTTGCCTTTAACCCAAGTTTTGGGTGGTTGTTTTTTGCGATCCACACTTATATTCGAAGTTTTTTAGCATCTTGATCTTTATTTTGAGGTTATTTTTGTCATTTGAAGCTTCCATTTAATGTTTTTGTTGGTTATTTTGTTACTTTTCTTGATTAACCCTCTATTTATGTTCTAACCTCTTTCTCTTGTCCTTAGCTCCTTTAATATACGCGTTAGCTTTAAGAGTGACAACACTTCTTTCCTTTTAATTCCTTTTTTTTTGGCTTCTCGTGTCTTTTTCTCTTCAAGAACAGAAACACTTCTTTTTATTTCTATAGTAGATTTAAACAATATCTTACCTATCCATTTATGTTATTTGCATTTTGGTTTGTTTCCCATTTATGTAATCTTTTGAGTTGTCGCTTATGGTAGATTAGAATGATATGTAGTCCTTCATTATGTCCTTTTGACATATTAGAAAATATTGTTGTATCCTTATCATGAAGTTTATATTCCCTTTTGGGGAGTTCTATTGTGCTCTTATTAAAGTTCAACTTGTTAAAGATTTAGAGTTCAAGAATTCGATTTCATGTCTCAAAGGTGTTTACACCTTAACAGCATCCATCAAACAGTTGGTACTAAAACCATATATATTTTGTTTGGTGACTATTATTTGGAGACATTTTAATTCCTTTATGATTAATAAATTAATTAATGCTATTTCTCTTCAAATAACTCTAAAGAAGTTAACAAAAATAAGAATTTTTTATTATTGAAATATTAATTTGATATCCTTAAGAAATTGAAAAGAAGTTGAATTTGTTAAATAAACCTTCCAACTTATTTGAAGAGATAAAAAATTTTATTACTTATACTAAAATAAATCTCCTAAAATGATTCAAAAAAAGTCATTATTATAATTATTTCTTAAACAAACCTCTCCAAATAATTCAAAATTAAGAGGTAAAAATTTGATTATTATCATTGTTATTGTTATTATTATCATTATTGTTATTGTTATTAATATTGTTATTGTAATTAATCTTCCTTTTAAAATTTTAAATCATTTTTTAAGCACAACTGAACATGTTGAATACATATACAATATTAGCATATGTCAAAAATTATTTAAACTAAAGGAACACTAACCTATAGCCATTGAGCTTTGAAACTAAGTTTTCTACACATTGGAGGTGCTTTTAAGCTTTAAAGAACACCTTAGATGGTTTATAAGGTATTTACAAAGTGTTTTTTTCGAGCTTAAAGACCTCTCTTTTTATTTCTGAGCTTTGTATTTCTTTTCCCATAAGAAAGAACAATACTTTTCAATGGTGGGCAGCTTTTTAACTCCTAAATTAGTAGGAAGTCCAAATTTTATGGACCAAATAATAAAGTTATTGTAACTAACTTAGATGAGCTTATGTTATTTGATAATCTTGGTCGGTGATAAGTCCAATTTATATATATTTTTTCACAACTTTTTAGAGGGACTCATCATGCATCAGGTTAATTTTCCCTATTGTATATCTATGTTAGAGTCAATTTACATTTAGGGGGAATTTAGTGAAGATATAAGAATTTTTATACAAAATTGCTAAATTCAGGTTTTGTTTGTGTTGATGAGTTCAATTGATGTAAAGAGAACCAAGTTTCAAAAGTGTTTATTTTTAATCTGCATGGTCTTAAGCAATAGAGTCTAACCTAAACCTATTCTAGTAGTAAAGCATAGTGTAAAGTAATTAATTCTTAATTAAGTAGTCTAATTTGTGTTTATCTTTATTTAATGCTTGTGGATAGTTTTCAATTAAGTTTTATCTTTGATAGGTTAAAAATGTGAATAAATAAAGTTTGGATGTCTTGGTGTCAATTTTAGAAGAATCCAATTCAAAAACCCATAAGACAACATTTTTGGAAGGTTGGAAGAGGTGGGCTGTAACCAAACTTGGTTGTGGTGCCCATGTTGTCAACTCTAGTACAATTTCTCAAGAGTTGGGCACTGCAACTAGCCAAGAATGCTAGTTTTGGTGCCTGTGCATCATTGTTAAAATGCAAGTTTTTGTGTCCTTTGAAAATGGGCTTTTAGTAACCTATAAATAATGGACTTCGAGCATCCAAAAGAGTTACGGAAGGCTTGCTATTTTTGGGTTCTCAAAGCAACTTGCAAAGTTTTTTAGAGCTTGGCAATGGTGAAAAGATGAAAATCTAAGGGCTTTCATGCTTGATTTTATAGGGTAACCAACTTAGAACACTTATATTAAGTGAGGTTCTTTATCCTTTGCCTCTGTAATTGTTTTTCCTTTTCTTGCTTTAACTTTTGTTGATTTTGTTTAACTATATACTATGTAAGTGACCTCAAAACAAAAAATAAACTTAGCTTCCATGGTAAAATGAGTACACAATGTCTACCTTGCACTCCTCTAAGACATGACTTCACTAGCAAACATGAAAACATATGAATGTTGAATTTGTGAATCAACACAACTGACAAAGTCTAAATCTAAGTACCCAACTACTACCAAGTTGTCCAATTTATCTATACATAATCATGTAAGCTTTGGTTTTTTTGAGGTACCTCAACGCTTTATTTGTAACTCTCCAATGGTCCATGCTTGGTTATTTGATATCTCCCTAACATTACAACAATAAATACAATGTCAGATCTTAATAGACATGAGTATACATTAAAACTCCTAGAGCATAATCTCATATAATGTTTTCCATTTATTTCCTTTTTAGTTCATTTCTCAAGCATTGGTTTAAATTGAACTTGTCATTTTCCATAATAGTTGCTATAGTTGATGAACGATCCTTTATCAGGTTTCATGAAATAAACCTAGAATGCATTGAGTTCTGTCTCTATAGATTTTAATGGTAATGACATCAGATGTTTCACTCATATTCTTCAAATCAAAGTTTATAGAGAGAAATTGTTTCATCTTATACCTTAGTTTTTGGTTGCAAGGAGAATATCATTTGCAAAAAGAATATCATTCACATATAAAATAAGAAAACGTATTTTATTCTTACTACCCTTTTTGTATACTCATTGATTCATGATGTTCTCTGTAAATTAAAACGAGGAGATGATATCATGCAATTTCAAATATCATTGAAAAGAGGTTAACAAACTTTACTTTTTTAATTTTATATAAATTATTAGATTAATCAAAATTTAAAACTTACTTTGCTCTCAATCTAGTGAAAATATTCAAACTAAACAAAATATAAAAACATTATTGAGAATGAATAAAAGGTTCATGTGAAATAAAAGTAGAAAGCAAAAAAAGAGAAACACATTTAAATTTTAAATAGTATTAATGAGTGTCAAATTATTAATAATTAAAAAAATTCCAACATTATGTGGATATAATCTAAATTTTCAAGATATTTAGAATTATAATTTTTCCCACAAAAATTTAACATTTAAAAGATAACTAATTTTCCCTGGTCCTTGTTCAAGTTCCTAAAATAATGAAATGTTAATGAGTTTTAAGGAAAAAAAATTATGTGAAATTTAAGTTTTAGTAAAAAAAAAGAATTGTAACTTTAAAATATGTTCATTTTAATATAAATCTAATACAAATTTTTATATTAACCAAAATTTAAAATTTGAAAGATAATCACATTTATCTTTAATACAAACTTTTAAATTAATGATAAATTAAATAGAATTTTGATTATAAAAATAAATATGAAATAGAAAGAAATGAAGGAGTGTAAGTGAATGAGAAGAAGTTCCAGTATTTTTTAGAATCTAAAATTTGAATTATAAAAGATGCATTAGAAAGGATATTTAAACAAAAAAAAAAAAGAAAGGATGAAGTTTGTTTTAGTGTAAAGGAAATTCAAATGTGAGTATGCATTTATTGAATAAAGAAAGAATAAAAAAATGATGATGAAGGCCTAAAGGAAGAAATGAGAGAGCCACAAAGATGTGAAGTATGGGAGGCACCCTCTCCAAAAAGTAAAAATTATGAAAAGAGTATGAATATTAATTTTATCTAACCTCTCTATGTGTGTTAAGAATTTGATAACTTTTCTTCCTTAGTATAAAAGAAAGAGAATTAAAATTAAGCTTAGATTGAGTAACAAACATTCTTTGATCAATTGATTGTTAATACAAAAGAAGGTGAACTTTTAATTAGATTTCTGGCTTTCTTATAACAATTCTGTTAGACATAAGTAACCCCACTTCCATCTTCTAAAGTTGCAACACATACAAATTTAGGAAATAAACATAATAAAAAATTTATAGACAAACACATTTTTCATAAAATTGTGTCCTATCTTATGCATAAGTAGCAATGAAATGGTAATAAATAAACAAGAATAAAACAATGAAAAATAAAAAAAAAAACAATGTCAATAAAGAGATGACAATGTTACATATAAAGGAAATGATATAATGAGTCATGGGGAAAATAAAAGAAATAGAACATATATTGAAGACAAACCTTGGTAGAAAGTATTAGACCATAATAAGAGATGCTACCAATAATAACTTAGTAATTACATGAACACATGTATAATTCCATAATATCACCTATGGGAGCAACAAATTAAAGAATTTTTTTTATTAGAAAGAAGTAAAAGAAATTTTAAGTAGAGGATAATTGCATTCAAAGGGTTTTTTTTGTTAATATGAAAAAGACATTGATTGGGGAATATTTTTTCAAGGGAAAATATCTCCTTGAGAAATATATTCAAGTTAGGATGTTCTTTGTGAAAATGTATGCATGGCTTTAAATAGATTGAATTCAACTTCTTCATTTGCCATCCATAGAGTTAGCTTGCCATTCTTCAAATTGATTATTGCCTTAATTATGGCCAAGAAAGGTCTTGCGAAGATCAATAACATCACAGAATCTTCTTCCATCGATAACATAATGAAGTTAACAAGTAAAAAGAACTTTTTAACTTTTACCAGAACATTTTCCAAAATGCCTACTAGATTTTTTATTGAGCAGTCTGCTAATTGTAATATGATTGTGGTAGGCTTTAGCTCACCTAACTCTAGTCTTTCGCATATAAAAAAAGGCATCAAACTTACACTGGCACCTAAATTACATAGAGTATGATAAAAAAGAACATAACTAATTATACAAGGAATAAAAAAACTCCTTGGATCAGTGAGTTTTAATGGAAGCTTGTTCTAAATGATTGCACTACACTTCTCGGTAAACGTAATAGTGGTGTGCTCCTTGATCTTCCCTTTATTGGATAAGCTTTCTTTCAAAAACTTCACATAAGTCAATATTTGTACCAAGGCATTTGCAAAAAGAATATTTATGTGAAGTTGCTTAAAAACATTAAGAAACTTACTAAATTGCTTATTTAGTTTCTGTTGCCTCGATCTTTAAGGAAAGGGTATTGGTGGGACATTAAGCTTGATTCATGTTAGTGTTAGTGGCTAAACTACCTTTGGCTTATTCTTCTCACTTTGGACTAGAAAACTCATGTGCTTCACATTATCAATATGATCTTAATTAGCAGTTGGCATATTCTTCTCATTAAGGCTCTATAATTGCTTGCCACTTCTCAAAGTGACTACCTTGTAATGCTCTCTTAGATTGATTTTAGTCGGACTAGATAGGTTCCCTTGAGGCCTCAAATTAGATATGCTAATCAATTGACCCAACTATATTTCCAAACTTTAATTGTGGCTGGCTAACTGATCTATCTTGGATTCCAACTTCTCGAACCTATCAGTGGCAACATTGTAAAATTTCTCAAATGCAGTTTCTTAAGATGGCTTCTCTTCATTTTGATGGTGACCACTTTGATTCATGGGCTGGAAGTTCGTTTGGGTGGCCTATCATGATTCCTTAGATTACCTTGGTGTCCCTAGTTACCTTAAACCAAGCTAAGATGATTCCTTCATCTAGGGTTAAAGGCAGCTAAATAGAGATTGTCTTGTGGTCAGTTATTTGACACATATTGCACTTGCTTTGATGCATAAGACCTCGCAAAGTTATTTAGACATTCATTGTATGTATGACCATTGCTACAAAATTCATAATTAATGAAAGATGAGGAATTAGAAACCATATTCACATCTAGCCAATTGAACTGCTTCATCATGATATCAAGTTTACTATTCATTATGTGTATCTAATCCATTTCCATAACACTAGCAACTCCTTTTGATACATGTCTTTCACTAGTCCAGTTGTAGTAATTAGTAGCTATTTTTTCAATTATGTTAACTACTTTATTAGCTAATTTTGTTAAAAAAGATCTATCGAAGGCAACATCTAGGTTAACATTGAGTAACTATTCTAATCCATTATAAAATGTCTGAACTAACGTCTAGTCTTGGATACCATGATGTGGGCATCACCTTTGAAGTCCTTGAAGTGCTCCTATGGCTCATATAATGATTCATTATCCCTTTGCACAAAACTTTAGATTTCACTTCTCAACTTCACAGTCTTGCTCGATGGCAAGTATTTGGTTAGAAAAACTTGTGAAAGCCCATCCCATGTGGTGAAGGAATGAGATGGCATGGAATTTAACCATGTCATAGCCTTACCTCTTAATAAGAATGGGAATAAGCAGAGTCTAATTATGTTGTTTGAAATACAATTCATTTTTAGAGTCTAATTGTATTAGTTGAAATATCATTCATTTTTATTGTATAGCAGATTCTTAAAAGGTAAGTCAGGAGTGCATCAAAGTTATCATATGTTCCTCTTCCAAACTCATTTTACTACACCATTTTAATCATTCTAGACTTGACTTCAAAATTATTGGTCGTAATTGTTGGATTAACTATATTGTTGTTTAACATATATGTATCTAGCACTTAATAAGTGATTCATGGGTCTCACTCACTTAAAAAAGAAAAATCAAAAATAAAGAAAACAAAAGTAAAAAGTTAAAACCAAATATTTTTAAAGTAATAAAAATAATTTTTAAATTAATATTGATTATGCCTTCTTTAACAACAACACCAAAACTTGTTGGGAAAAATATGCAAGTGTATGTCCAAAAAGGGTATATAAGTTTTCTTCTAATATAAAAAATTCCACTAAATAGAACCGAAATTAGCGGCTAATGTCTGTGAGATATATAATGGTACATTGAAAGCATTATTAGGCAAATATGAGAGAGAGAAAAATATAGTAAAGAAGTAATAAATAAATAAAAATCATTTGGCCCATTTGTAATTATTATAAGTGCCTAGGTTCTTATTTTGTGGAATGATTATTGAATTAATTATTTAATTAATTTGACAATTTTTATTAATTATTTACGGATTAGCATTAATTTAATTAATAAGAATAAATTGCAAACTAAAATTAAGTAATCAGGCCCAATTAATAATACTAAGCTCAGAACATATTGGGTGTGGTTGTGTATAATCTATGATAGGTTAGATTGTACATAAGCCTGTTAGGAAGATGTGTAATATCCGGTTCTTTGAAAACTAAAGAAAAAGTGAGAAATGTAATGTACGGTTTCTCCGTAAACAAACAAAATTCACCGGATACAAAAGGAAGTTCCCCAAGATGATGTAGTTAAGGTCCCAAAAAATTTGGGAAGCATTCTAGACTCCTAAATATGATAATCTCAAACTCAGAAGGAAAGAAAAATGGAGTTAGAATGAAGAAACAATTTCTTACGAAAAACTTACGAAACATAATGACATTTTCATAATTTTGAGTAAATTTTAGAATTCACATAGGAGGGCTTTTTAAATGAAAGTTTTGAGTTCTCCAGGGTTCTCAGAGGTCTTGAAACCCATGAAAAACCCCGAGATAGTTAAAACCCCTTCGGTAGACGTTTTCTAACATCAGTTGACCCGAACTTTGATTGATTCATTCGAGAAGGTTTTAGCTCTAATTTGAGTGATTCCAAAGACATTTTACTAAATTGGGAACCTAAATTTCATAATGGAAAAGACGGTTTTAAAAAAGGAGCTAAAATGAAGGAGAAACAAAAATACCAAGAATAAAGGGCAAAATAAAAATTTTTAAAAAGTGTAACTTATTCCCACTTATATATATGATGCACCCTTCTTCTCCCCTCATTATACACGACCATGTTTTGCCTAAAACTAGAAGAAAACCCTAGGGGATGAGGCACACAAGAGGAGGAGGAAAAGGAAGAGAAATTCAAGGTAGAAAGGTATGAATTTTCATAGTTTTTTATGCTCTTTTTTTATAAATCTTTTTTAAGGGAGAAATTGAAGGAAAAATTCAGATTTGAAGAAAGGAGCTCAAAGAACACAAGATTCAAGTGAGAAAAAGTAAAAAAAATAAGGTAATTTCTCTTCCTATGGTTGTCATCTTTGGTTCCCTTCTCCACCATTTTGCCCTACTTGAGAAAATCCTAGGAGGAGATGATTTTTAGGTAGAACCAAGCATGAATCTAAGGAAAAAGGATGTGGAGATTAAGAATATGCAAAGGGAATTATCAAAAAAATCATTAGATTTCAAGATGCAAATTCTAGGGTTTTGTATGCACCTTCAAAAATCTGATTTCATATGATAATTTCTAGGTCTAATTAAGAGTTTAAATGACTCCTAAGATCCCTAAGATGCTCCTCACATGCTTCCTCCTTCAAGAAAACAAAGAGAATTCCAAGGAGGCCAAAAATGGGCATAGTCTTGGCCAAGCATGGATGGAGTAGCTAGAAAGAGTTTTAAATTTTTCTAAACCTATTTTTGTGTCATATATGATGAATGAATATGAGGGAAGGCCTTGGAAAAAATTTAGAACTCATAGAAAGTGATTTGGTGCCTTAGGTTCCATATTATGACCTAAAGAAGCAACATGGTGCTAGGCCTTTTGTTTTAACGGTGTGATGCCTCCAAGAGGCTTAAAAGGAGTCAAGAATCATATTTGAAAGGAAAGAATGAAGCCTAGAAATCATTTTACGGGTGTTGCTTCATTAGGTGCATTTATAAACCATAATGGGGGTTATAGAGCAAACTAGTGTTTAAGTAAGTTGCATGGCCCTAGAAATTATTTCATGAACCTAATTGGCTCCCATAAATTGTATCTAGGCCAAGAGAAACCATCTCCACCAAATTGTGGGTGTGTGACCGAAAGAGGAGGTTTGAATCCAAAAGAAAAAGTATGCGATTGTATACAAGGTAGCTCTCTCCACCTTCTTTCATACATGGATGTGTGTTTAGTTTGTTTTAGAATGTGTGTATATGTATTTTCACGCTATGAAAAGTATACTAGCATACCTTTATATGCCATGATTCTTGATGTCATATTATGTTTTCAAATGAATACATGATATTTGTATGAGTTTGCTATAGTGTGGAGAGGTTAAGAACTCTTTTTTTTTGTGAGGATGAGCCAAGAACCCTTGAGCTTAGTTGAGATAAAGTAAAGAGTCTTCCAAAAGCAAAGTGGGCTCTCAAGAGTATAGTTGAGTCTAAAACTCTTAAAGAATGGGTGAAGCAAATCCAAAATCTATGAGGAGAAGTGTGAGGCCAATCCAAACACTTGGTGAGCTCTTGAATGTCTTGTATGATTTGTTCATATGCCAAGTTTGCTTTTTAAATGTCCATGACTTCCATTTTCTCCATGCATGCATTTGTAAAGCTTGCTTTGCATATATTATCTATAATTGAATAGGAGATGAGCTATTAGGATTCTTTAAATCTCATTCTCTCCTCTCCAATGATCTCACATGCTAGGTGGACCAAGTGAATATATTAATGGGAGCTAACAACATTGAAGGAAGAAGATTGACATCCATATGTCTAGCATTGTCCTTTTAAAGCCATAATGAACCATAATAATGTATATGAATGTTGTGAATGGTTTATGACCCTTGAGACATATGTAATTATGCTATTATATGAAGTAGAAATGTAAGTATGTGTTATATGAATGATGGAATGTGAATTGAGTATGTATGGCAAAGATGACTTCATGAATGAGTTTATGGAAATGTGCATATGTGTGCATGGAAAGGCCAAAATGAGATGCATGGGGTTTGGGACTATTTGAGCAACTCACACAAGTCTTAAATGTACTTTTAGACTTGCCCAAAAGGTATCACAACCAAGGGAAAGCCATTTGGTAATTTTGGTACCTCATGTAGAGCCAAAATTGACCATTATGGAACTTTATATTACTTTTTAGTCAAATGAGTTAGTCTTAATCTGAGATTTGGCATGCTATTAGGTCTCATTGAGAGCTTTTTGAGAAGCTAAAGATCATAATTTTTGGAGGTCTACAGAATATTTGATAATTTTTCAAAGTTGACAATTTTTCTGGTTTTGGTCTGTTGCACTATTCATTTGGTCCAAAATTGAATTCTCTCCCACGAGGCACAAATGATGTCCAATTGCCATGAAATTTTATACAGAGAAGTTAGATATTCATAGTGACTCATGCCAACTTGAAACACCTCATTTGGAGGTATAGAGAAGGAGATATGAATTTTTGAACATTGTATCTAGTATCAGAAATTTTGCCCGACCAGAGGTACTATTCCATTAAATTATAAGGTTTGGGCTTGATAAACTGGAATGGAGATATTTTTTATTTCTAGCTAACATTCATAGATTTTTAGATTGATATCATTTACATGGATTGAATTTTTGTGAAATTAATTGGACATTTTCAAAATTTTCTGCAGAATTCTATATCAATTCCAGGATGTAGTCCGACCTTTGGGCTATTTTGGATATCAAACGTCCTCTGTGATGAAAGTTATGGTCTGGATATATTTTTAGTGTGAAGTAGACATCCATAGCTTTCCAAAATAGCTAAGATTGCATGATTTCGATTTTTCTAGATTTAGTTATGATTTTTCAAAGTTTGGTCAGAACAAGGAGCAAATCTTGCCGAAATTAAACAAGCCCATTTCATGCTTCATTTCGGTTTTCATGAGTTGTGGGTATGATTTTGTGATGCAAATGAGTTGTAATGATGTATTTAAATATGAGGATGCATAGCATGAGCCCACATGGTCCACGTGATACCGATTGTAATTTTTAAGTATAATGTAACGCAAATAAACTCATTATTTTCGGTCCCTTTTTCATGTGCTCTCATGGAAATGATGATGTAAAGCTTATGAATATTATGAAATGAATTAGAATTTATGGTGTTACAAGATGCCCCAACCTGCAGCCTTTTTAGTGATCAATTGGTTTTCTATCATTAAACTGATCAATTGAATGAGAATTATTTATTTGTTAATAATTAATAATTAATTAATTAATAATTAGTGAAAATAATAGGGAGGTTACCAAGAAAGACACGATAACTCTATCATAAAATAATATACTTAAGGTAACTTCTCCATAAAATTATCTCAATCACAATTCCCACTCTTTGAGAAATCTAAAGGGGCAAAGCAGGTTGTTGAATTCATTAACTCTGATCATCTATGGCTGCTTTCAGATCTTCATCAGGTATGGAATTCTACCATTTTATTAGTTGAAAGAATTTTGGGATGATTAATACTATTAACATAAATGGTATTAGAGCATATGTTAATAGTATTATTTTGATTGCATAATTAATTTTAATTCTCCATAATTAGAATTTCGAATTGCATGAATTTTTTTTTTAATTTTTTCAAAACTCAAACCCTAGAAATTGGGAATCTTTAATTCCTTTGACACATTGATAAATTAGTTCGAATTAAAGATATTTTCATGCTTACATGATTAATTGTAGAAAAATTGGATCACATCCTTGTGAACAATGAGATCTGAGAATCGTTTTTCAGCGTGATTCCTTGGCTCGATCTATTATTTTTATTAGTTTTTAATGTCGATTGAAGCTTAAAACACATTTCTAGACATTCCTAGGATTGAAAAGTAACAAGTTTTGGCACTGAAATTCCCTGGAGGATGAGATGTGAATATGAGATTTTTTCAAAAAAATTTCAACTCTTTTTTGGCCTCCTTGTTACAAATTTCTATCAATTGATTTGTGCTTATGGATTGAAGCATGGATTAGGACATTTTTTGGGATTAAAATGGCATGAAAAGGTCTATTTTTTAAAGCTTAGATGAGTTTGTCCATGGCGGAATGAGCCTTGGCTGGAGCAAGGTTAAAGACAACCTGCTCTAGCCAAGCCCCCACGCGCCTCCAGGCGCGTGGGGGCTCATGTGGGAGCTACAAGCGTTGTATTTTGTCCCCATTTTTTCCTACAACCTCAAAAATTTATTTTCTATCTAGTGATTATTTTTATGAAATTTTTTAAGGCCTTTAAATATTTTTTATAGTTAAAAAAATTAGATAATGCTGAATACTATTATAATTCTAAAATTTTGGCATGAAAATTTTTGTACATATACTGCACATGATCGTAAATTTATTATGCCACCCACTCTCTCTGTTTGAACATTTAGGTATGTTAATAAATTTCTTGAGAGTACATAAAATTTGTATATTGCATTATTAAATGCCAAAATATTTTGTTTGTATAAATTTTCATGTTCTCAATGATTATTATGGGATTGTTTATATTTAATCACACCTAATGATTGTGAGCCTACCTATCATGGGCCCAATTATGAGTGTGTTATTTTGATTAGGCTGGCAATTCATTCTATTGTGTTAATATTACTTGTACCCTATTAGTACAAAATGTTGAATACATTTCATGTGAACTCTTTTGGTGAATTAAGTCTTTATAGTACATATGAGTTTTCTAGATTTATCATAATTTTTCCAACTGTTAAATGGAATTATGATAAACAATTTTGATATATAGTTACTTTAACTGAGTTTTTTTGGTGGGAAATTCTGTTTTATAATTATGTTGTGTGCACATAATTAATATTTTCCAATTTTGTTTCCTCAATTTCTGTTGCTCAGCAGCTATCTGTGGTGAAAACTCTGAATGGGACAAATTATGATGATTAAAAGGAATCTCTAGACTTGTACGTCATAATCTTAAAAGAAGATTTGGCACTTAGAGAGCCAAAGCCTGCAAATCTCACTAATGAGTCAAGTGCAACTGATAAAATCTATCACAAGCAATGGTATGAGTCCAATAGAATCTATCTGGCAATGATAAAATTCACTATTGAGAAAACAATCAGACATAGTATTCTTGAAAAGGACACTACAATGGAGTATTTAGATGCAATTGCAGAGAAATTCAAGAAATTTGATAAGAGTCAAGAAGCTTACTACATTTCACTATTGGATAACACTCGTTATGATGGAGTGTTAGGTGTTCGGGAACATATAATAAAGCTTGTGAACTACTACAACAAATTGAAGTCCTTTAATGTAGAATTGGGAAAAAGTTACTTAGTTTATTGTGTTTTATAGTCTCTCCCAGCTGAGTATGGAGTTTTAAGGACTACTTATAATTCTCAGGAGGCTGAGTGGACTGTAAACCAGATGATCTCTATTGTGACTCAAAAGGAGGAATCAATCAAGAAAGCTCATTCTGTGAACTATTTGTCTCATGGCTCTAGCAGCAAAGCAGGTGGTAATGACAAAAAGGGCAAGAGGCCTGAGTCATATACTGAGAACAAGAAAACAAGGGCATTTGGATCAAAGAAAGATGGAAAGCACAACAAAGTGGCAAAGAAGAAAATCTTCAAGGATTAATGCCATTATTGTAAGAAGTCTGGCCATAAGATATCTGATTATTATAAGCTAAAAAATAAGCTTGAGAGAGAAGGTATATTTTCTGAATTTACTCCTTTAGCTCTAGTCTATTTTGAATCCAACAATTTTGAAATATCATCTGACTCTTGATGGTTGGATTCTGGTGCAATTGTATACGTTACAAATTCTCTCCAGGGGCTAAAAAACAAGCGGATCCCAAGTGAAAAGGAGAGGGCTATCTTGGGAGTGGAATGAAGTAAAGTAGTAGTTCATTTTATTGGTTTTGTTTATTTGTATTTACCTTTTAGACATACTTTAAATTTGAATGATATTGTTTATGTACCTTCTTCAAGAAGGAATTTGATTTCTAGTTCTGTATTAGACAATTGTGGTTATTCCTTCTGGCAAGGAAATAGAAAGACATACATTTATTTTAATTATGTTATTGTTGGTTTTGCTTCTTTACGGAATGGGTTGTATTGTTTAAATTTGAATCATTGTCCAGTTGAATCTTCAAGTGGCCCTATTAATGTTGTAATTGGACACAAACACCAAAAGGTGAATAAAAATTCATCTATGTTATGGTATCGGCGTTTGGGTCATATTTCTAAAGAAAGGGTAGAGAGAATGGTCAAACAAGGTGTATTACTAGATCTGGATTTCTCAAATTTTAAAGCTTGTGTCAATTACATTAAAGGAAAATTCCCAGCTAGAACTAGGAACAAAAAAGGAAATAGATCTGAGAATGTCTTGGATCTAATCCACACTGACATTTGTGGCCCCATTATTCCTAGTGCTATAGGAGGATTTAAATATTTTATCACCTTCATAGATGATCATTCAAGACATGGATCGATTGAACTATTACATGAAAAATCTAAATCATTAGATGCCTTCAAGGTTTTTAAGTCAGCAGTTGAGTTGAAGACTGGTAAAGTGATTAAATGTGTCAAATCAAATAGAGGTAGAGAATATTATAAAAGATATATAGAGACAGGTAGAAATCCCGATCCATTTGCTCTATTTCTATAGGAGCATGACATTGAAGCTCAATATATGATGTCTGGCACCCCTCAACAAAATGGAATTGCATAGGGGCATAATCGTACTTTGATAGATATGGTAAGAAGTATGATTAGTCATTCTTCTTTACCAGAATTCCTATGGGGTGAGGCTTTAAAAACAATAGTCTATATTCTAAATCAAGTACTTAGTAAATCAGTGTCGAAGACTCTATATGAACTTTATTCAGGAAAGAAACCCAGTTTGAAGCATTTTTATGTATGGGGTTGTAGGGCAGAAGTGAGGCCTTATAATCCTCAATTGAAGAAACTTGATTCCAGAACAATTAGTGGATTCTTTATTGGATATTGTTCAGGATCAAGAAGAAGCAGATTTTATTATCCTACGCACACTACTAAAGTCAATGACTTAGATAATGGCAGTCAAGTTGTTAGGAATATTAATTTACATGAAGAAAGTATCATCTTACCTGTGCCTATTTTACCACCTTCTTCAGTAGAAGGAGGTGATAGAAGGTGATACAGTTAGGACACCAGTTGAGGCTAATAATGAACCATCAACAGTAGGCACTGGTGAGCCAGTTGTTGAAATAAGACGGTCTCAGAGGGTTCGCAGATCTGCTATACCAAATGATTATATGATTTATTTACAAGAATTTGGGTTAAAGTTGGTTGAAGACACAGATCTCTTATCTTTTCAGCAAGCTATGTTAGGGCCTCACTCATCTGAATGGTTGGAGACCATGAAAGATGAAATTGCCTCTATGAATTATAATCATGTATGAGAGCTTGCTAAATTGCCAAAGAGGTATAAAATTGTTAGTTGTATGTTGAAGATTGTGCCCTAGGCCAATCATTGTATTGCGAACATTGTTTTTATTATAAAATAAGAGTTTTCTTTTTATTACATTATTATAATATTTGCATGTTTATATATAATAATATCTATGGATAAATCATTTTTTTTTGAATTATCCAAAATATCCCTAATCAATCATCCTTGTGGGAACAACGATGAATTAAGATTAGTATGATTTTGATTAATTAAGTGTTAATCATGTATGATGATATGAATCAAAATCATAGGCATGTGTTAGAGAACAGGATATTGGATAGACCCATCATGAGATAAACTACATGGATTAGATCATAAGTTTATCTCATATATAACCATGTCATTGATCCCTTGGACCTGAGATCACCATAGATTCCTACATGAAGGACACTGTACTTTGGTATAGTCTAATGTCACCTTTAACTGGGTGATTATAAAGATTATGATCAGGTATAATGGAATCCATGCAGAGGAAGATGAGTGGTCAAGATGAAATTTGTCTCTCTAATTAATAGAGAGATATCTCTGGGCCCTTCGATGAGTGTGACTGAGAAATGCATGGCCATGCTCAGATGGAAATGGTTCCATCTTATATCAGTCTGCTCGAAGATCGAGAAAGTTATGATCGAATAAGTTAAGGATGACATTTTCATGCCTCATACTCAATCTAGATATCGTGTGACAAAAGGGATATGATGGAGTTATAAGATAGGTTGCATCGGATCACCGATTTCATATGATTTGGGTAGTCACAATGTCTTGCTAGAGGCCGCTTGTGATTTGTGGGTCAAACAGTACAATTGGCCCAATGCCAACATCATATGGGCCTGCAGGGTCGCATACAAGAACGGACTAACTCGGGCTAAAATGTCCACATTCATTGAATCAGAAATGTGTCTAGATTCAATGAATATCTAGGATGGAGGAATTATTTATATATATATATATATAAATAATTAAATGTGAAATATTATATATATATTATATTTGATATTATATATATATATGAATTAATTTAAATTTGATTCTATTAGATAGATTTAAATTTAAACTAATCATCAGATAATTTAAATTTGATTCTATTAGATAGATTTAAATTTAAACTAATCAGATAATTTAAATTTGATTCTATCAGATAGATTTAAATTTAAACTAATCAGATAATTTAAATTTGATTCTATCAGATAGATTTAAATTTAAACTAATCAGATAATTTAAATTAAGCTCTAGATATTGTTAATTTAAATTTAAACTATAAGATAGATTTGAATTTAAACTAATAGATATATTTAATTAATTTTGATTAATTAAATATATATGAAACTCTAGTCAATAAATAGGGGTTTCCATATCAGAAAAGAATAGCTAGAGCTGCCTCCAAAATCCTTAGAGAGGGACACTGTACGAAATCATACAAACATTGTATGGACTGTACGGAATTGTACGAAACATTGTACGGACTGTACTGAAATTGTACGGATAGTCTGCTAGCACACCGTTTGAGTTGCTGAACTCCATTCGTGTGGATACCAGTAGAAGGAGTTGATCTGCGGTCAGTTCCTGTGATCCAAACAAAAGTAAACAACAAACTCAATCGACAGAAAAAGTAATTCTCTGAACTTATTCGATTTAAGCGATTTTGACGGATCCTTGGTGGGAATTGGAATAAAAATTTTAAACGTTTTCGCTGTGTACCTCCCATAATTCCCAACAGTAAATGGGTTTTTAAGACCAAACAAGGAGCTGATGGTGAAATTAAAAGATATAAGATCAGACTAGTAGTGAAAGGCTACAATTAGAAAGAAGGCATTGACTATATAAAAACTTTTTCTCCAGTATCTACTAAAGATGCCTTTAGAGTGGTCATGGCTCTTATTGCTCAATTTGATCTTGAATTTTACCAGATGGATGTTAAGACTACTTTCTTAAATGGAGACTTATATGAAGAAGTCTACATGACTCAGCCAGATGATTTTGTTGAACCTGATAAGAATCACTTAGTATGTAAACTATGTAGATCTATATATGGGCTAAAACAAGCCTTCAGGTAGTGGTATTTGAAGTTTGATGAGATAATTACCTCTCTTGGGTTCGTTGAAAATGTCTCAGATCAATGCATATATCATAAATTTGATGAGGGCAACTTTATTATTCTTGTGCTCTATGTTGATGATATTATGTTGGCCAGCAACTTAATAAATTTTCTGAATCAAACAAAGTACATGTTGTCATGCCACTGTGATATGAAAGATTTTGGTGAGGCCTCATACGTTCTTAGGATTCAAATCCATCGTGATAAGGCTCGTGGCATTCTTGGTTTGTCTCAGGAAACCTATTTAGATCGAGTGTTTAAAAAATTCAATATGAGCTCTTGTGCTTCTTGTGCTGTACCTGTTCAGAAGGGTGAAAGGTTATCTAAATCACAATATCCTAAGAATGACATTGAGAGGGCTGAAATGAATAAAATTCTGTATGCTTCTGCTATTGACAGTCTTATGTATGCTCAGGTATGCACTTGTTTGGACATAGCCTTTGCTATTAGTATGCTTGGTAGATACCTGAGTGATCCTAGAAAGGATCATTGGAAAGTTGCAAAGAAAGTTATGAGGTACCTGTAGGGTACAAAATATTATATGTTGATTTATAGAAAGCCTAATCCTCTTGAAATTATGGGATATACGGACTCAGACTATGCATCTTGTATGGATGATCACAAATCTACTTTTGGGTACATCTTTATGATGTCTAGAGGAGCTGTTTCATGGAAAAGTGTTAAACAAACACTCACAGCTACCTCAACTATAGAGGCAGAGTATATTGCTTGTTATGAAGCCACTTGTCAAGCTGTATGGTTGAGAAAATTGATTTTTAGCATAAATTTGGTTGATTCTATATCACGTCCTTTGGCCATCTATTGTAATAGTTCTTCTGCTGTGCAATTTTCTCAAAGTCACAAGAACTCCAGTCGTACAAAGCATTTTGATGTTAAGCTCTTGTTTGTCAGAGAGAAAATTGCTAGATCTCAGACTCGTGTGGTTCACATCTCTAGTGAACATATGCTTGTGGATCCCCTGACTAAAGGATTGCCTGTGAGAGTATTTCAAAATCATGTTACTCATATGGGTCTTGTTAGATTTTGATATAATCCTGGTTTAGTGGGAGTACCATATTTCATATGATATCATTCAGTTCAAGTAATGAAACATTATAGACCCGTTTAATATCATTTGTTTCCCTATCGGAATCAATGTTTTGCATTACTTTTTTTTTTGAACTGTGGTTTAAAAGACTAATTTCGTATTCTGTCCTATTTAGTTATGAAACTTTGTATTGATGTGTTTAATATCACTTGCTTCCCTGTCGGATTCAGTGATCTAGTATAGTTTCATTTCTGAATTTCAGTTGATGCTTAGTATATACTGATTGCTTAAGTTTATTTGAATTTTGCTATTTTGTTATTTATTCTACGTGATTGGATTAATGCTATCCAAGTGGGAGATTGTTGAATTAATTATTTAATTAATTTGACAATTTATATTAATTATTTATGGATTAGCATTAATTTAATTAATAAGAATAAATTGCAAACTAAAATTAAGTAATCAGACCCAATTAATAATACTAAGCCCAGAATAAATTAGGTTTTGGTTGTGTATAATCTATGATAAGTTAGATTGTACATAAGCTTGTTGGGAAAATGCCCTAACCTGTAGCTCTTTTAGTGATCGGTTGGTTTCCTATCACTAAACTGATCAGTTGAATGAGAATTATTTATTTATTATTAATTATTAATTAATTATTAAATAATTAATTAATAATTAGTGGAATAATAGGGAGGTTACCAAGAAAGACACGATAACTCTATTGTAGAATAATATACTCAAGGTAACTTCTCCATAAAATTATCTCAATCACAATTCTCACTCTTTGAGAAATCTAAAGGGGCAAAGCAGGTTGTTGAATTTACTAACTTTGATCATCCATGGTTGCTTTCAGATCTTTATCATGTATGGAATTCTACCATTTTATTAGTTGAAAGAATTTTGGGATGACTAATATTGTTAACAATGAATTTATAAGCTTTGAGCCTTTGTATAAAAAAAAAGAAAAAAGAAAAACAATGTTTTAATTTAGAAAACATTCAACATGTGAACCAAAAAAAGGTTGATTTAATAGTGGAAATGAACTTGACCTAGTTAGATATACATTATCACATATTTGAATGCTTTTATCAAATATTTTAGATTGCGTTGCAAATCTTTTTTTTTTTTAAATGAATCCTCTAGGTTGAATAAGGGTAATACTTAACCTCCCTTTATTTTTTCTCATCTTATACATTTCTTCTCTTTATTTTTTTAAAAAATACACATTCCTTCCTTATGTTTTTAAAAATTGAATAAAATACTTCAACATCTCTTAAGTTTTCCTTATGTTACTCATACCTCTAACTTATATTTATAATCTATAACAATATTTCTTATATTTTAACGATACACATAACACCTAGATTAAAAAAAAATTTAAAAAAACTATCAAAACATGAGTTAGTTAACAAATAACTATATGTTGTATGCATTAAAAAAAATTAAAAAAGTATTCCTAAAAGAAGTGTGGGCATTTTTTTTAAATAATTTTGAAATTTCCATTTAATTATAATATTTAGTCTACTTAAAATAGCATTAATGCTCAATGTTAAATTATATATATCAAAAATTAAATAAAATATTGAATTTGTATGAAATTTAAAAATCCAGGTTCTTCAATTAAGAATTTTAATTTCAATTTTTATATACATAATTTAGATTAAGTAGTCATATTTTAACAATTATGTTAGACTTTTTAAAAAAAAAATAGAAATTGGAGCTATGCATGTGTTGGCATTTTAAGAATATATAGGAGGTTTTGTAGCTTTTAAAAATAAAGGAGATATATGTGTAAAATTAAAACAATTGAAAGAAAGTTTAAGTATTTTACTCTGGAGTACAAGAAAAAAATTGTCTAGGTTTTAAAAATAAATCAAAAGGATGTGTAACATAACCCCCCAAAAAAAAGGGTTGACATAACATTTTACTGATACATTTAACATGTCACATGAGTGATTATGTATATTAAATATGATGAATTATATATATATATATATATATATATGTGGGAGGTACATCACAATTTACCCACAATATATATAGTTAATTTTAACTTTTAAGAATCAAATTATTAATTTAATTTAAATAAAATTTTTTAAGATACAAAAAAAATTGATTTAGACTAATTATTTCAAATGATATTTGATTCAATTCCACTTGTGTTTCTAATATACTATACTAATATCAATGTGGGAGAGAAAGATGCTTGGTTAGACATTGTGATGGCCTTCATCGATGTGCTTCATTTTCAGTAATCAGTGCTCATTTATTTTTAACAAAAACAGCACTACCACATGAAGCATTTCAAACCTAAATTAATTTCTTGTACCCCACGTTGACCTCCCATCCCTGAGTGCCCATGTCGGTGGGTGGCTTCTTTTTCTTTTCTTGGTGGCTAGGTTTAGTGCTTTGGGTTTTCCCACTTCCTTTTCAATCATTGCCAATTTAGCTCATGAAGTGCCGACCAAAATGTAGTTAAATTTTGCTTTTACGTTTGAAGTATAAAACTATGAAGAAAGGAGTGCAATAAGAATTAACGAAGAAGATGATGATGAAATATGTGCCAGAAGTCTAGAAAAATAAAACATCCAAGATTGCAATATAATCTTTTTGAATAAATTGTATTGCAAATTTGTAATATACAATGTTAAAATTTAGATAAATATAGAAGGCCAATTACAATGAAATTTTAAAATAAATTAAAAAAATTAAAAACCCATTCTATCGAAACAATAGACTTGAGCCATTGTCAATGACCAATTGCTTGATGGTTCGATTTATCAATTGCTTTTGGCCCCTCGCGGCACGTCAGCATTGAATGCAGATTGATTGTGCAATAAAGGTTTGATCATGTAGTCTCAAAACTATATATAAAAATTTTAAATTAAAAATATTTATTTTGAAAGATTTTAAAATTTAAAATTATTTAAAAATTTAAAAAAAAAAATTAACTTAAGATTCTAAATTATAATTTATTTGTACAGATTAAAATTTTAATTTTTGAGTCATTTAGAATAATTTAAAATTTAAAATTTTTTTAATACAAATATATTTAACTTAAGATGTTTTAATGACAATTTTTTAAATGGTTAAATCCTAACGGGAGTTAAAGAAAATAACCATATAAAGATGATATGTTTTTAGGGTTTAAATTATTTGCAGTCCACTCTCTCTTCAGTCATTCACTTTTAAAGGTTTAGTTTTTTTTCTTTGCTTTTTACTCTTTGAAAAATCAAAAACAGAATAAAAAGAAAAAGTAAACACATAGATTGGACGGATTGAAAAGAGAGAGAAGCCGCTATCGTGTTTCTATGCTAAGGAAGAGAGTGCGTTAATTTTTGTTGTTTTGCCAAATTTCAAACGGAGCATTCATTAGGGTTGTTGGTTTCAGAAAGTACACAGAAAGGGAATTGAATTGGGCCGGGTAAGTTCAACATTCTTCTTTTAATTAAATCCTAGTTCATTTTTTTAATAAATAATTAGGAAAAAAATGATTTATCAAAATAGGCATAGTTTAACTTGTTAGAAGAATTACCCTTGGAAAGCAAAATAGCACTTAACAAGTTAGATTTCAGGATTTGGTTAAAAACATAAACTTTCTATCTTATATTTAACTTGAAAAATACTTTACATAATAATCAACCACAACCAAGTAGGAGTAATTTTAGGTACAAGAAAAAAGGAAAGCTATTTAAGAATAATTCTTATATTATAAATATTTTTCAAATAAAAGAAGTCTCTCTTCAAAGGGTTTCAAATTAAAACTCCAAAAAGCTTATAAAGTCTGCTCCATATTACGAAGAATGTTTATCAAATAATTAAGTAGGATCAAACTAAATCATTTTTAAGGAGCAACAGTGGGGAAGACAAATAGAACATAATAATTTATAGAGGTTTGGGTTGAAAAATAAAAAAAATTTTATGAACTTGAAAACTCACCAATACAAAGACATAACTCTCTAAACAAATGAGTTACATTTAGCTGTTATAATTTGTTAGGTTTATTCGTCCATAATAAGATAAATTCTACTTAGAAGTTTTATAAATAGGAGACTACAATGAAACTTTACAAAGTTAAACAAAAAAAATTAAGACTTACACAAAAATCTAAAAAAAAGGGTGAAGGGTTACTTACTGTGGCAAAGAGAATTAGATAAATTCTTTATTTTAGCTATAATTATTACTACCAATAACTCTTACAAATTCAGGAGTTGTAAAAAAAATGTGAGTTTCATAGTAAAAAATATAATTTTTTTTAAAAAATATTGATAAACAGTACAACACAGTATGTGAAAACAATATATAATAATATTCAATGATGAGACGTTATAAAAAGTACAAATAAATAAGGAAAAGACTATGGCCTTTTATATATAAAGAATATTTTTTTAATTAAAAAATTTTGCATACCAAATATTTTTATCCTACCCAACCTAAAACATCCACATAGTTTCTTTACCAAGAACCCAACCAAATTCTTGGGCAAATTATCCAACCAAGGTTTTACAACTTTCTTCCTAAATGATCAGGTCCCCAAGGCCGTGGCCAACAAAAAAAAAAGGGCTTTTACCACTATTATTTTTAACCCAAAACTTAGCAAAATTCCCACCACCGGGTTTCTGACAATAACATAGCAAAGTCCTAATATATGAAAGATAAATACTCACTCAGGATTTCTCACAATAACTCCTTTAGAGTGGATTTTCTATTAAATGCTTACATAACAGAATGAGAGGAGAAGAAAATGAATATTTGTCTTGTTCTTGCTCTCTCAATCACTCCAGTGAAGGAAATATACCATTTAAAGCTAAGCAAGTAAAAGAAGATGAAGACAGCTTGAGATTTCTGCTATTTTAACACATCTCTTCCTACCTTAGCCTTCACTTTTCAAGTGGAGATGGTATATATGAGGCACATCATATATAGCCCTTGAGATGCTCCAACGTTCATTTTTCTGCATAAAGAGCTTCATGGCTTATTTCATTTGTTTTGTTCTTACACCAGTATGCAACATATTCAAAATTAGGCTCGTATATTCTGCGAACTCCTTTTGTCCAACACTAGTTCGATTTGTCTATTGTTCCCTAACTTCTGCAAAGTTACTTTTGCACTTCGTGGGCATTTTGATCCAGCACATATTATACCTGCACATACAAAGTACACTTTTCTTCTTTTTTCGCAAGCTTTGGTCAATATGCTTCATGGGGCAAAGAGATATATATTAACCAAAAGAAATCTTATACGCGATCTCCAACACTTTGCTTTGCACCTTTTGGAAGTTCTGGTACGTTGGGGACATTTTCAAAATATTAAACAAGAATACAAACACTATAAATACTCTATCTACACAAAGTAGCTTGAAAAGGACAAGGCTTTTAGTGTTAATTTATTTAGAAAAGTTAATTGCATTTTCAGAGCATATCATTTGAGCTAATCATTTTTTCATCATAAAAACTTCCCTGTTAAGTTTGGTGTCTTTCTTTTATGGGATATGATGAAAATCAAAATTTATGACATACTTAGTGGGTGATAGGTTGGAAAATTAAATAACTTATGCTTTTGTTGTTATAATGTTATTGAGACATTTGCTTTTGGTAATTTGTTATCAAAATAATATGTTGTTAAAATACTTAAAATGTTAATGCTGCACTCTTGAGTTGCATTCTGCTACTTTGAGTTCCTAACACAACAACTGAGACATGTTAAAGAAATAAATGTTTTTGATTAATTGAGAACTTGCAAATAAAACACACACACACACACATATATAAACTAAAATAAATAAAATATCCGGTGCAATGCACAGGTTTTTAACTGGTTTGAAGAATAATTTGAAAATTAAACATGTCACAACAAAAGGGCTTTTAGGATTTTATATGTTGGCTTTGGGGGGGGGGGGTGAGATGGCAATATCAATGCTAGAGAAGAATGATCATTTGAAAATTTTTTAAAAGTTAAAAGGATAAAAATAAAATAATTTGGAGTTAGGGGAAAAATTAAATTTAAAATGAAGTTAAAGAATAATTTGAGATTTAAACATGTCACAACAAAAGGGCTTTTAGGTTTTTACATGTCGGCTTTAGTAGGTGAGATGGCAATGATAGTGTTAGAGGAGAAAGATCATTTGAATGTTTTTGAAAGTTAAGGGACAAAAGTAAAATAAATTGGAGTTAGTGGAGAAAAATAAAATTTAAGATAAAATTAAAAGGTTAAAAAAATATTTTTATTAAATATTTATCATAAAAATAAAAATATTTAATTATTTATTTGATTTCTATAATTTCAATTGATTTTTAAATAAATTTTATAATTCAAAAATATATAATTAATTTCAAATAATTAAATTTTTTTAATTAAGTTCATTTCATTAACATGTAAATTGCCATCCAAAGTCTATTAAAAGGAAGAGATATAACCAGATAATTGTACACGTGTCACCATGTGAGAGTACACATCAAATTTTACGTCAGTCCAAACCCTATGTGAGACACATGTGAGTCACTCTCATAATACAATAATTTACAAACGTATTTAACAAAAAATATCATTAACCCCACGATGTTGGCCTAACAGGATATTTTTTTATTTTGAATATTTAGATTCAAATCTTTTAATTAATACTTAAAAGAATAACGCGCTACTTCATCTTACTCTGTTAATGAATTTTTTTCCTTTTAACAAAAAGAAAACAATTAAAAATATTTTTTGAAACAAAAATAAAAAAGAGTAAATTATACTAATTTCTCTTGTGCTTTGTTAAAATTATATAATTTTTTTAAAAAAATATATAATTTTTTTAAAACAAAAAACTATTTTACATTTTAATTTAATTTTTTTATTAGAATATCTTTCATTAACATAAGAGATTAAATTTATATGTAATTTAAAATATATATATTTTTATTAGAACAAAAAGTATATGAATTAAAAGAAGAAGTAAAAGGAATAGGATCAGAGATACAATAAATGAGAATGGAAACACTAGAATTACAAGATATACAAAAAGAAATCCAAAACATAAAAAATGAAGTCCAAAATATAGGAAACAAAGTACATTTAATAAATCAAAAGATTGATAAAATTATTCATGTACTAGGAATAAGAAATAATATAAAACCAATTATAGAAGAACCAAAAGTTAATATGATAAGATTATATAATCAAGAAAAAAAGGAAGAAATAACTGAACCATAGATAAAAAATAAACCCATGAATGAACAAGTATATAAAACAAGAATAATAATTGAAGAACTAAAACATGGACAAAAAATTATGAACAATAATTTATGGACTATATACGAAGAAATTCAAAAAACACAAATAAAGACAAATCAAGAAATACCCATTTCAGAATATATATCACCTGAAGAATGCCAAAAACTAGATAGAGAAAGATTAGCATTTATGCGAAGATTAGATAGAATAGATTATGATGCAATAAAATTTCTACCTTATCTACCTAAATTAGAAAAACCACAAATAAAACAAATTACTATGATGAGAATTTTGGATGAATTAGAACAAGAAGAAATTGAAAGAAAAATGAGTCAAAAAGAAATTAATTTAGATTATATAAAAGAAGAATTAGGTTATTTAAATCTTCAAGATAACTATGAAGTAAATATGCAAACTGTAAAAATTGACGAATCTCAAAATCAACCTTTTAACCCACCTAATTTATCTGATCCAATATATTATAGAAGAGATGAAAGAACTAGTATTCATAGAGAAACTAGAGAGACTGAAATAGAACAACAGGAATTAAAACATAAAGCATCAATGAAAGATACTAATAATGAATTTATGTTTGAAACTATATATACTCCATTTGAGGAAAATAAATTTATACCTCCTCCATTAGAACAATATGAAACAAGACCAATCCCAAATTCGGGAATATGGTAAAATATAGATTGTAATTTAGACCGGGAAAGAAGATCAGAAGAATGAAATAAATCTCAATTAATAGCTCTAATAAATCGACAACCAAATACACAATCAGCCATTTTAATAATTGAAACTAGTTTTACAGGTATTGTACTAGAATGGTGGAAAAGTTTAACAGAAGAATTTAGACAACAAGTAAGACAAGTATCAAGTTATACAACAACAAAAGAATTTTATGCCTTAGTATTAAGAAAATATGAACAAGTCTTAAGAAATGAATTTTTAGGAAGAAGTGTAGAAGCTAATGAAAAAACAAAAATAGATAGAGCTATAAATAAATTACACCAAATTGAGATATGCACTCTCGAACCAAAAATCTTAAATCAATATATCTGTAAATATCAAAAATATTATTATGAATCTAGACTAAATAATTATGAACAAAAAAGATTTTATTTAGATTTATTTTATTACAAATTGCCAAAACTATTATCAGATATAATTATAACAGAATATAAAAAAATATTTAATGATAGAATAGATTTAATGCCATATGTAGACACTATGGAACGAAGAGAAGATTTCCTTAGGGAATACTTATTCGATAAGTGCAAAGAAGTTTGGAGAAATCATAAATATTATAGAACAAATAAATTAATACTCCAATGTAGTAAATTTAAAACATCTCATAAATGGGGATGTGATACAAAAAGCAGATATCCAATAAGAAAATATCAGAAAAAGCTTTATAGCAAAAATCAATTACCCTATAAACATTATAAATATAGATTTAGAAAATATCTAAAATCAAAACTTCAAGAAAAATCAAAAATTAGAAAACCTTTTACACCCAAAAATTATTACAAAAAAGGTCAAAGAAAAGTAAATTATAGCAAATATCCTACTAAATGCCAATGTTATAATTGCGAAGAATTAGGACATATAACAACAGACTATAAAAAACCTAGAAATAAAAAAGTAATAAATCTTATAGAAATAGCCGAAGATTATAATTTAGAACCTATTGAATTAAATAGCTATATAAATGAAGAATTGGATTATTCTGATATTGAAATATATAAAATAGAAAAATTATCTGTATGATCAGATTTCGATAATAATTAGAATATAGAAATTACATCTAGTGAAGAAAGTGAGGAATATAATTATATTTCTGAAACAGATGAGATTAATATGATGCAAGAATTAGATAAAGATAACTCTACAAAAATTGGAGAAATTGAAGAATTTAGGCAAATAGATTTTGAAGAATTTCAAAAATTATGGGAAGCATTATAATTAGGAGATATAAAAATAGATCTTCAAAATGATAAAGAAGAAAATAATAAAAAAGAAAAAAAGAAGTCACAAAAAATTAATAATCCAAGAGCTATAACTAAACAATATAAAAATGCTGAATTTAATACCAAAGACTTCATATCAGGAAATGAATATAAATGTTCACGAATTTTGAATAAAAAGAAAAATCTATATGCATGGAGATGCCCATTAAAATCTTTATTTTCCTTTAGTAAATATTGTGAATTTCATTACTAGCAAAGAAAATATGACCTCAAAAAAATTAAAAGAAAAAAGGAATGGATAAAAACTCATAATAAAATAAAAAGAAAAAAATTAAACCTAAAAGAAAAATTTTCCCAATTAAGGAAGGAAAAAGGAAAAGGAAAAAGATTAAAAAATGAAAAGGAAAATATTATAAAAACTTAAAAGTAAAATAAGCTGATTTATCTTATTATGATTATTCTGTTGAATATGTGCAAGGAAAAAATAATTTGATTGCTGATTTCTTGAGCAGAGATGGAGCAGTCATCTTAAACAAGTAAAGCTACCAGTAATTCTCAACAAGAAGAGGAAAATTCTTATCCTCATATTATTGCATGATTAAATGCCATCGAACTTAATATCAGTATCTTGTCATCTCAGATAATAAATCAAGTGAATAATATCAGTAATACCGTTAATTATCTCACTCAGGCTATGAGTAACTTCAGTTCCCATGTTAGTGAGTTAGAAAAACGATTAATACAAGTAGAAAAATAAGTAATGAGTGTTTCTCCCACTTAAACTCCTCTATTGACACCCCAAAGCCCATTAACTCATATTCCATCCACTCCCTCCTTTGTAGCTATCCTTGAACAGGAAACCAAACAAGCCCAAGAAAAAACCTAATCCAGTCCACAAATAGCATCATCCTCAACCTCAAATCCTTTAACCTCAGTTCAAAGAAGGCTTCATGAACAGTTTGAATATTTTCAGTTGATTATCCTAAAGCTTAACCATTGTCAAATATCCACACCGACCATCAAATACATTTATCATTATTCTATTAATAAAGCCGTCATTAATCTTGGAATAAACCCTCAATTAGTTCATACTTTATTTAGTTATGGATTAATTCATTGTATATATCCCTCCAAAGAACTTTCAGAATTGAGCCTATTACCAAAAGCCGTCTAAGAAGCAGCCAAATATTATCATGATATCATCATCCAATATACCATGTATATGCGATGTTATTCCACAGTAGCTGAAATAACTCCAGAGAAATTGTATCCTTCTATTAATCTTATTAAATTCGGAACAACAAGAAAACCCTTTGAATTCGAAGAAAAATCTTCTATTGATCAAGAAGAATTTTGTCTCCTTATTTCAAAAATTAGAGCCCAAGAATTTGATACTATCTTTTCAGAAATAAATCGCACTTTATCCAGTGAGGAAGTCCAATGGACATACTTCACAAGCTAGAATACATGTATTTACTCAGTAGGAAGAACAAGTCGAAAGCATCGATTATTGATAGCATTTTATAAAAAAATTAAAACAAATCAAATGGATAACACTAAAGACACAAAAAAAGAATATGCCAACAGTTATCGGAATATCCTTTCCACATATGTATCTACTGTAAAGACAAAGAAAGATCAGCAGAAGATCAGAGTAATCCATGGACAAACATCAACATCCTCGAAATCTGAAAAACCACCAAAGTAGTGACAAGACAAAAAGCAAAAGTAGATTCCAAAGAAGAAAAAGACAAATTCAAAAAGAAGGACGTGATTAAAAGAAGAAAAGGATAAAGAAGAGGACAAAGAAAAAAAAGAAGACTTGATTTAAAGCGCCTGACAACCGACAATAAAAAGAAGACTCATCTTATCCGTAAGGAATCTCCTTTATTGATTAAGAATAGTAATTCAATTATTAGTGCAGCAAAGGAATGTCTCTCGCCTATATAAAGTCTTATAATCATCCCTTATAAGTAAGTTAAAAGTTTTCAAAAAACACACATAATTCTGAATTCTTCTGAGAATTTTGAGCACTCTCAATCTCTTTTGTACACTCCAGCAATTCATCAATAAAGAAGTATTTTGCAAATTAAAGGTATGGCTTGCTAAACTTCTCCTCAGAGATTAAGTGTAGTATTTCAACTTATCCTCCATATATGTTGAATTGATCCGCCGCTGTGTCAATACTGGAATGAGAATTAGAGATCCTTTGAACAGTAAATTAGAAAGGGGAATAGTTACACCTCTAGTAGAAAACGAAGGAAGACTGTGCTGAACTAAGCTGAAGAGGGAAGGTCTTGGTTTTAATGAGCGGCTGGGAGAGCCATTGCTTATTGTTGAGAGTAGCCATAGAAAAGACCTCTGCATGAAAGAGGGCAGAGTTCCTTCCATGATTCGGTTTAGTCTCGGTCGACCCTTATTCCCAATTCTAAATTACTCCTTGAATGGGTAGCTGATCTCGCTCATTCCAGGCTGTCCCTGAGAATGGCATCAGAGCATCATGGATGGATGATAAGAAGGAAATATGAAACTTAATCTCTGAATTTTAATTCAAGTCATAGTATACTGTTATCTTTAATTATTATAACTTCAATCTTTCCATTATATCTGCTTTTTGTATCATATCCCCATTTATGAGGTGTTTCAAATTTACTACATTGGAGTGTTAATTTATTTGTTTTATAATATTTATAATTTCTCCAAGCTTCTTTGCACTTATCGGATAAGTATTTCCTAAGGAAATCTTCTCTTCGTCCCATAGTGTCTACATATGGTATTAAATCTATTCTATCATTAAATACTTTTCTATATTCTGTTATAATTATATCTGATAATAGTTTTGGCAATTTGTAATAAAATAAATCTAAATAAAATCTTTTTTATTCGTAATTATTTAGTCTAGCTTCATAATAATATTTTTGATATTCACAGATATATTGATTTAAGATTTTTGGTTCGAGAGTGCATATCTCAATTTGGTGTAATTTATTTATAACTCTATCTATTTTTATTTTTTTCGTTAGCTCCTATACTTCTTCCTAAAAATTCATTTCTTAAGACTTGTTCATATTTTCTTAATACTAAGACATAAAATTCTTTTGTTGTTGTATAACTTGATACTTGTCTTACTTGTTGTCTAAATTCTTTTATTAAACTTTTCCACCATTTTAGTACAATACCTGTAAAACTAGCTTCAATTATTAAGATGGCTGATTGTTATTTGGTTGTCGATTTATTAGAGCTATTAATTGGGATTTATTCCATTCTTCTAATCTTCTTTCCCGATCTAAATTACAATCTATATTTAACCATATTCCTGAATTTGAGATTGGTCTTGTTTCATATTGTTCTAATAGAGGGGGTATAAATTTATTTTCCTCAGATGGAGTATATATAGTTTCAAACATAAATTCATTATTAGTATCTTTCATTGATTCTTTATGTTTTAATTCTTGTTGTTCTATTTCAATCTCTCTAGTTTCTCTATGAATACTAGTTCCTTCATCTCTTCTATGATATATTGGATCAGATAAATTAGGTGGGTTAAAAGGTTGATTTTGAGGTTCCTCAATTTTTACAGTTTGCATATTTACTTCATAGTTATTTTAAAGATTTAAATAACTTAATTCCTCTTTTATAGAATCTAAATTAATTTCTTTTTGACTCATTTTTCTTTCAATTTCTTCTTGTTCTAATTCATCCAAAATTCTCATCATATTAATTTGTTTTATTTGTGGTTTTTCTAATTTAGGTAAATAAGGTAGAAATTCTATTGCATTATAATCTATTCTATCTAATCTTCGCATAAATGCTAATCTTTCTCTATCTAGTTTCTGGCATTCTTCAGGTGATATATATTCTGAAATGAGTATTTCTTGATTTGTCTTTGTTTTTAAAAAGAAACAAAAATTTTTTGAAACAAAAATAAAAAAGAGTAAATTATACTAATTTTTCTTGTGATTTGTTAAAATTATATATATATTTTTAAAAAATATATAATTTTTTTAAAATAAAAAAATATTTTACATTTTAATTTAATTTTTTATTAGAATATCTTTCATTAACATAAGAGATTAAATTTATATGTAATTCTTTATATTTTTACTATACAAAATTTTCATTTAGAATATAATGAGTATATAGTTATCCAATAATAATATAATAAGTATATACCTTAGTTGAAAAATTATATATTTATTTATAAAAAATTATACATATATCATATCTTTATATTTATATTTATAAAGTTTGTAGAAAGATATTAGCATCCATTGGCTTTGGAATAGTGAACAACTTCCTTCTTTGCATTATGTATCCGTTTTTTTTTTCTTCTAATCTGTTTTTTAACTTTAAATTTTTTTTATTAGGACACGTGCTATTTGCACATATCTCATCTGGTTATTATTAACGAATTATATAATTATTATATTTTAATTAAATAATTTGATAACAAAGATATAATTAGTGGTCTATAAATTTTTTTAGCCTAAATAAATATTGTTTAAAATAAAAAAATAAAATAAAATTAAAGTATAAGATAATTTTCTTATTTTAGAGAAGATTTATGTATTTTTTAAAATAAAAAAATTTATTTAATTTCAATAAAACTTAAAAAGGTGCAAAGCAAAAATTTTTTTTACAAAAGTGAAAAATATTTTTTTTATCAAATAGCTTTGTGTATATTTTAAAAATAAAAAATATTTATTTAACTTTAATAAAATTTAGAAAAAGTGCAAAACAAAAATTTACTCTACAAAAGTGGAAACACTTTTGCCTCATCAATTAACGTTGTTCTTCGCTAAATACGACGACCAAAAGGCAGAGGCAAAGAGTCCAGGACCACACATGGAAATAACCGACCGTAATTTTGTACTTTGATCATGGTTCCCCTTTCATCCCTGTTGCTGTCCCAACTCTCAACGTTTAATGCGTTCCAGTTTGCAGTGATATATACCACACACCCCTGAGACTGAGAGTCTTCTCTCCCCACTTGCTCCTTCTGCGTGAGCAAGCAACCTCTTCAACTCAGCAATGGCGAACTTCTTCAATCAGATCAGGCTTTCTTCTTCGCTACTCAAACGATTCAAACGGCACGCAACCAGTGCTAGTTCCTCGCTGTTGCTCAACAGATCTTTCACAAGTGAAGGCAGCCGTCCTACCATAGTCCACAAGCGCAGCCTTGATATCCTCCACGATCCTTGGTTCAATAAAGTATGCCCCTAATTTTCTTTGTATCGTTGATTAGTATTCTTTTTCTATGTACTTCAATTTTTGAGTATATTGTATTTATCTATGATTTGATGGTTGCATTGAATTGTCGGCTGGGTTCTGTTTTGTGCAATTCTATTAATTCAGAATGTAAAGTTAATCTTTTGAGATTCCAACTTAATTTCATGTTTGCTGTTCCCTACTTTGTTGATTTTATGCTATAGTGGTTTTAGTTTTATAGTAATTTCAACAGTTTCAATTGTTTCACATTTTGGGAAATTGCTGTCTGATTAAATTCAATTTCTATATGATGCTTGATAATTTATCTCGTGAGTACAAAATGTAAGTTCTGTGTGGTATCAAAATATAGTTTGCGGCAATGTGCATTATCTTCTATTTTCTTGATAAATGGGTCATACCCACACTCTAACAGCTTAACTTTCAAAGTTTATTATTCAAGAAAGAGAGAGCAACTCCAGCAACCAAGACTACTTCAGATTCTCCAATGACTCTTCTGCAGACCCTTACCTCTATTTACATCTTGTAAACCTCCCTACTTTACCATCCCAAGGTAACAACCTACAACAGCTTAACAACTTCATCTACATGCGAACAACCAAGCCTATTAATTCATGACTTATTCTTCACATGGTAGCTTCCTTCCGATTCTCTAATTCTTCTTGGGCCTGAGCTGGACTTTGAACTGGGCCCTGTGGTGCATCACGGATGCTCACACTGCGTTTACCTAAAGCTAAATACCTCGTAAACTTTAAATTGTTCTCTATATCATTTCTTTATACAAGTAAATCCCCTTTAATTCCCCTTTTGTGATGATGATTCTTTGTTTCCTTTCATTTCAGAGGCGGGAAATCTGGTTCAAGTTTGATTATCTTTTCTTGTTGAATTTTTCTTGAAGAATTTCTCATCCAAGAAAACTTCTTGACCTGCCTTCCGAAACTTCCATGCTCTTTAATTTTCATATAGTAGTCCTAATTCTTCTGTAGAAGCTGCAATCTGTATATAAGTGATCCCTTCCTCCACTAGTCAGTTTTGCATCATGTTAGTAAATGCACTTGAAATTTGCTGCAAACCCCTTTTTCTCCATTATGATCTTTGTGCCTAGTCTGTCTTTTGCTAGGGTTTTTGAACCAAATAAATCTCCACCCCTTCACACAGGTGCTTGAATTCTTATATGGTGTCAGCAGCAAGCACAAAATGACTAACCTGATGTAGATTATAACCACTTGATCTGGTCATTTTCTTTATAATTCACCTGCTCCTCTGGACAATTCATTTGAATTTGAAGAAGCTCTTCCAAGTTACTGCATGCCCTTTGTTAAGTGGTTTTTTAGTTTATTTAATCATTGATGCCTGACTTTACAATCAACCTATAGGTAATTCTTTTAATGGAATTGATGTACTTCTAATTGTGCAGATACTTATGTTGAATAAGAAAATTGAGCTTTTGCATGAAGAGTTTGTTCTATTTACCAACTTTATTTTTGTTAATAAAAGCCTGTTTTTCCATTAAAAAAAAATTGTGAAGTTTACATTTGCTTGTATATCACTTACTTTTCCATTGGGGTTTACCTTTTCTTTTTATTAAAAATTTTCAATTTTAAATATCTAATAAATTCGCTTGGGTGTTTTAATATTAGGGAACGTCTTTTACCATGACAGAACGAGATCGTCTTGATCTACGAGGATTGCTTCCTCCAAATGTTATGTCTACAGAACTACAGATTGAGCGCTTCAGTATGTATTTATACTTTTTTCTCTTTCCTTTTAAAAGTTGTATTATTATTTTTTGGTGGTCTGTGGCTAAGCCAATGAGAGAGTCAATTTTGCTTTTAAAATATGGGAATCAAGTAATTCAAATATAGGCTGCTTCTAGGGTTCAATAATTTGTTTCTCCATGGTACTTAAGAGAATGAATTCTTGCAATCTATTGTAGCAAATAATGATGCTTTGCCCGTTGTTATCTGTTCTGGGGCTTAGAACAGTTTGGATGCCAATAGTTGTTTGTTTTTGCATTGTTTGGTGGTTGTCTAGTGTCTCTGGAGAGGGATGTGGTTAGTTGCAAGAGTCTGGTAGGGAAAGGAAACAGAATTTTTCTAGAGAAATGCCATATGTTGCTCATGGTCTGGTGTATTTGGATGGAGCTGATGTTGAGGAAAGATTTTAGACCTTCAATGGGCTATACCTGTTAGATAGGTTCATTTGAGACTATGGTTTTTTTGGCAGTGTTTCTATGTCTGATATTCAGAGGAACTGTAGAGCTTTTTTGTTTGGGGTTTTCTGTTCTTTTTCACTTTACCTTTGTTTATTAGGTTGCTTATCTTCTCATATATAACTATATTCTCATCTTAGTAAATTTCTTTTCTTATTATATACAAAACAGGAATTGAGAGATGGACATTAGTGTCTTTCTTTTGTTTCCTCCACTCTTAGAAAGCATTTCTTTGTATATCTTCTATATACATGTGTTCTCCCTTATGGTAAGTTCTCTGTAAGGCTTTAGTGGTTCATCAGAAAAGAATAAAAAAGGAAAAAAGCTTGAAGGCGGTTGTTTTTTTTTTTAGGGGTGAATCTGTCAAGAATGAGATTATGTTATATAACAGCTTTTTGTGTTGTAAAACTTTGGTGCTGTAGAAACTTAAAGGTTGAGGAAGGAACGGCATTTCCTTTGTATTATTTCTTTTAAGTGTGTCTCTATTGAATACAGTTGTGCATGATTACTGTAAAGTTGTTTAGCATTAAACTACAACCCAAATAACAGGCTGCTGAATGAGTTCTGGCTAGTTGCTCTGTAGGTGATAAGAATATAAGGATTTTGATTCTGATTGCTTTATGAACTGGGTGTGTTAGTATTCCTTTTTTATACTTTATTTATTGGTATATTTGTTTGTTGATAGTGGTTGATTTAAAGAGGTTTGAAGTGCAAGCAAGAGATGGACCTTCTGATCCTAATGCTTTGGCCAAGTGGCGGGTACTCAACCGCTTGCATGATAGAAATGAGACTATGTACTATAAGGTCAGTTCACAAAATATTTTTTCCCCCTTTCTTTGATGATCAACAAATCTTGAAAGAAAAGCACTCCACTATTACAATTTATATGTATATACACCTTTGATTGCGTAATGATAACATGCAAGCTAGGGCTATAATGTAAAAGTCCATAATTAGATGAGGAGATAGGAGGAGTTGTTCATTGGAAATTTTATTGATAGCAATAGCTATTGTAAAATAATCACAAGATGTAGAATTTAGGGATTGAAGGGAGAAGCATACTGCAGCCGTTGTGCCCTCTTTATTTATACTATTGAAAATAATGGAGTTTAACCATGAAACTAACTCCTAGATATAAGGTAACTCCTAACACCAGGAGATAAACTAAACAATGAGATAAAATAATTACTAACTTGACCTAGCAGATTAATTAAATTGAACTTAACTCAGTGATAACTCTCTCTAACACTCCTCCTCAAGCTGAAGCATATGTGTGTGTGTGTGTGTATGTGTGCGCGCACGTGTCTATATATTATGTCCCAAGTTTATTACAAATATATTTAATCCAAAGACCTACAACAGTTTTGGTAAATAAATTAGCTAACTGATGTTTACACTTGGGATAGACTATCTCGATCATGTTCTGCAAATGCTTCTCTTTAACTGTGATGATTTGGGGAAGAAATTGAATTGAATTCCACTCTGAATGGTACATGGCAGCCTAGGTATTTATATTCATTTATATACGTGATAAATGAGAGCTAATCAATCCTAGGATTGTGTCTGATATTGCACAGCTGACCTATTCTAATAAATACACCATAGTAAGGGGATTTGACCTTGATCATAATTACATTGTCCCCTAATCATTTCCTAATCTGACAACCTCATAATGACAGAATTTCCTACATAATTATAGCATTTTCTACACTCCTCCTCAAGCTGGTAAGTAGAGTTTTGCATCCCCAGCTTGGAGATAATGGCTTGGAATGTTGCACTGTTGAGTCCTTTTGTAAGTACATCAGCTAGCTGGCCTTTTGTTGATACATAAGGAGTGCAAATTAGACCACTGTCTGGCTTTTCCTTTATGAAATGCCTGTCAGCTTCAATGTGCTTTATTTTTATCATGTTGTATTGGGTTGTGAGCAATGCATATTGCTGATTTGTTGTCACAATACAACCTCATTGGTCCATCCCACTTAATTTTTAGGTCTTCCGAAATGACCTTCAACCATAGTAATTCACAAATTCCAAGTGCCATAGCTTTGAATTTAGCCTCAGCACTGGATCTTGCCACTACATTTTGTTTCTTCCTGCTCCAAGTTACCCAATTGCTTTGGGAAAGTGCAATTGTCTGTTGTGGATCTCCTATCAATTAGAGAGCCTACATAGTCTGCATCTCTGTTGGCCTCTAGAGATAATTCTGTGTTCCTTTTGAATAATATTCCATTTCCTAGAGTGGCCTTCAAATAGTGTAAAACCCAATGAGCAGCTTGTAAGTGTACTTGTTTGGGATTGTGCATGAATTAGCTTATCACACTTACTGCATAAGCTATTTCTGGTGTTGTATGAGAAAGATAAATTAGTTTTTCCTACAACCTTTGGCGCATTTCTCTGTCAACAACAACATCTTCATTAGCTTCTCCCAACTTATGATTGGGATCAATTGGTGTATCAATTGGTTTGCTTGTTAGCTTGCCTGTTTCTTTAAAGAGATCAGTCACATATTTTTGCTGTGAAATAATGATACCTTGTTTTTAATATGCTACCTTAATTCCCAGGAAGTAACTAACTAATTACATGGTAACGGGGTGTAACATCTATAATACAGTAATATACACTTAGTTATAGGATATCCTGAACATCTTAACAATACAGACAGAAACTGCTATAGGAAAGTGTTGGGGAAAAAAAAAACACTTATGGTTGCTAGAGCTGACATTGGGGTCAATGCCCAAGACATTTGTGGGATGGAAGTCCCATGATCTATGATGAATAGGAACCTTATGCCCCACCATGTGATTTTAGTTGTATCATCTGTTTACATATTGTCTTTGATTCATCCATAAGAAAATAAAAATTTACCTTGCTTATTGCATTTTGTAATTGATTAGATATGTTCTTATATAACTTAAGGACTAAAGGAACCTGAATGATTATATTTTTAATCTTTAATGATACATACTCAATTGACAGGTTTTGATTGCGAACATTGAGGAATATGCACCAATAGTGTACACTCCAACTGTAGGTCTTGTATGTCAAAACTACAGTGGTTTGTTTAGAAGGCCAAGAGGAATGTATTTTAGTGCTGAAGATCGTGGAGAAATGATGTCTATGGTTTATAACTGGCCAGCTGATCAGGTCCATGCTTGTTAATATAACTCTTGCATAGATTATTTATAATTCTTTTACTAGAATTTATATATCTGTTGGAGATCGGTCAAATATTTGCTTTTATTATGTTTTATTATGCTTTATATTGTTTTATTATTTCTTTTGTCCAACTTGGTATATCCCTGATTCTGTGGGATTAGTTTTATGAGTTTTATTCTGTTTTTGTTATTAGCGAGATTGACTCCAGATTCGGTAGCGACCTTGTGCTATCACTCTGCTATTAATCTCGGCTTCGTCCATTGAATAAAATATAATCTTTTGGGTACCAAATTTGCACATGGTATCAGAGCTTTGTGCTTCATGTCTCGGGTACCCATGAAGTTTGGCATGATGGAGGCCTTTCAAAGTGAACCAGAGAACTCAGGTTCTGTTTCATCAGCGACTGGCCCACAAGGATCGGCCAACCCCATCCCAGCAGCACTTCTATTGTCAAGCGGTGCTACTGATCCCTTTCCGTTGGCTATCGTTAGGCACAAGCTCAACGGAGATAATTACTTACAATGGTTTTGGAGTGTCTTGATGTATATTCGCGGGAAAGGGAAGGAAAAATATGTTACCAGAGAAGCAGTGCAGCCACCGGAAGACGACCCAAAGTATGCAACTTGGTATTCTGAAAACTACATGGTGATGTCTTGGCTAGTAAATTCCATAAATCTGGACATTGGTGAAGGATATCTATTGGCAACGACAGCTAAAGAGATTTGGGATTCTGCTATACACACCTATTCAGCCATGGAAAATATGGCTGCTCTCTTTCAGTTGAAAGGGATGATACGGGAACACAAGCAAGGTGAAACTGGTGTGGTTCAATACTATACCACCTTGGTGAAGATTTGGCAACAGATTGATTTGTATGACAATCCAGAATGGACGTGTGCTGTAGACTCAAGAAATTACAAGAAGTTGCTGGACAGAGAAAGAGCATATGATTTTTTATTGGGGCTTAATGCTAAATTTGAGGATGTTTGTGGCAGAATAATGGGCACTCGACCTCTACCAACTCTCAGGGAGGTTTTTAATGCTGTCAAATGGGAGGAAAGTTGTATGAAACTGACACAAGGATCTGCTGTAATTACAGAATCCTCAGCACTTGTAGCAAAAGGGGCTCAAGGAGATGCAAAGGCAAGAAGCAGGGACGAGGTTGGTGTGATCACTGCAGTAGAAGTGGTCATACCAAAGAAACATGTTGGAAGTTGCATGGCAAGCCGCCTAATGTCAAGAGTAAGCAAAGGACCGAGAACAGGGGGTATTTTGTGACCTAAGAAGATAAAACAGAGATTGATTCTGGTAGCTTGAGTGCTGTTGAGGTAGAAATCTTGCGAAAGATCCTTGAGAAGCATAATACCAGCAATGAACAACCTGAAAAACCGATCAGTAAGGGTTATGTAGCCCATACAGGTGAATCAATTCTCGCTCTTAAGGGTAGAAGGTTAAAAAAGAATACTTGGGTGATAGATTTTGGATGCACTGATCATATGACAGGTGATGAGACCCTTATTACAGATTTGTAGCTATGCGAAGAAGGTATTAAGATAAAAATTGCAGATGGCACGTTCACAGAAGTTGTGTGTATTGGTGTAGTGAAATTGTCTAATGGATTAATTCTTAGAAACGTTCTATATGCCCCTGGTCTTAAGTGTAACCTTTTATCAGTCAGTAAAATCACCAAAGCATTGAATTGTAGTGCTAATTTTGCTGCTACTGGCTGTGTTTTTTAGAAATTGGACTTGGGGAAGATGATTGGCAATGCTAAGGAAGTTGAGGGTCTCTATTATCTTGATGGGAATGAAGATAGAATAAAGACGTTTGCTCATACGGCAACAATTATGAATAAAAACTTGTTGTTATGGCATTATAGGTTAGGCCACCCCAGTTTCAATTATATGTTAAAGATGTTTCCAGATTTGATGAATAAAAATGATTCTCCTTTTTATTGTGATGTGTGTCAAATGGCAAAACATACTAAGAGTACCTACCAACCTCATACTCATCAACCTTCTCATCCATTTACCCTCATTCACAGTGACATTTGAGGACCCTCTCAAATTTCCACCCATTCAAAGGCCAACTGGTTTGTAACCTTCATTGATGACCACACAAGACTTACTTGGGTGTTTTTAATGAGAGACAAGTTTGACTTGTATGAAATTTTCAAAATTTATCACTCAATGATCAAAAATCAATTTCAGACCTCAATCAAAATCCTAAGGAGTGGTAATGGAAGGGAATATCTCAGCTCACATCTCAAAACGTACCTCAATGACCATGGAATCATACACGAAACCTCGTGTTTATACCCCACAACAGAATAGGACAACTGAAAGGAAAAATAGATAGCTTCTAGAAATTGCTAGGGCTCTTATGATAACTCATAACGTTCCAAAATTGTTTTGGGGAGAAGCTGTACTTACAGCTGCTTATCTTATCAATCGGTTACCTTCAAAAACTATAAACTTCCAAACACCCTTCCAAAAATTGTCTGAAACATTTCCCAACAATCATCTTGTTTCATTCATTCCTCAAAAAGTATTTAGTTGTATAGCTTTTGTGCATAATGATCATGGTAGTAAGCTGGACACTCGTGCCTTCAAATGCATTTTTCTTGGTTATTCTTCCACTCAAAAAGGGTATAGATGCTATTCACCCAGTTTGAAGAAGTTCTTCATCACCATGAATGTCATATTTCATGAAAATCAATCCTTTTACCGTAAAATTCCCATTCAGGGGGAGAGTGATAGCAGTGAATGGGAATTTCTTACCCAAAACCAAAAACTTGACCCATATCAGCCTGAAATAGATCTGAATTGTGAGCCTAACCAGCCTACTAAACGCAACACCCAACCAGAAACCAACACCCAAACAGATCACACCCAAACAGAACTTGAAACAGTAACTGAACTTGTCCAAAATCAGGAGAATTTTAGTGAAACAGGGGTGGCTCAATCTGAGGATCAGAATATTATTATCTATATTCGGAGGCCTAAAAGTCAGAAGAAGCAGCCAATAGCAGAAGAGGAAACCCTCAATATTCCAAGGCAAACCCATGATTCTGATCTGTCTCCAATTGCTGAAGATCTGGACCTACCAATTGCATTGAGAAAAGGGGTAAGGTCTTGTACTGTGCATCCAATCAGTAAATTCGTTTCTTATGAGCAGTTGACTCCTAACATGAAAAGCTTTGTCTCAAGTATTTCTAATGAAAGAATTCCAGCAACATATACGAAAGCAGTGGCAGATCCTAAGTGGTGTAAGGCCATAAATGAAGAGTTAGAAGCACTACAGAAGAATCAGACTTGGAAAGTTACTGAGTTGCCTGAGGGAAAAACACCAGTGAGTTGCAAATGGGTTTTACCCTTGAAGTATAATCCTGATGGAAGTATCAACAAGTACAAGGCCAGACTTGTTGCTCGGGGCTTCACACAGACTCAAGGAATTGATTACTAGGAGACATTTGCTCCAGTGGCAAAACTTAACCATTAAAATTTTGTTCTCACTGGCAGCAAATCTTGACTAGCCCTTGCGTCAATTTGATGTCAAGAATGCCTTTTTAAATGGGGACTTAGAAGAAGAAGTGTACATGGAGGTTCCTCAAGGATTGGAAGACTTTAGAAAGCCTAATAGAGTGTGCAGGTTGTACAAGTCACTTTATGGGTTTAAACAGTCTCTAAGGGCTTGGTTTGACAGGTTTACTAAGGTAGTGAAGCAGTTGGGATACACTCAATGTCAGACAGATCATACATTGTTTGTAAAACATGAGAAAAGTAAGATTTCTATCCTCATTGTCTATGTTGATGACATAATACTTACTGGTGATGATGTTGAAAGCTTACAACAGCTCAAGAGGTCCTTAGCATCAGAATTTGATGTTAAAGATCTAGGAAAGCTCAGATATTTCCTTGGGATGGAAGTGGCTAGGTCTCAAAGGGGAATATCTGTTTCGCAGAGGAAGTATACCCTTGACCTATTGAAAGAAACAGGGATGTTAGGAGCAAAACTCTTAGAAACTCCAATGGATACAACTCATAAGCTGAGTATGAAAAAAGATGGGACTCCTGTTGATACAGTGAGATATCAGAAGTTAGTGGGAAAATTGATATACCTCTCACACACGAGACTAGATATAAGTTTCCCGGTAAGTGTGATGAGTCAATTTATGAGTAAACCTCAAGAGGAACATATGGAGGCAATTTACAAAATCTTGAGGTATCTAAAAATGAATCCAAGTAAGGGACTCTTTTTTAAAGGAGGCAACTCACGAGGGGTAGAGATTTTTACAGATGCTGATTAGGCAGAATTTACTGTTGATAGAAGATCAACTACTGGTTATTGCACCTACTTATGGGGTAATCTTGTTACTTGGAGAAGTGAAAAACAACCAGTGGTTGCTAGAAGTAGTGCAGAAGCTGAGTATAGAGTACTTTCATTGGGGATATGTGAAGGAATTTGGGTACTTAGGCTCTTGAAGGAGTTGAAGATTGAAGCACAGGATCCTATAAGTGTGTGGTGTGACAACAAGGCAACAATTGAAATCGTGAAGAATCCAGTGCATTATGATCGAACCAAGCATGTTGAGATAGATAGGAATTTTATCAAGGAGAAAATTGAAACGGGTATCATTGAACTCACCTACATTCCATCATAGTCTTAGGTGGCAAATATACTCACTAAAGCTCTTACGAGGCCTAAATTTGAGCAACTTTGTAGCAAGTTGGGAATGATAAATATATATTCTCCAGCTTGAAGGAGAGTGTTGGAGATCGGTCAAATATTTGCTTTTATTATGTTTTATTATGCTTTATATTGTTTTATTATTTCTTTGTTATTTTTCTTTTGTCCAACTTGGTATATCCTTGATTCTGTGGGATTAGTTTTATGAGTTTTATTCTGTTTCTGTTATTAGTGAGATTGACTCCAGATTCGGTAGCGACCTTGTGCTATCACTCTGCTATTAATCTCGGCTCCCTCCATTGAATAAAATATAATCTTCTGGGTACCGAATTTGCACAATATCTCTATTCTAAATATTGTTGCTTTGCTAGTTTGTACAAAATTCTATAGATTATACTATTTGATATACATGTGACAATGTGGTAACCATATCAAATGTTCATGCTAATTTGACTACTTAGCTTAAGTTTCTTTGGACAATTGGCTTGACGTCGAACCTTCTTTGACCAAAGCATAATTTTCTACCTCCACTTTACTAGAATTACTTTGATACCTTGCATTGCTTTTCGTTTTTCTTCTTTCCCTCTAGCATACATGGAGCATTATCTGTTTTTGAGGATATCCTAATGAAGGAATTTAGAGAAGAAGTAAGTTCTCTGATGTTATGTTGTATTACATAAAAGAGAGGTACAATATGCTGTTTTTGCAGGGCTGTGGTGTGTAGGGTTGGAAGGAAATGCTAGAGTTCTAATAAGAGATTTCTTCCATAGCACCTTTTATGTAAGAATTTACTAAGGGATTGGAGCTCTGTTGAGCTAATGCCTTTTTCATGTCTCTTTGGTTTTGAATCTTGTGATTGTATTTTTTGTTGTTCTAGGAGTTCTTTTTACCTCCATCTTTGCACTTCTCTTCTTTCTGTTAATGAATTATTGTTTACCAAGATGTTTTCTTTCCTTCTAGCACATCATGCTGTGCTGATGGGATATATATATGTTCTACTTGATGTTTACTCTTCATGTGATACATTTCTAAACTTTGATCTATTTCTTAATGTCTTTATCTTATTTGATAATCTGAAAAACTAAATATCTTTTTTTTTTCCAGGTTGATATGATTGTTGTTACGGATGGTAGTAGAATCCTGGGTCTTGGTGATCTTGGAGTTCAAGGAATTGGCATTGCAATTGGGAAGCTGGATTTGTATGTTGCTGCTGCAGGAATAAACCCTCAAAGGGTATGTCATTGTTCATTGTTTCATTATTTTTCCTTAGAATTAAAATATTTCATTTTGATTACTGTATTAAATTTATTTTATGGAAAATGTTATAATTTGATAAATGCCGTATCAACTGGTGGATTATTATCACGGAAACCCAACTTGTAATCAGTTTTAGTAGGGATTGCAGCTGGTTTACACCCAAGCATGCCAGTTTCTTTGAGATCTATTGTGTCTTTTCTTTGGGAGACAACTATACCTTTCTTTGAATGAGCCACTTTCATACCTGAGAAGTACCTTAGGTCTCCAAGGACTTTAATCTCAAATTCCTTAGCAAGATCATTTTTTAGTCTTCTGATTTCTTCTTCAAGGTCACTTGTAATAATTATATTATCAACATAAACCATTAATGCAGCCATCTTACCATCAGTAGAAAATTTGGTAAACAATGTGTGATTAGCTTGTCTTGAGTGTGCCTATAGCGTTTAATAGCCCTTGTAAATTTATCAAACCAAGCTTTAGGAGATTGCTTGAGGCCATATAGAGACTCATGGAGTTTACACACCTTTCCCTTGTCACCATTTATTTCAAACCCAGGAGGGATCTCCATATATACATCTTCATCCAGATCATTGTTTAGAAAGACATCTTTCACATCTAGTTGGTGAAGGGGCTGGTTTGAGTTAGCAGCCATTGAAAGAACTTTTATTGTATTGAATCTGGTCATAGGAACAAAATTCTCCTGGTAGTCAATATCATGGGTTTGAGTGAACCTTTTGGCAATTAACCTTGCCTTATGATGGTTGATACTCCCATTTGCATTATATTTTACAGTAAAGATCCACATGTGCCCACAGGATTCTTACCATTACGCAAATCAACAACTTCCCAAGTTCCACTCTTTTCAAGAGCATTGACTTCATCTTGAATAGCCACTCACTACTTGGGACTTTGCAAAGCTTCATAGACATTGTGAGGTAATTTTTCTTGAGACATACAAGTGACAAATGCTCTGAATTTAGTCGAGAATTTATCATATGAAACATAATCTCCAATGGGGTGAACAGTACTAGGCCTGGTTCATTTTCTCAGGGCAATAGGAATGTTTAGCCCAGCATCATACCTGAACTTGGAGGGGATATTTGGTGCCTTCCTTGAATGTGCTAGGATCTATCTCATTTGTTTTCTTCCTTATTGATTAAACCTGTAACTCTTTCTGACCTTCACTCAATTTCTGGCCTTCAATCTCCTTGCTAGTCTCTAGTGCAGGCTGTATAACATTCTTGGATTCAGGTATGGGAGAAGTGATGGGTGTAGGAACAACCATAATGGTCTCAGGTGGAGGGACAGAACTGGTTTCAGGTACAGGGACACTATTGAAGGTGGTTAAAGGCTGGGTAACAGTGACAGGAGTGTGCAGAAAGTCCCATTCAATTTGAATCTCTCCCTGAATGGGAGTTTGGTGAAAATAATGTTGAGTTTTGAAAGAAGTTACATCAAGAGTAACAAAAATTTTTAAAGGACAGGAAAATAGCACTTGTACCCTTTTTTTGGTTGATGAATAGCAAAGAAACACACATTTTAAGGATGTAGGATTAAGTTAAACTCTATAGTAAAGATGAATGATAGAGGTAGAGCCAAAAATTTTGGAGGTAAAGTAGAGATGGTGTGGGTACTTGGATAAGATTGAAGAAGTTGATCACAAGGGGTTTTAAAGTTTAAGGTTTTTAAGGGTAGCCTATTAATAAGATAAGTAGCAGTAAGAATTACTTCCCCCTAATAAGTTTTAGGCACATTGAAAGCAATCATGAGATACCTAGTTACCTCAAGGAGATGTTTATCTTTTCTTTTTGATATCCCATTCTGTTGTGGACTTTCAACGCAAAAGCTTTGATGAATGATACCTTGCTCACTCAAGTAATCATGAAGACAGAATTGAAGAATTCCCTCCCATTATCAGTTTTAAGAAATCTAATATTGTTGTGAAATTGATTTTTAATAAGGGAGTGGAATTGTTTTAAAATAGAAGGAATTTTAGATTTCTTTTTCATAAGATAAGTCTAGGTGAGTTTGGTGTGATCATCAATAAAACAAAGCATTTTGCTCTAGTGATGGTTTTAATTTTTGAAGGTCCCTACTCATCATTATGAATAAGGGAAAAAGGGCCAAAAGGATAGTGATTATGAGTAGGACATGGAGATTTCACATGTTTGGACAATTGGCACACTTAACAAAAATAATGAGAATTTTGATTAAATAAAGTTGGATGTATCTTTTTCAGATACTCAAAATTGGGATGATCCAACCTATAAAGTAACATCATAATATTACTAAGATAGGTCCTAGAAGAAAGAGTGACATTGCGCGTAATATCAACTCCATGGATGAGATACAGACTCACATTCCTCAGCATTGCCAATCATTTTCTCTGACTGTAAATCTTGAAAAATGGAACCACTTAATGAAAAGTTAGTGATGCAATTGAGGTCCTTGGATAATTTACTGTTGGACAACAAATTACATACCTACTTTGGTACCAATAGGACATTGTTAAGAATTAATGAATCAAATAACTTCATAGTGCCAATTCCATCAATTTTGGAGAGAGTTCCATCGGCAATTTTCACCACTAATCCGTTAGAGCAAGGAGCAAAATCAATAAGACAAGATACATTACTTGCCATGTGATCAATGGCTCTAGAGTCTACCACCCAAGTATTGTTTCTCTGAAATCTACATCTCAAAGCTATGGAGGAATTGCCTAACTAAGCAACTATGGCAACACCAATAACTCTTAGATTGATTCAAATTATCTATCATCCTTTGCAGTATTCAAGTTGTTCTTTACTGAACACACTTATGTCAGGTTGAGGTTTTTCTCTACTGATTGCTGTGAGGCCACTGGTCTTTTGCCTTTGGCTCCCTGTAAAATTAGCTAGCATTCCTTGCAATTTCCAGCACACATCTTTGGTATGTCCAGGCTTCTTGGCTTCTTGTAATGGTCACACTAGGGCTTCCTTGGGGTTTTCAGCTTGTAATTATCAGATTGAGAACCTTTGACAACAAGAGCCAAGGATTCGGTGACTGTGGAAAGGTTGGTGGAGCCCAAAGTAAGCCTTTTCTACTTTCCTCCCTTTTAAATTCAGAAAACACCTCTTGGAGAGATGGTAGAGGATCAAGAGGCAAGATTCGACTTCTTAGTTGTTCAAAGCTTGAATTAAGCCCAAGAAGAAACTTATATACCTTTTCTCCTTCTTAAGTTTCTGGTAATAAGTGGCATTAGTAGCACACGACCATTGATGAGTTTCATACAAGTCAAGTTGGTGCCAATTGTGAGTGAGCACATTATAATATTGAGTGACTCATAGATCCCCTTGTCTAAAATCATGAAGAAAGCTTTCAATTTCCATTATAACAGCCTTTTTTTTTATTGAAGAATATGACTCTCTTATGGCCTCCCCTACTTTGGATGTCTTGCATAAGTGGAAGTTTTCCCCATTATCTTTGGTCATGGAATTGATCAACCATGTTTGGATCATACTATTCTCGGCCACACATGTCTTTTTTGTTGGATCATGCACACTTGGAGGGGCAGCATTGCCGGTGAGATAGTCTTCCTTGCCACAACCTTATATGTTGTTTCTGTTGAGTTTGTGACCTGTGATAGAAACAGGTGTAGCATCATTGGAGCCCTGAGCAAGAGGTGCAGGGTTGTTTGGCTGGGTTGGAAATGAGAAACTGGTCTCAGATGAGGATTTGTGTCCATCACAACTTTCAACATTCAGCCCAATGGTGAAATGTATGGAGGGTGGATTAGAAGACATGGTTGAACTTTGATACCATGTAGATTTTCAGGGAAGAAGAGAAAAGGGTGTGCTGAATTATTTTCTCATTAATCTTACTTTGCTGAATACAAAACTAGGGTAATATATGCTGAGATGCCAGCCTCAATCTTCTAATGATTCTAGATAAGTAATTTAAATTGCAAGATAACAACTCCTAAAATAAAGGAGATAAGAACAGAAATATAAAGTTGACTAAAACTAAACAAATAAGGAAACAAATAAAATATAAAAAACGTGTAAATAAAGAAACAAATACTGGCAGGCCTGGGAATGTTGAAATGCTAAAAGCACAAGAACATCAACAATGTGGATTCTCAAGTTCTTTCTAGCTTGGTTATTTTGGCTTCTTGTAAGATTTTGTAGTGTTATTTATGTGGACTGTAAGTACTGATTGATGTGCATACCACTGACCTTAGAAACCTTGCTATTATCCCCCTAGCACTCCAATCCTCTGATGTACACTCTACTTGTCTTTGACCAGGATGATGATGATCTGAGAAAGTTTCTATCTTTTTCTCTCTCAGGTACTTCCAGTAATGATTGATGTTGGGACTAACAATGAGAAGCTACTCAAGGACCCTTTATGTAAGCTTTTCTATATCTAGTCAATGAAAGATATTGTAGAACATTTTTATAGAAATGCCATTGTTGCGTTAGAAAATTTTCAATAACACCTTTTCATCAATTTTGGGTTATTTTGTGTATAATTGGCTGTATTAGAAAAGTTATCTGATTTTTGTTCTTGCTTTAAATTTAAAGTGGAATATTTGTTGAGCAAAATTCTGCTTAGGGTAAGTGTTGAAATATTTGAAGATGCAAATCACAAAATTTCAGAGACTATCACATACAGATTGTAAGAACTGACTAAACACACTAACAAAAGAAATGTCTAGTCAAGTAATTGTAAGATAATTTTGGTTCCCAACAAGTCTTTGTTATATGCTAGGATCTACAGCTTCCCTTGTGATGGTAGTGATTTGACATTTGGATTCATAGGTATGTCCACAGATCTATTATCTGTTGTGCTGGTTTACTCCAATAAATCTCGAGCATACTTTCTTTGTGAAATAGTGACACTAGTAGTAGATTAAGCAACCTTAGTACCCAGGAAATACATAAGTTCACCTGGCTATTTCATTGAAAATGATGATAAAGATGTTGGTTTAATGACTGGATGCTATCTTGGCCGCTATGAGTTCTGACTAAATCATCCATGTAATACACCAACTTATATAGCGACCACGAGAAGTATGTTTGATAAAATTTTGAATTGCTATTGGGTATGTTTGCATTGCAGTGCTCTGTTTTCTTATAGAAGAACAGAGATTAGTACAAAGGACAAGAGGATGAGAGAAAGATAATCCAAAAGTAACAGGGAAGATGATGGAAAGATGTCCTAGAAATAACCTAGAAGAAGATTATAGAAAGTGAAGATGCAAAATGAAGAATCAAGAAAAGAAAGGGGAAAGAAACAAGGGAAAAACTCAGAACAAAGCTGCGTTGTGCCATCATCAGTGAGTGTAGTCTATGTAGATGGTCTCCCTCTTTGCTAGTGTGTTAATAGACACAATAGATCTTTTGTTTGAAACTGGTTCTGGAGGAAGCCTTTCGAATTATAAATATGTTTGGGATTGATGGTAATGCACTTAGTGACCTAGAGAAGAATAGACAATTAATTGTTAAGCTGAATTATCTACAGTGACATGTCTAGATATCATTTTCCTAGGGAGTGAAATGAGCTAATTCATGTCCTCACCTATCTCTGTTCATTGGGATGCATTAGTTCATATAATTTGTGCTGATTATGGGCATATACAAGTGGAAGCCTTCACTGATCGTTGATTGGGCATTGGGCCTAGTAATTGAAAATCTGTTATAGTTATGGTATCTTTGTAGGAGGAAATCTAGTTTCATGAAAAAGCAAGAAGCATAATGTTGTAGCATCATCAAGCGTGGAGGCTGAATATCGATCTATGGCGCAAACAAAATGTGAATGTCAAACATTTGCTATGCAAAATAGGGTTTAACATATCTTCCAATATTCTTATCTCATCCAACCTTGTGTTCCATGAGAGAGCAAAGCACATTGAAATAGATTGTCATTTTGTTTGTGAGAAGATTCTACGAAATCTAAATACTACATCATATGTTTGTATAGGACAACAATTAGTTAATGTGTTCACCGAAGTCGTTATTGGACTATAATTGATTTAATTTGTGGTAAGTTGGGCATAATTAACATCTATACTTTAGTTTAAGAGGGGATGTAATAATTATATGGTCTTGTATGAATGGGCTTATATTATCCTAATACTATACTAGTAGGATGTACAACATGTGCTTCACTCTTCCCCGCATATATATAAAATAGTTCAGGAGGCTAACTGGCTAAGTCAGTATCTCATTAATTCCTTTATGATTTGAGGATTTCTTGTCCTCCAATCTCTTCTCTTCTAGCCAATAAATTTTCTTCTTTTATTAAAAAAAAAAGAGTAGAAAATTCAGTAAGATTATGAGGATTTAATGTTATACTAAACCTGAAAAATATCATATTATAGATTATGGCATACATTTTTCATTTCAAAATTTATAAATTTGAATGTTTTAACATGTTTTATAGCCTTCTTGATGTATTTATGCTGATATTCAATGCATTTTAGGGTTGTTACTTTATTTGTTTCATTGCTTATTTAAATGGTTTCAAAATGTTTATATGTGTTGCCAAAGCAATTATAAACTTTTAAATCAGTTTCTAATCTGTTTGGCAATGCCCAAAACGGTATTGCAATGGTACAGTAGATGATTGCAGGAAGGGGCTGTTTGTTTTACCAAGATAGGATAGTGATTCCAAAATAGTCCTCGGATTGTAGCTCTAATGAAGGAATTCCATGCATCTCCTATTGTGGGCCATTTGGCTTATTTGCGTCCTTACAAAAGGTTATCTGAGGCAACATATTGAGAAGGGATGAAAAAAGATGTTCAAGACTTTGTGGCTAAATGTAAGGTGTGCCAAAAGTGCAAGTATCAAGTCATGCACCCAACTGGTCTACTACAGCCATTACCAATACCACAAGGCGTTTAGGAAGACATTAGCATGGACTTTATAATTTGGTTGCCCAAATCAGAAAGTTTGACATCATCGTAGTAGCAGTTAATAAACTCACCAAGTATGTGTATTTCACTGGCTTATTGCATCCATTTTTAGCTAAAGAATAGCTGAAATTTTTATCAAAAAGGTGGTTAAACTACATGGTTTTCCCAAATCAATCGTGTCTGATAGGGATAGGCTCTTTATGGGTCAATTTTGGCAGGAGTTATTTACAATGGCTGGCACAAAGTTGAAGTGTAGTTCTGGTTATCATCCACAAATAGATGGATAGATCATGGTGGTAAATCAAAGCCTTGAAACTTATTTACGTTGCTTTTTGGGGGATAAACTAAAGCAATGGGCTAGATGGTTACTATGAGCTGAATATTAATTTAATACTTCCTACAATCTTTCCACATGAATGACATTTGTTAAGGCTCTTGATGGGCGAGATCCTTCAACTCTTTCAAAATGGAAGATATTTATTCAGCTATGGAAGAGGTTAATGAAACCATAAGAGCTAGAAATCTGATTTTGGCTCAATTGAAGCAAAATGTTGAGAGAGCCTAGGAGTACATGAAGTTGCAAGCTGATTAATCACCAAGGGAAGTGACACCTTATACTTGAAGACTGAAAACTCTGTCAAAAAGAGCTAATGAAAAACTAAGTCCTAGGTCCTATGGCCCTTATAAGATGCTAGAAAAGTTAGGACTTGTGGCATATCGTCTTGAGCTACCCCTAATTACAAGAATTTACCCAGTGTTTCATGTGTTATAGCTTAAAGGGTCATTGCATGCTACTGAAGCTTCACAAGCAATTCCGCCTTTTCTGTTCGATGAACTATAATTACAAGTTCATCCAGAAGTAGTACGAAAGGCAAGGAGGCTAACCAATGGTGTGGTGGAAGTCTTTATTGAATGGGTAGAACTACTTGGAAGTTGAAAATACCTGGAAGGATTATGATGCAATACACAACCAGTTCTCTGATTTCCACCTTGAGGAAAAGGTGAAACTAGTTAGGGAGGGTATTGATGTGCCCAATCTTGATGGGCCTCAGTTGGTGAGAACATATAGTAGAAAAAAGAGAGAGAAAATAGTAGGTAATAATAGAGAGGTGGTCCCTGATGCCTTGGGTAGGAATAACTAACTATTAGTTGGAGGAGAGAGAATGGGGTGGCATGGGCTAACGCATGAAACTTGGGAATTATAGGGGATGTTTTAGGGGTGTGAGAATATAGAAAGAAAGCCATCAAGATCCTAGGAGAGAACCTATCTCTTGAATGTAAGGGTGTTTCTATATTTTTATTTCATTGTTTGTTATGATTTTCGTTTTCTTTGGGCTGTAATATTTCCAGCGACACTTTCTAGGAGGATAGCTTGGTTTGGTTAATTCAATAATACTAGATTTTCAGAGGTTCTCATTAATACCTTTTATTGTTGCATGTGCATTCATGCCGATTATCAGCTTTTCTCTAGAGAATTTTAATTGATTTGACTTCACTCTAAAATGTGGTTAAATTATTTTTTGCTGTCAGATCTGGGATTGCAACAACAACGTCTTGATGGGGATGACTATCTTGCTGTTATAGATGAATTCATGCAAGCTGTCTTTACTCGCTGGCCACATGTTATTGTGCAGGTTTATTTTTGTTGCAATAGTGGGGTTCTAAGTAGAAAAAAGTTGCTGCTTGAATGCATTGGTTATATATGTTGGGCACATTTTTTTAAACAAAAAATTTTATTGGAAGATTAGTGTTCTATCCTGTTTTTAAATTTTAATGTTCTTGTGCTTGCACAGTTTGAAGATTTCCAAAGCAAGTGGGCATTTAATTTATTACAGCGGTACAGAAATAACTACAGAATGTTCAATGATGATGTGCAGGTATAGATTTATTTTGTTTAAGAACATATCATCTCCATCATTTTATAGGGTACTATTATGGTAACTTGGACCTTTGGAGCTCTAAGAGTATATTGGTAATTGTCTATACTAATATGTGTTTAGGGCTGTTCGGTGTCTTGGTCCCAGACTATAAATATTAATATAGTTATTACAAGTTAGCATATTTATTAATTATTTTATATCATGTTCAATAAAATAAAATTAATACAAAATCAAAAGTGGAGCACTCTACCTCCACTCCTGCAAAAGTAGAGGTGGAGTGGTCCAGTATTCTAATTAAACTGTTAAGCTAAATGGATCAAAGGAAATGACCATCAAGTTGGAAAGCAAATGGTTTGCTACTTGGGCAGAAGACTGGCCCTGCAGAAATTCTCCCTTTCCTCTGATGAAGAATGGGAAAAGAATATTAGGAGTGATGTGGTCATTGGTGATATGGATAATTATTTGTAAATTAAGAGATTAAACCATCAATTAGGGCTTAAATTAGGAATACTCTTTCCCTTTGTTGTTTTAAGCATGTTTTTTTAGTTTCTTTTATAAACCAATGGTTGTAGACTTTTCATAGAGTTTAGTGATGCAATGAAATATTAGTAGTTGTCTTCTTCCTCCTTCTATCTCTCGGTTTCTCGTCCTTCCCCATGTTCTTCCTCTCTCCCTCATCTTATCTCATTTCTCTTCCTTCTTCCCTTTTCCTTTGCTAGTTCTACATCAAGTGATATCAGATCCAGACTCTGACCATGTGAATGTCGTTGGACAGTCCTTGGAGTCACTATTGGCCCACCAAAAACCTTCCATCTTGCTTATTGATGTTGTTTCGGCCACCCTTGGTTACCAAACCCATAAAGTAACTACACTAGGGCCTAGCCCATAAATTTCGTCATGGTCTAGCGCCATGTGTGCTGCCACGTGCTGGTCGTCTTTATAGGGTGTAAATCTTATGTGCAGCATTTTTGAAGGTATTTTGGGGTAGAATTTACTCTTGGGGCTCAATTTTAGGGTTTGCTTAAGCAAAGGTATTTTGGACACAGGAAGTCGTTGTATACAAGAACTTCTAGCTTTGAAACTTTACGTGGGCAACACTTGGGACAATAATATGGTAGACAAGGATTATATGGATAGAATGGGGAAAGAACTTCTGTATGCCATAGCCTTGTTAGGTTGACAAATTAATGACTATCAAGATCATGCACAATATTATTCCAAAATTGAAGAAAAAGAATATCCTCAAGTTTATGAAGCTATAGAGGAAGTTGTCAAGGAAGAGCCCAATGATGTCATAATATTGGAATTCCTAGATTGCCCATGATGAAGATAACATTATCATGGTAGATTCTAAAGAGCATTTGGGAGTAAGTTTAGAATGTGGAGCATGGAGATTTTGAAGACAATTCAGAAGAAAACTTAGTATGTGAGAAAGATGAAAACATCATCTTTCAAGTATTCAAGCTAATATTGATGATGATGTTAGGAAAATTAAACCCCAACTTGCAAGAGCTTACAATCAGGTTCAAGCAACTAAAGGGCTAAGCAATGTCGAATTTGTTATTCCTAATGTGTTCGAGAGGCCACATTTGCTCTTGTTGTGTTGTTGGTCACTGCTCATTGTTCTATCTACTGCTTGGTAACAAGAAAACTCATAGCTGTTGAACCAGCCAAGATTAGTAAATTAATTGATTTGCACTATAGTGCTCACCAAGTTATCTCTTAAGGAGCCTTTGGTTAAACCAATCAGATTAAGTAATTATAAGAAATCATAGATTGAAATTAATTAGAATGGAGGTTTTATGCAAAATTAAAAGATTAATCCAAAAAGGAATTTGTTACTAAAACAGATTAGGAAACAAATGAATTCACTAATGCACAATCAATTTTAGATTCCCTCTCCTAATATCTTCGCCTTTCTCGTCATCTGCACATTCCCTTGGCTCGATTTTAATTCTTGGTTATTTCTATTTGATGTCCCTAAGTTGTCACCTAGAGTTATGATTGGTTCTTGTTATTAATCCTATTGCAACTGTGCCAAATTAATAACACAGAATCAATCCAATCTTTGTTCGCACACACCAAAATTATCATGCAAAAACCTAGAACAAATGTAATTGATTAATCAACCGATTAAATCAAACATAACACTCAGATCAAACTAACAAATTAGTAATTATGCAATCTAAATTATCCAATTGGTGTAATTGAGATTAACACAAAAACAGAGAAAAGGAGATGAAGAAGAAATTTGTTCTATAATTAAAATCAAACCAGTATGTATAATTAAACCAAAGACTCGGGTATTGACATTAGGTTCGACATTTTGAATTGATCATAGGAAAGTTTAGAGCACCATGAAAGAAACAAAATGCTCTAGAGAAAACAGTTTTGGTGGCTCTGGAGATGCTGTAAAAGAGAGTGTGTTTGACTAATAATGACTTAAGGGAAAATATAAAGCATTAGATAGGTTAGGGTTACATCATATGCCCCAGAACAATCAAAATACCTCCTAAATGAAATGAGCATAGCATGCAAAGCCCTTTGTTAAATGTCCAAATCCATTTGTGTGGTTTAGTCTACTTGCAAGAATAAAAATATGAATAATTGGGCTTCTGTTGATCAATTCACTAATTATGCAATGAAAACACATTAATCCCAATTTAACCCAAATAATAGAAAATGAACTTAAATCATCAAATTAGTCCCACTGAATTATTATAGAACTAAGTATAAGGAGTAGAAAATATATAATTACTCATATTATCACTACTCTAAGTTGGATTTCTCTATTGCTTCCTGATAGAATGTTTGGAACTCTCGTTATTGTATAGAATGAGGCAACTGACATGTGTATTTATCGATACAAGGTGGCAACTCTAGAGACAAAATTACAATTAGGGACATTTGAGACTAATGAAATAACTAATGTACACCTACCTAAATGACTTATATTATGTATCAATATTTCTAACACTTCCCCTCAAGTTGGTGAGAGGATATCTTTTATGCCAAGTTTGATGATTAAGTTGTGAAAGATGACATTAGATAATCCTTTGATAATTCACATATCCTGAGTGTTATTGCTTTGAACTCATCCTTTGCTCTAGGTTTTGCGATTACATTCTGGTTCTTGCTTCTCCAAGTGACAAAATTTTCCTTAGGAAAGTGTAGTACCCTGATTTCCTATTTGTTAGAGATCTTGCATAGTCTGTATCTAGACCTGATCAAGAGATAGGTTCGTTTAAAAAGAGGCCGGGCTCATAAAAAAATTTGTAAATTTTTTAGGCCTGAGCCTGGGCCTGGGCCTGGGCCTGGGCTGGTGTTGTTTGAACAGTATCAGGTCAGGCTCAAGCCCGGTTAAAAAGGGCCTGGCCCTGCCTTGTCCTTTTTTTTAAAAAATAATTTTTTAAAATTTTAAATATTAAATATATTTATTTTATTACTTGTTAAGCTTACTTTTTTCTTATTTTAAATACTAAATAGATCAAAAAAATATTGCAAAAAATTTAAATAACTTGAAAAATATATATATACACACATATAAAATAGTAAAACTTCTCAAAATAATAATTTTTTAATAATATTATTGATTAATAATTTATTTTATTTGAATTATAATTTATTCTTAATAATATATTATGTAACAAGTAATAGTAAAAAACATAATAATCATATATGTTATATAATTCTTTTTTACTTATATCTATAGTTATAAATATATTTTCTAATAATATTATTTATTAATAATATATAAAAGAATAATTATAATATGGGAGGGCTCGGGTCGTGCTTTAAAAAAGCCCAAGCTCAGCCTGTTTTATATTCGGGCATTTTAAAAACAGGCTCGTTTTTTATCAGACTTTTTTTTTCCTTTTTTCGGGCTCATATCCATTTTGCAGGCTTTCCAACCCATGATCAGGTCTATTTGTGTTTGTATAGGCTTCAAGAGTGAGCCTTTTCCCATTTTTGAACAAGATTCCTTTTCTTGATGTACCTTTCAACTATTGCAAAATTTTATAAACTGCTCTGAGATGCAATTCTTGAGGATTGTGCATAAACTTGTAGCATAGGCTATATTAGGCTTGATATTAGACAAATAAATCAGTTTTTTTACAAGTCTGATAAAACCTTTTATCAATTGGCTATCTCCTGGACAATCATAGAATCTATGGTTTGACTTTATGTGTGTTTCCATTGGTTTGCATCCAAATATGCCTATATCTATCAATATATCCAACACGTACTTTTACTGTGATATGAAAATCCCTTATTATGAGTGAGCTACTTCAAGGTCAAGAAAGTATTTTAATTTGCTTAGTTCCTTGACCTCCAACTCCTTTATTAGTTGCCTTTTTAACAAATTTTTTTTGGGCAGGTCATCTTTTGTGATTATGATGTCATCCACATAGACCAATAGTATTGATGCTCCTCTAAGGTTGAATGCTTCATAAACAAAGTATGGCCATCTTGGCTTTGCTTATACCCCATACGAACTATAGCTTTGGAAAGTTTCCCTAACCATCCCCTGGGAGATTGTTTGAGTCTATACAATGCCTTTTTGAGTTAACATACTAGACTTGGTTTAGTGAGTTAAATCCTAGTGGAATCTCCATATAGATCTCCTATTCTAGATCTTTACGTAGGAAGACATTTTTGACATCAAACTGGTGTAATTTCTGACCAAGATTAATAGCTACAGATAATAAGATTCTCACCTGCAATTGGGGCCAAAGTTTCTATTTAGTCTACGCCATAGGTCTGGGTATACCCTCTAGCAATGAGCTGAGCTTTATACCTTTCCAAAGTACCTCTTGAATTATACTTGGTGTGAATAATAATCTGCAACTGACCAGTTTCTCCCCTCCAGAAGTTTCACTAGGTCTTAAGTGTTATTTTTCTCAAGTGTTTTGATCTCAACCTTTATAGCATATATCCAATTCTCATTCTTCAATGCCTCAAATAAAGTTTTGGAAATATGAATGACATTTAGACTAGTGAGGAAGGCTTTATGGTTAGGAGACAAATTCTTATATGAAATGAAAGAATACAAAGGATGCTTAGTGCATTGTGTTGTGCCTTTTTGCGAAGTAATAGGTATATCATAATCATTATGTGCAAGTGTTTCAAGAACATTATCAATGGATGAAGGTATTACATCAACACTTCCAAGGGCAAAAGTGGATGATTGGACTAGTTCTGGTTGGGAGATCAGTTTCTTCCTTTGAGGGTAAACTTATAATGGGACATTTGTTGGTGATTTTGAGAATTCAAGAAAGAAGAAATCTCTATATATAATTTTAACGGAGGAATTCTCCCTTAAAGATAGATATTGTCAAAGTGGGAAGCATGTTCAACAAATATGACATCAGTAGACATATAAAGTTTTCTTATAGGAGGATGATAACATTTGTAACCCTTTTGAGTGAAAGAATAGCTAATGAAGACACAGTTGAGAGCCCGATGATCAAGTTTGGTTCTATCTTAAGAATGCACATGAACAAAGGTAATACACCTAAATATTTTTGGAGTAAGATTATTAAATGCATTACAATTAAGAAAGAATTCTGTGAGGATTTGCATTTGACTTTTGAAACTAAGAACTTGGATAGGAAGTTTGTTAATGATATGAGTAGTAGTTAAAATGGCTTTCCTCCCAATATTGCTTTGAAACATTGTTTTGGAATAAAAAGACTCTTGTATTAGAAAGAAGATGACTGTTTTCTTTTTTTTGGGTAGTTGGAGGGGTATTAATGCAAGAAGATTCATGAATTATGCCTTGTGTTTGAAAAAAGCTAGAGATGGACTGATTGAAAAAATCTTTTGCATTATTAGAATGAAATCTTTTGTGTTCCCATACCAAATTGAGTTTTAATCATATTGTAAAATTTGGGAAAAATTGAGCTCACATTAGATTTTTGTTTCAACAAATAAATCCAAGTAAATCTAGGTCAAATGAATTCAATCATTAATAAATGAAACAAACCATCGGGCTCCAAAATATTAGAAATAAGTGAAGGGCCCTAGATATAACTATGAATCAAGGTAAAAGGTACAAGAGTTATGTGATTACTAATTGGAAAAAAAAGCATGTTTGTGCTTAGCAAGTTTACAACCTTTCATAATAAAAAGTATCCATGGGTAATCCTTTGAACAAAGATGGAAACATAATTTTAATAACATCAAACAATGGATGACCAAGGCTTGGGTGGTGAAGCCAAATCTTATATTTATTGGACTTAAATGATTCAGAATAAAATGAAATAGGTCACAAGCCCTGAACTCTACTCTGTCCATTTGCTCATTGAGATAATATAAGCCATCTTTCACCCTAGCAAGTCCAGTTATTCTCTTTGTTCCTTGTTCCTGAAAAACACAATGAGCAGGGTAAAAGGTTACACTGCATTGAGAGTTAGTTGTGAGTTTGTGAATTGAAATAAGACTAGTGCAAAGTTTTGGAACATGAAGCACATTCTTAAACATAAGGTAATCACTTAAATCAACATTTTCTTGACCAGCCATAGTAGTGATTGACTCATTGGTTATGGTGATTTTTCTCTTGCTAGGACAGCAAGTATATGAAATGAATTTTAGTGAAAAATTAGTCATATGATTTGTGGCTCATGAGTCGGTGATCCAAGAGTTGAAGGAAACTTTATCTAATGCATTAAAAACAGAATTAAAGGAAGATGAAGGTTGAGAAGGAATACTTGAAAGCACTAAAGAACAAATACTTGTGGTAAGTGTTGATGTTTTGTCCAATGTTTCCAATAGCCTTTTTAGCTTTAATCTGTTCCATCTTGAAATTAGGAAAGGTGTAGGTTTCCTCATTGTTGAAAGTTGTAGTTGTCATATGAGCCTATCTAAGCCCTTTTCATGGGTTGAGGCTTACCGTGGAGCTTTTAACATTTCTTTTTAGTGTGTTGAGGCTTTGTGTAGTAGGTACACCACAAAAAGCCTTTGTTGGACTGTTTTAACTTATCAGTTTGCCCTTTGACCTCATCAACGTGTTGCACAATATGTTTGGATACTAAAGCAGAACTTTCCATTGGTTGGGCTTCAATCATCACACTCCTTTTTCCTTCCTTAGCCAATACAGTGGCAATTGCCTCATTTAAGGATGGTAACTCTTCCTTGCCGAGTATTTGAACTCTCATAACATTAAACTTGATGTTCAACCTGACAAGAAATTTATAAATTCTGTCCTTTTCCACAAATTGTTTAAGAATAGTTGCATCCTATTCAAATGCATTAATAGTGGTGTATCTCTTGCCAAAAACTTTCCAGCAAATTAGAATACTTAGTGACTGATCGACTTCCTTGTTTAGATTTAGAGATTTTGGTTTGAAGCTCATAAATTAGTGTTGCATCTTGAACTTTGGAATAAGTTTGTTGAACAGGATCATATATTTCCTTTACTGAACATAGGAACATGCTACCAATATCGGGTGACATAGAGCTTCATAACTAAGACATTATCAAAGAATCCTTATCATCCCATGTATCAAATTTGGATCTCTTGGTTTAGGGCCAATAATGACTCAACTTGTCTCTTCCCTTCAAAGAGAAGGTGCAATCCAGTTGAGACCATTTTGAATAATTCTCTCCATTCAACCTATATGCTGTTGGGATGTTTTGCAAGTCACTCATCAAAGCAAATTGGTTGCCAATGGTTGTTTTAGCGGTGTTGCTTCATGTAGTAGACTTAGAAATGGTCTAAGTGGCAGAATTAGCAAGTAGTTGGAGAACAAAGGTCACTACGGCGAACAATAATAGAGAAAGAATCACCAAGAAAGGGATGCACTATTGATGGAGTCTCAACAGGTCAAGAGGACACTGGGCTAGCCTACATGATAGTTGGAGACATGTTTTGGGTGCATAGTTGCCTCAAAGAGAGCGTCATGTGCTCTTGATGAAGAATGGGAAAAGAATATTAGGAGTGATATGGTCAATGGTGATATGGATAATTATTTGTACATTAGGGATTAAGCCATCGATTAAGGCTTTAATTAGGAATAATCTTTATTACTATTTCCTTTATGGTTATAAGTATGTTTTTTTAGTTTCCTTTATAAATCTATAATTGTAGACTTTTCATAGAGTTTAGCAATGGAATAAAATATCAGTATTTGTCTTCTTCCTTATCTTCCTCTCCCTCTCTGCCTCATCTTCTCTCCCTATATCTCTCTCTTCTTCCCCTTTTCCCTTGTTGGTCCTATATCATCCTCTCTTTGACTTAGTGAGTCTATGATTTCAGCCATGAATTCCTTTTTACTCTCTTATACTTCCTTCCATATTTGCCAACTGTTGGAAAGGACTGAATGGGCCTAGCCCATAATTGATTAGTTTTTTGTTTTTATTTTTTCCTTGTATTTATGCTGATTGTATTATGTTTTATTAGTTTCCTTGTTTTCTAGCTAATAACTAGGGATTGATTGACTTTTGGTCAAACCTAGTTCTATATATATGTTCTCGGGCCACTCTAGAATAGAATGAGAAGTCGAATCTGTCCCAAAATTTTTCATGGTATCAGAGCATCGAACATGATGCATCTGCGATAGATTCCATTCGGCACCTTAAAGGCCTATACCATCGGCGGAGAAGATCCTTCAATCTCATCGACTGGTACTGGCCTTATAGGTATGGATGTCGGCGATGTTTCAGGCAACAATGGAGGCAGAAACGATAGAACCCACTCTCTCTTGGGTTCGCCACACAACTCGCCATTGTTAATGCCGTCAGAACAATTCTCCTCCATCCTTGTCTCTCACAGGTTGATCGAGAATAACTATCTATTCTGGTCATGAAACATGTTGATGTTTATTTTGAGGTTGAGGCAAAGAAAAATACATAAATGGTGAGGCCTTGGAACCAGTTGCTGGAGACCCGAAATGTGAGATCTGAATTTCAAAAAAATAACTAGGACATGACATGGTTAATCAACTCAATGATCCTAGAGATCAGCAGCAACTACATGTTAGCATTTATTGCAAAAGAAATTTGGGACTCTGTGAAGTATACATATGTTGTGAAGGAGAACACTGCAGCTATTTTCTAGATTAAACGGGCCCTCAAGGATCTCAAACAAGGAGAAAAGACTATCATGCAGTATTACAGCTCTTTGATGAGATTATGGCAACAAATAGACTTGTATGAGTTATATATTTGGACCTGTCATACTGATGCAACTTATTTGAAGATATTAGAGGTAGAATTATGAGCCTCAAGCCACTGCCTTCACTTGAAGAAACTGTGAACATGGTTAAGTGTGAAGAGAGTAGAAAAGAATTAGTTCAGGGATCATCTCATGCTGGGTCCTTGGCTATGGTGGCTAGAGGAAACCAAACCAGTGATCCAAGACAGAGAAGGTCATCCAAATGGTGTGAATATTGTAATAAAAGAGGACACATCAAGGATGTTTGCTGGAAACTTCATGGGAAGCCTTCAAACAATAAGTAGCGAGGCAGAAATGAAGTTAGAGGCATAATGATTGAAGTTGACAATCGTAATGAGGTATTGAATAAAGAAGAGTTATAGGTTCTTGAAAAACTCCTTGAAAAACATGATTTACAGGTGTTATCAAGTGTGAAAAATTCTACTGCTTCAGTTACTTTAGCATAAGTAGGTATATGTCTTACTGTTGCTCTCAAAACTATAACTCAGCCCAAGAATGTTTGGGTAGTTGATTTAGGTGCAATGGATCATATTACTGGTTTTAAAGAGGTCGTGAGTAGTCTTGAATACTATTCTATGTATACTAGAGTGAAAGTTGCAAATAGGACATATGCTAAGGTTCTAGGAGTTGAAACTGTAGTTATTTTTGAAACTATTGTATTAAAGGTTGTCCTATATGTCTCAAAAATTGAATGTAGCTTGATTTCGGTTTGGAGAATAACAAGGCAATTAAAGTGTCATGTGATTTTTTCTGATGTTGATTGTGTTTTTTAGGATTTGGTTTCAGGGAGGATGATTGACAATGTTAAGGAATGGGAAAACCTATATTATCTTAAAGCAAAATGTCAAGTGAATAAATGTGAGAGAGTGGGTGTTTTTCTGCTAATCTGAATAATGAAGTCATGTTGTGGCATTATAGGTTAGGCCACCCAAGTCTTAGTTATATGAAACATTTATTTCCAAATTTAATCAATAAAGTTGATTTATCTTCGTTTCATTGTGAATATTGTCAATTGGCCAAGCATGTAAAAAATTTCTACCCTGCTCATCCTTATGCATCCTCTCAGCCATTCTCCTTGATTCATAGTGATATTTGGGGTCCTTTTAGAATTTTCACACCATCTAAATCTAGGTGGTTCATAATGTTTATTGATGATCATACTCGAGTTACATGGGTGTTTCTTATGAATGAAAAATGAGAAGCATTGTAGATTTTCCAAAAATTTCACATGTTTATAAAAAATCAATTTAATGCATTCATAAAAGTACTACGAAGTGACAATGGTAGAAAATATTTGAACATTAATTTCAAAAATTACCTAAATGAACATGGCATACATCATCAAACATTATGTGTAGATACCCCTTAACAAAATGGGATATCTAAACATAAGAATGGGCACCTATTGGAAATAGCAATTGTTTTTTAGGGGATGCTGTACTCACTTCTACATATTTAATAAATTGGATGCCATCCTGCTACCCTTGTTTCGCATCCAATGAAGTTTAGATTCTCTTGGCTTTCTAGCCTTCTTACTCCTTCTTTTCTACCTCTCCTGTTCTTTTCTTTTATATCTCCCTATTTCTCTTCTCTCTCCCCCGTTCCTCCATTATTTTTGTTTTCTTTGTTGGGATTCTTGGGACACGGACAACGGAAATTAAAAAAAAAAAAGAATCCGAATCACTCTCATGGATCTGTCAATGTCGTTTAAATGGAATAAAGCTAGAGACTTTTACCCTTGTCATGTGATTCTTTAGGTTTTCTTTCTACCGTTGGATGTTAGGAATTGACACTTCAAATCAGTTCCTTTTATTGGTATTCATATGAACGATCACTGCAACTCGAACAGCGTGCTAACGCTACTGAACACGAATGTCTGTACATTCAAGGAGAGAGGACGTTCTTTTCTTTTTCTCTCTAAGTGTCCGTAAGCTTTTTCTCTTTAGTGTGGGAGACGACTCTCTTAAAAAAAGATCATCCTAGAAAACCCTAACCTCTCTATTTATAAAGGTGTGTTATATTAGGGTTTTAGGATAGATTTGATTAATTTAAATACATTATTTAAATTAATTCAATTTATAATTAAATAGATTAGTCTAAATATAAATTCATCCTATAAAATAAATTTAAATTAATTATTTAATTTAAATTTAGAGCCAAATTTAAGTTTAATTTATCATATAGATTAAATTCGAATTATCACATTAGTTTAAATTTAAATTTGTCCTATAGAATTAAATTTAAAACTAATTTATTTAAATTAATTAAATGATATATATATTTTGAAATATAATATATCAAATATATCATATATATATATATATCGAATTTTATAAAAAATATATAGTAAATATATTTATAAAATTTCTCCACCTTAAATTGAACATTACATTCATTGAATCTAGACATATTTTTAGATTTAATGAATCTAGATATTTTAGTTCAAGTTAGTCCGTTCTTGTGTGCAACTCTGTAGGCCCATATGACATTGGCAGTGGGCAAATAACGCTATTCTACCCACAAGTTACAAGTGGCATCTAACAAGACATTGTGACTATCCAAATTATATAAGGATCGATGATCCAATGCAACCTATTATACAATCCTGTCACAACCCTTTTGTCACACGATATCTAGGTTAAGTATGAGGCATGAAAATGTCATCCTCATTTTAGTCGACTGTCACTTTTTTGATCTTTGAGTAGATTAACAAAATAAATGGAAAACCTTTCCATCCCAACATGGCCGTGCATTTCTCAGTCTCATTCATCAAGTGGCCTAGAGATATCTCTTCACAAATGAGAGGGACAAATTCCATCTTGATTATTCATCTTCCTTTATATGGATTCCACTATGCTCGATCACAGCCTTTAGGATCATCTGGTTAAAGGTTACTTTTGACTATGTTAATGTACAGTGTTCCTCATGTAAAAATCTATAGTGATCTCAGGTCTGAGGGTTCAGTGACATGGCTATATATGAAATACACTTATGACTTTATTCATATAGTTATCTCATGACGGGTTGATCCCGCATCCTGTTTCCTAATAAGTGTTTATGATTTTGATTCGTATCTTTATACATGGTTAACACATAATCATTAATCAAAATCATACTAACCTTAGTTCATCATTGTTCCCACAAAGATGATTGACTAGGGATAAAAAAGGGCGGCCCAGTGCACGAGGCTCCCATTAGGTGGGGTTTGGAGAGGGTAAATGTACGTAGCCTTATCCCTGTTTTTTACAAAGAGATTGTTTCCAGTTCGAACCCGTGACTTCCAAGTCACTCAACAGCAACCTTACCGTTGCCAAGGCTCGTCCTCTAGATGATTGACTAGGGATATTTAGGCTAATTAATATGATTTATCCAAAGATATTATTATTATAGTAAATATGCAAACAATATAATAAATGTAATAAAAGAGAAACTCCTTTTTCTTAATGAAATATAATGTTCATAATACAATGATTGGCTTAGGACACAATCTCCAACATTGTTTCATATCAAGTGGTATCAAAGTAAAGTTGCTACTCCAACCACACCCCATGTTCACTTTAACCCACCTAAAATTTGTTGAAAAAGTTGTCGGAAATTAAGAACCACCACTAATCTCATTGGAATACACACCTTTGGCCTCCAAATTTGGTAAGTGACCCACCATCTGAAGTGCATCTCCAGATCTGTCCCAACCCTAAAGCTGCGTTGCCAGGAGCCACCCCACGCGCTAAGGAAGATCTTTGAATGTGGGCTTCATGCGTCACATGTGCCAGCAACTTTTTTAGTCTCTTTTTCTCTTAAGTTTTTGCTCAATCCACTTTGATTTGCAGCCATAGTTGTTAGAAGGTATTTGCAAATATTTCAACTTGTTCTGGCTTTCTAAAGGTCAAGGACCAAAAATTTCTTGCCTTGAAACATACCATGGAATGACAAATCCAAATTACCCAAACTAGCTTGGACAATTCTGATGAAAGGTTTAGGAAAATGGACCATTTTTATGAGTAGCTATTGAGTGCTCTTAACTTGTTAAGTAGACAAGTCATTGGCAAAAGTGTGGTTGGTCTAATTGGAATTCAGGCTGACCAAGGCTAGGGCAAGAGAGAGGAAAAATATCCTCAAGGTGATGACGCATTAGAGGGAGCTATCATAATAGTGGATGCCCTCAATTGCCCATTGGGACATTGATGATGATGTTAATGTTATAAATTTTGAAGAGCGTTTGGAAATGAGTTTAGAATATGAAGATCATGAAGATTCTAAAAAGCATTCAGAACTTAAATTTCAAGTTAAAAAAGAGCACATTTAGGTTCAACTAAGTAAGTCAAATTTGTCATTCCTGTTGTGCTGAGCCCAAAGCTGCTATTGCTATGAATTTTACCATCATTAATCGTTGTCCCACCTAATGCTATTAGATAGATTTTTCTACTGCTTCCACACTTCAAAACTTGAGGATGAGTTTTCTCCAATCAAGAGAGAATAATGAAGAATGGGAAAAGAATATTTAGAGTGATAATAATAGCAATTAATTATAAATTAGGGATTAAGGATACATATAGGAATCGAACCTTTTATTTTAATAGCTTCTATTGTATTTTAATGCTTTTAATTATCCTTTTGTTTGGCTCTAATTATTCTTTTTGTTAATTATTTTTTTATTTTATTCTATCTTATTAGGAGTTATCTTTTGGATTCTGTATAAAGCCCTCAATAATTAGAATTAGCTTACCTTTTGATTGATTATTAGTAAAGTTCAGATTCTCTTAGCTTTCTAGCATCCTCCTTTTTTCCATATATGTCCCTATTTCTCCTTCTCTCTCCCCCTATTTCTCTATTATTTCTATTTTGTTCTACCTCAAGATATTAGGCAAACTAGACTGAATAAGGATGATGCGACCATCAAAAGAGAAGTAAGCTCCCTTTCAATTATCAAAATGCTTGAAAACTTTCTGAATAGGAAGATGTCAAAAAGAGAAATGTCCTACACTTCAATCAAGATTATTAATAGTTATACTGAGTCTGCAACTTCTGTATGATTTTAAAACGCAAAAAATTGTCTACCCAAAAAATAAAAAATAAAAAATAAAAAGGAAACAAGTGATTGCTAAAGGGTCAACTTTTTACAATATTTTATTTTTTATGATTGTAGATGAATTTTATCTAAAGCACTATGGTAAGTATTTGCCTCCATATATGGAGGATCTTGTTATCTAAATTGGTATGAGGTTATCACTAACTATTTATGTAATAATCGGGAATTATCTGTCCCTTTTATCATGAATTACTTTCCACCCAGTTTGATATGCATAGAATTCCCCACACAGGGAACAGCTGGAGTTGCAATCGCTGGACTTCTAGGTGCTGTAAGAGCACAAGGAAGGCCAATGATTGACTTTCCAAAGATGAAGATTGTTGTTGCTGGTGCTGGAAGGTTAGTTTATTGCATTAATATTTTTCTTGAAAATTAGAATTCTTGCATTTATTTGTGAAAACTTTTACCATTATCACTATTAGAAGCCTTAGAGTTTCAAATAGGCTTATTAAGAAGAAAGCACTCCTTATTTTGAGAATGGCTGAGAATCTAGAAAGAAAACTTACAAGCATAGATATTAATATGGAGATGGGACATGATGACACAAAAAATTTAAAGTATCCCCATGTATTTTAAATTGTTGTGTAGCATGTCATGTCTGACACAAGCGTCTGACTAGTGTTGGACATGGCCATGGACATGGCTCCTTCTTTGAAGTGTGTATGTTTCATAGCTTACAATAAAACAAAGAAGTAGAAACCTAAACAAAAAGGTGGAATCTAGGTTTCATAATCTCCTATCTCAAGTAGAAGAAAACTGAGCAGAATCAAGTAAAAGCAAAAGGGATTGTAATTAATTACTTTCTATTATTCAAGTTCTTGATAAAGGAAAGTTCCAAGAGATTTTGGAATCTTGAATTTTTAATGTGGAAACTAGAGAGAGCATACGTTTGTCTCAATATGAGTGTAGAAATTCCAGTTTAATTTTTCTTTGTGCTTATTTTATTAGATGAAAATAATGTTACATTTATAGACGATAAAAAAGAATAGACTCTTATTTCAACTAAAAGACATAACTCTAAAAAATAAGATAACTTTATCTTAATCAAAATAAGACAATTCTAACTTAATTAAAATAGAAAACTTAAACTAATTTTATCCTAATCAAAACAAAACACTTAAGCTAATTCTAAACACATAAAAACATTACCCAAAGAGTAACTAGGATGAGGATTTTGAGTAGAATGCATGCCTTTCCAAAGGGCAACTAGGAGACTACCATAAGGAGTTGTAGTCAATTGCATAGGAGAATAGGGGTGTGGTGATGTTGATCGATAATGAGTTATGTGGAGCAGAGGCGATAAAGGTGAGTTTAAGCTTTAACAGCTGTGTAGAGTCTTTGTATTTGCAACATGTTATGCATCTTATTTCTATTGAACAATGCTTTCCAAACAAAATATCTGACCTCAGAAAGAGCGTTAAAGAGTCTTAAAGAACTGCTTGACAAGCTTGAGTTGTGAGGTGTGGTTGTCAAAAAATTGCTTTTGTATCTTCATTACAACTCCTAATGTGGTGGCCCATAACCTTGCGTTGAAATTCATTAGAGACATTAGGGAAAGATCAAACTATAAACCGAGCATCAAGTACCATATCAAAGTACATTTAACCTAAAAGCTTATAGCATGTGGTGAGGACCATAGAGCTATTTCAGTATCTCTTGAAGAACCTTATCCTTCCTTTTTATACATTTTTCTTTTATTAAAATGTACATAATAGCTGAGTTGCACCCCTTCATTGTTTGTTAATGAAAACTTTTAAGTTATTTCATTGTTAATAATATCATTTTCAAGTTTATATAATGTTTCACTTCATCATATAATCTTTTATGGTGGACATCTTAACATTTGCTAGAAACTTGGGTTCTTATAAAGCTTTTGAGTGGTTTGTTTCAAATGAGAATCTAAGTTTAGTTTTCTAGCACTGAGGAGATACATTTTCACGAGATCATGTCATGGCTTCATTGATTATATTTGTTTGCTACAGTGCAGGAATTGGCGTTCTTAATTCTGCAAGGAAGACAATGGCAAGGATGTTGGGTGATAATGAAGTAGCTTTTAAAAGTGCAAAGAGTCAATTCTGGGTTGTTGATGCTAAGGTATTGTTTAACATCATATCCTTAATAGATACAACCTAGTTCATTTGTGTAATCTAATCCAATATATGATAGAAATGACGGCATTCATATATTTAATATTTAAGTGGATGCTTAAATATGTACCAATGGTGTTTGGCTTTCATAACCTTGTCTAGTGTTGAGAAACCTGGGATAAGTCTTACAAAAGAATCGGGAGTGCAAGTGTTAATTTGTGTAATCTAATCGAATATATGATAGAAATGACAGCATTCGTTTATTTAATATTTTAGTGGATGCTTAAATATGTACCAATGGTGTTTGGCTTTCATAACCTTGTTTAGTGTTGAGAAACTTGGGATAAGTCTTACAAAAGAATAGGGAGTGTAAGTGTTGATTCTATTATTATCTAGGAGTCCTGGAGTTTATTATTGTTTTGATGTGGGCTATGGCAAGAAGGGCTTCATCTTAAGTGTTTCACACCAAAAGGGTGTGCTTTTTAATTTTTCAAAAAGGTGTATCAGAAATGAGATTTTGTCTCGAAAAGGTGGTTGTTATTTGTGGTTTGAGTTGGTTTTGTGACTTCGTTGGTGGTTGCTTTGGGGCCTAAAATATGGTTTAAAGATTTGGTGAAGATATTTTTTTTGTTATGGAAATCTTGATGGCCATCAAAGTTCTTGGCATGATATAGCAAATTGTAAGGAGGGGATTGTTAAAGAGAGTTACTATTCAGCTAGAAGTTCTATTTAGTTGTTATCCTATTTATCTTATTGTTTTAGTTTATCTCTGGGAGTTATCTTATTTCTGAGAGTTAGTTTCATTGTCAAATCATTTTCCATAGTATAAATAAATGAGGGCACAAGGATTGAAGTAAATTTCTCCTTTCAGTTCCCAAGTTTTGCATCATGTGAATATTTTACATGGTATCAAAGCCCTCAACTTATGAAGTTAATGTGTGACAACCAAGCAGTAGTTCATATTACCTTGACTCTTGTGGTCCATAAATGAACAAAGCATATAAAGTTTGATTATCACTTTGTTGGAGAAAAGCTTTAGCAGAACTTGGTCAAGACAGTTTGTTGTTAAACTAGCTGTTACTTACCTAGATTTGAGGTATTCAATCCCTGATCTCATGAGTTTAAATCAACTTCATTTCTTTCCTTTCTTGGCTTCATGATTCTGTATCTCATTTATTTCTCTGTATTGTCTTTATTTTGTCTTTATTGTTGATTATGTGTTTATTGCCTTGTCTCGAGGGATTCTAGTGGCAAACATGTTGCCATGATCCCTATATATTTTGTACCCTTTATTCTCTTCAAATAAGAAGTATAATATTATTTTGTTCATAGTATCAGAGTCTTTGGGTCCGATCTACTTGTACGCCTGAATATGAGTACACTTCCACCACTAGTGCAAGTGAGACAGTGGAGTCCTCACCTATCATGGCATCACAAACTTCTTAAGGAGTATCGCAGCCTATTCCAGGTGTCCTTGAGCCTTCACTAGTGGTTATCAGTGGTCATAAACTCAATGGGTTGAATCATCTACAATAGAGTCAATAGTCATTAGTGGTTGAGACGAGGAGGGATATTTGATTGGTGAAGCCGTTCAACTTGGAAGGAATGGTCCCAAGTATAGAACGTGGAATGCTGAGAACAACCTCGTAATGTCTTGGCTTGTGAACTCTTTGACCACCAAAATTGGAGAGAATTATCTCTTCAACAAAGTATCCTGTGACATTTGAGAATCCATTCATGAATCCTACTTTGCCTAGGAGAGTGCAACAGAAATTGTAGAAATTTGGGGTTTAATTTTCTTCTAAACTTATTTTATCAGATAGAGGCAACATTATATTTATAGATGACAAAAGAACGTAGACTCCTAGTCCAGCTAAAAGACATAACTCTAAAAAATAAGATTACTTTACCCTAATCAAAACAAAACACTTAAGCTAATCTTAAACATATAAAAACATTATCCAAAAATAAAATAACTAAAAATAACTTCCAAGGATAATTTCCAACCCTCCCCTTCAAGCTGGAATATCCAGCTTGAATCTAATCTTCTAGTATTGTCAATCTTCTTCTTTCTTGGATTTGGAGGTTGTTCAAAAAATTTCTTTGTTTTTGTCATTTTTTTATTTTAATTTTTGACTCTGTCTTCTTTTTTCCCTCACTTTGTAGCAAGGGTCTTGATTTTGGGCATCGTCTCCTTAGCCTTTTGTGAGGTAGAGATTTTGTTTTTCTTTTTTGTTTTTTGGCTAACTATCAACACATAGTTTTCTTACACTAACAACCAACATATGGTTTTTTTATGCTGACCACTATTTTTTTTTTTAATTTGTCATTGGTTCCTTGTCATTAGCTATAGTAACCATTCTTCATATATATTTTATTTTAAACTTAAGTTTTGATCCAATGTTGTAATGCACTGAATTTTCATCGACCGAGCTGGCAAACTTTTAGAGGAGGTTGAATCAACCAATTCTAGGTGACCAATGGCGAAGGACAACAAGTCATGCACTAGTGTATGGGACGGATTGCAGCCCTGGGTGGTGGCACTTAGAGGGGTGGCTAAATGTAAGATTTTGGGATTTTGTTGCTTGGGCCGTCTAAGGATAGTGAGGGGGCACGTGGTGTCTCCTATGATAGAGGCTCATTCCTGTGTTTCTCAAGTCTCCATTGAATGGGCAATCTGGGTAATAGGGTTGGCTTTCAACAAAGGCTACATCCATAGAGGAGTAGAAGTTTTTGGTTGACGGAGAGCAACACTTTTGTGTCCACATTAAGTTGGTGAATGGCCAAGAAAAATGCATTTTATAGCCTTAGGATCAAGCTTACTTTTGTGGGTTATATGGATGAAAGAGGTGCAACCAGAAGCTTTTTGAGGTAAGGTAGTCATGGATTGGGAGTTTGGATAGGTTTTAAGAAGTTTATGGTATGGTGAGAGGAAGTGGAGGACTCTAGAAGTCATCCTATTTAATCAAATATGTGGCTGTTAGAATAGCTTCTTCCAAATAGATTTTTGGAACACGAGTTGTCAACACAAGGGATCTAGAAAATTCAAATAGGTGCTTATTTGTTCTCTTGGCCACTTCATTTTGTTTGGGGGTATGCACACATGAACTTTGATGTATAAGCTTATGGTGGGCAAGATAGTTTCCAAGGGTGGATTTGAAGTGATCTTTGGCATTGTCAGTCCTAAAAGTTTTTATTTGAGTTTGAAATTGAGTTTTGATGAGGTATGAAAATATTGTGGTTACTGTGATCTTACTTTATTTCCTTATTTAGCTTTATATTGTAGTTAAAGTTTGAATATTTTGTTTCCTTATTTTTTGAAATATGTTTCTGCTATTAGTTCCTTGATTTATGGGATTGACTGGCCAAGCTTATTGTTGTTAGCTCCCCTTTTATTTTGTCATCCCTTCTCTCTAAAATAACAAGAGAATAGAACAACCATTGAGCTCTAGTTTTTCCACATAAAGGCACATCAAGTAGTGTGATCCTAGCTGCTATAAAAGGAAAAGTAACGTTGACCCACTTAGAATAATAAAATACTGAAATAGAACAGAGAGAGACAATAGGAAAAATGGGTTCTGTTCTCTTATTATGAAGCATGATACTATGCACATATAAATAGGAAGCTACCAGCTGTGTCCTAGTCCAAAAAGGAATCTATTACCAAACTCTTAAAATGATAAAAATACTAATCCTAATAAAACATAAAGAGCTGATAAATTAATTACAAAATGAAGAAAATTAAAAAATGTGGAAAAAGAAGCTTCTTAAGCCCACCGTTTGATTGCTTGTGCATTAGCTTATTTGTATGTGTATCACCAACACACTCTCAAGATAGGGGGTAAATGTTCTGCAAACCCAGCTTGGAACTTAACTCTTCAAATTTGGATCTTGCCACTACCTTTGTCAATAAGTCAATCACCTGTAAGTTTGTAGGAATATAGGAGACTTCTTGTAGGAAAATAGACGAGCAGAGTCAGAGAAGTGTGAAAGTAGCTACTGTTTCTTCATAGAATGAGAGAACAGAGTATGTATAGAGTGAGAGAACAGAATATATAAAGGAAACAAGCTAATGGGTCCCTTAGAGTTGAGTGACTAGCAGCGTACAAGAGAAAACTAAAAAGGCAAATTACCGTTTACAAAAGAAAAGGAAAGAAAATAGAATTAGACTGTTGTCATTGAATGCCCAGAAAGGAATTGAGCTGTTGGGTCTCACTCCTTATTGCAATCATGACTTTAGGTTGTGATTTTAATGTGATTAGGCCAAATTGCTGGATAATCTCCAATACTCCCTCTCAAGATGGAGAATAGATGTTAATCATTCCTGCTTTGACTCAAAGTTCTTCAAATTTAATTCAAGTTAAGGTTTAGGTAAGAATATTAGCTACTTGTAACTTAGTTGGAGTGTGATTGAGAATGAGAAGATCGGTATCAATTTTTTCTTTAATGAAGTGCTTGTTAATTTCAATGTGCTTGGTTTTGTCATGTTGGACAAGATTCCTTGCAATGTTTAAGGCAACTAAATGGTCACAAAAAACTTGCATAGGCTCTTCACAATCAACATTTAGTTCTTTGAGAAGTCTTTTTAGCCATTATCCTTCACATATTCCTTGAGCTAATGCTCTATACTCAGTTTTAACACTACTTCTTGCAACCACATATTGCTTCTTGCATACAACATAACAAGGTTCCCCCATATATAGGTTCAATAGCTTGACATGGACCTATCAGAAATAAAACCCTCTCAATCAACATCACAATAAATCTCAATGCCATGGTGTATACCCCTTTTGAAGTAAATTCCCTTTCTAAGGATCATCTTCAGGTGCCTTAGGATTCTATGAGTAGCTTTAAGGTGAGCTTCAGTTGGGTTGCCTATATACTGACTGATGACACTCATCGGGAAGTTTATGTCAAGCGGAGAGTAGGTAAGATAAATGAGCTTGCTAGTAAGTTTTTGATTTATTCCAGTATCAATGGGAGCATCTCTTGGGAGAATTTGCATTTATAATTGGCCTCCATAGGAGTATCTGTTGGTTTACACCCTAGCATCATAGTTTCACGAAGGAAGTTAAGGGTATACTTCCTTTGAGAGATTGCAATTCCTTCAGTGGATCTGACCAACCCCATCCTTAGGAGATATTTAAGGAAATGAAGGTCTTTAATTTCAAATTCCTTGGCTAGAGCACTTTTTAGCTTCTTGATTTCTTTATCATGGTCCCTAGTGACAATGATGTTATCATGCACACAATCAAGATAGTTGTCTTCCCATTAGCGAACTTGCTAAAGATAGTGTGATCTGCTTGCCTTTGAGTATACCTTTGGCTTTTCAAAGCAACAATGAACTTTTCAAACCATGCATGTGGAGATTGTTCTAGGCCATATAGTGATTTGTTGAGTTTGTACACCTTCCCTTTTTTATGGTCTTCAAAACCTAAGGGGATCATCATGTAAACTTATTCTAAGTCCCCATTTAGGAAGGTATTTTTTATGTCGAGTTGGTAGAGGGGCCACTCCAAATTAGCAGCAAAGGAAATGAGAACTTTTATAGAGTTAAACATAGCCAAAGGGGCGCAAAGGTTTCTTGATAGTCAAATTCATAGATTTGAGTGAGGCTTTTTGCCACCAGCCTTGCCTTGTATTTGCTTGTGCTTCTATTAGAGTTGTATTTGGTGTTGAATATCGATATGCACCTCACAACCTTTTTCTCTTTAGGGAGCTCCACAAGGTCTCACATTCCATTCTTTTGGAGAGCATTCATCTTTAAACTTTCAATTTCTAGGCTTCATAAATAGTGCGAGGTATCTTTTCATTAGAAACATTAGCAACAAAAGCCTGATGGAGAGAATTTATCATAAGACACTTAATTACCAATAGGATGTTTAGTGCAAGTTTGGATTCCTTTCCTTAAGACAATAAGAAAGGCCAAACTTTCCTTTGCATGAGCGCTAATATCAAGACTGGGACTAGGAAGATTGATCTGCTTAGGTGGTGGATTGGCCTCTGCCTCTTGGACATTCTTTCTTTTGACATAATCAGGGATTCCTTTAAAGGCATATCATTTGTTCTAGGTGTATTAGGTTTAGTTTCTTGGATGGTTAGGGGTTTAGGATCAGGTTCGAGTTCATCAAAAGTAAGGCATAGCATTAAGTAAAGGCTCCCCCTCTCCTAAACAAAAGGCCTATTCTCTTAAGTCATCAATACCACTTTCCCGCTGAATGGGGCTTTGTGGTGAAGTAAGGTTGGTCTTCCAAGAAATTCTCATCCATAGACACACAATATTTGTGTTGGGTTGGGGAATAGCATCTATAACCTTTTTGAGAGGTTGAGTATCTCATAAAAATGCACTTATTGGCCTTGGAGTCAATTTCGGTATTGTTGTGTATATGTACAGAGATAATATAGCCAAAAACTCTCACAGAGAAAGTAGATAGAAGGGAGGTTTTAGGATAGTGAGTGAGAAGGGAGGCACAGGGTGTTCTAAAATTGAAAACTTTTGAGAGCATCCTATTTATGAGGTAAACCGAAGTTAGGACAATATCACCCTAGAATTGTTTTGGTACATTCATAATGAACATAAGGAACAGGCAACTTTTAGGATATGTCTATTTTTTCTATTGGCTCTCTCACTTTGTTGGGGGGGGGGTATAAGCACAGGATCGTTGGTGGTGTATACCATTTTTGGTAAGTGAGTTGAGCATTGAAGTATTCATTTCCATTATCACTATGAAGAACCTTAATGGAGGCTTGAAATTGATTTAAAATGAGTTGTTGAAAGTTTTTAAAGATGTTGGGAACTTTATATTTTTCCCTCCTAAGGTAAACCCACATGATTCTTCTATGATTATCAACAATTGTAACAAACCACCTAACACTAGTGATTCCATTAACTGTGGACAGTCCCTAAACATCACTATGGATTAATTGGAAAGGCTGAGTTGGTTTATGAGCACGATGAGGAAAAGTAGAATTTTGATTGAATAATAAATTTTTCATGTAAGAGAACTTAGGATGGCCAAGCCTATTGTGCTATAATAAAATTTTTGGACTACTAGATGTAAGGGCCGTTTTATTAAAAATAGGTGTATCCACGAGATAGAGTCCGTCCACTTTCTTAGCATCCTCAATCATCTTTTTGGATCTCAAGTTCTGGAAAACACAACCATCATAGGTGTGCAATACAATTATTTTCTTTTAGGACTTTATTCATGGATTGCAATTACAAGTAATTGTTTGAACCAAAAGAACCTTTGAAGAACCAAGTTTTCAGAAATAGGAACTATTCCCAAACCAGATTTTAACTAGGGACCCATCAGCTATTTTGACATTTATCATATCAATACAAGGGCTGAAATGGCTAAACAGTGATGGGTTACTAGTCGTGTGATCAGAAGGCCCTAAATTCCCAACTCAAGTATTAGCAGGAATATTCTTAATAGTCAAGGCTACAGGAAACTTACTAGAATTGGCAATATTACTAGTACTATTACTTGTGGATGTGGTACTGTTTTGTGACACAAAAATCTATTGAAGTAAGTCAAGTTGCTCATGGCTGAAGAAAGAGGACTCAGGGGCAGCAATAGCATTAGAGTTTGCAACATAAGCTTTGGGTGTCTCCTTTTGGTTTATTTTTCCAGGTGGTTGGCTTCCCATGGAGTTTCCAACAAGCATCCTCAGAGTGATCATTTTTGCAACAGTGATCACACTATCTTTTGCCTTGCTTGTTCTGCTTTTTGGTCTTCTTCATGGGCACCACTACTTCTGGACAGAAGAGCAGAATTATCACTCAAGTTCATGGCTGGTCCAGAACTTTGCATCACCTTCTTTCTAAGTTCTTCTAGCCTAATATCAGAAAACTCTTTTTTAAGAGAGGGGAGGGGAATACAAGCCAGAACTTTCCCACTTACCTCATCAAATTTATTATCAAGGTTCATGAAAAATTGATAAATTCTTTTCTTTTCAACAAACATTTTGTACATGGCGGCATATGAAGTGCATTGCCAATTAATGGTTTCCAATGCATCTAGTTGTTGTCAATATTTGGTAAGGATATTAAAGTATTGGTTTACCATCATTTCTTCTTACTTCAACCCTTGAATCAGGCTTTCAAGTTCATAGGATTTAGTAGCGCTTTCTTGAATGGCATAAGACTCTTGGACGCTCTTCCATATCTTGTTGGCAGTCTTATAGAAGATGTAGTTCTCACCAGTATCTGTCACCATTGAGTTCACAAGCCAAGACATGACTATGTTGTTTTCAGCATTTCATGTTTTGAATTTTGGGTCATTTCTTGCTGGTTGCCTAGCCTCACCCATCAAATAATCCTCTTTGCCTTCTCCGCTTACAAACATTAAGAGTGATTGGCTCCATTGAAGATAATTCAGTCCATTTAGTTTGCGGGTGGTAATGAAATTGGGTTGGGATTCAAATTTGCTGGTTGGTTGGATTACTCTAGATTGTGCATTCGCAAATGACACCATTTTTTATCAGAACATTGCTCTTTCGTCACTTTTGGATGTTTGGAGTCTGTATTTCAGCATCAATGGTGGATCAGAAACTCATTCTGTGATACCATGTAGGAAAATGGAAGAGTAAAGCCAAAGAAGTGCAAAAATTGCTATTGTTTTTTCATAGAATGAAAGAACATAATATATTAAAAAAAAGCTACTGGGTCCCTCACAAAGTCGAGCGACTAGCAGCATACAAGAGAAAACTAAAAAGGAAAACTACTATTTACAAAAGAAAATGAAAGAAAACAAAATTAAGACTATTGTTGGTGAATGCCCAAAAAGGAATTGAGCTGATGGGTCTTGCTCCTTATTGAAATCACGACTTTAAGCTATTATTTCAATGGGATTAGGCCAAAGGGCTCGATAATCTCCAACACTCCCATTAATCCTAAATTAGCCTTCTCTTTAATGAAGTTTCAATTAATCTTAATATGCCTTGTCCTATCATCGTGGATAGGATTCTTCACTATACCAATTGTAGCCATATTATTGCACATAGCCTTGATAGGTTTTTCAAATGAAACTTTTAACTATTGAAGGACCCTTTCAATCTTGACTCCTTCACACATATCCAAGGTAAGTGTACGAAACTTGGCTTTTGCATTGCTCATTGCAACAACTAGTTGTTTCTTGCTTCTCTATGTAATTAGATTGCCCCAAAGATACAATACCTAGTTGTGGACTTTCTATCTATCACCGAGCCTGTCTAGTTTGAATCAGTATCTACTTCAATGCCTTTGTGTCCCCCTTCAAAAAATAGGCCTTTATTGGGTGTCATTTTTAAATATCTCAAAATTTTGTAAACTTCCTTCAGATTATCTTTAGTTGGTTTATTCATGAATTGACTAGCTACACTCACAGCAAAATTGATGTCAAGGCTTGTATGAGAGAGATAAATTAACTATCCTGCCAACCTTTGGTATCTCTTGGTATCCACTGGTGTGGTTTTCTTCTTAAAACAAAGTTTGTAGTTAACTTCCATCGTGGTGTCTGCTAGTTTGTACCCCAGCATTCTTATTTCTTCTGGCAAATTTAGAGTATTCTTTCTTTGAAAGATAGTAATACTCCTTTTTGTCCTTACTACCTTCATACCTAAGAAATAGCTCAAGTGTCCCAAATCTTTTATTTCAAATATAGTAGCAAGTGAGCTTTTGAGCCTAATGATCTCTTTCTCATAGTCCCTTGTGACAACAATGTCATCCACATATATTATTAAGATTGCAATTCTCCCATTAGATGTAGATTTAAAGAATAATGTATGATCATTTTGACATTGAACATAACCAAGTCTTCTAACTTCAGTGGTGATCCTGTCAAACCACGTTCTTTTTAACTGTTTTAAATCATATAGAGACTTGTGAAGCTTACACATATTGTTTAGAGTATTATTAGATTCAGGTCCTAATGGGACTTCCATATACACCTTTTCCACTAAGTTGCCATTTAGGAAGGTGTTTTTCATGTCTAGCTAGTGGAGTGGCTAATTTAAATTGGCGACAAGCAGTAATGGTATTTAGGTGGAGTTAAACTCTGCAACTGGGGTAAATGTCTTTTGGTAGTCAATATCGTAAGTTTGACTAAATCCCTTAGCCACCAACTTGTCTTTGTATCAATTAATACTTCCATTTAAATTGTATTTGATTGTAAATACCCATTTACATCCTATGGGCTTCTTGCTTGGTGATAGCTTAGTCATCTAACAAGTCTCATTTTTCTTAAGTGCACTCATTTCTTCTTTAATAGTTGGCCTCCATTCTTTGTTGCCACAAAGAACGTTTTTGTACCTTTTTATTTGAAATATTAGTTACAAATGTAGAAAAATTTGGAGATAATCTATGATAGCAAATGAAGTGATTAATAGGGTATTGAGTGCATGAGCTTGCTCCTTTCCTCAAGGCAATGGGGACTTCTAGATCTTCTTCCATTTCAATACTTGACATGGAAGACATTTTGGCCCTTGTGGTGTGCACTAGTCCTTCTCTTCACGTTGCTATTCCACCACTATTCTTCCTCTATTTGCTGTTGTACAGCCACTGGTTCTTTTCCATGCTGCTATTCACCAGCTGAACCTTTCTTCCTTGATTTTCCTACTGTTTCTTTTGCTTTTGGTTAGGCGTAGGAGTTGAGGTGCCTCTAGCAATTAAGGCTCACGATTCTAGTGTATATTCTGTAGATTGAGAATTAGTCAAGTGTTTTATGCTTTCTTCTGACTTCACTTCTGCAAAAACTTCATCTAGTGAAGGTAGTGGTCAGTGGCCTGATTCATCCCCTAACTTCGTCAAACATTGGATTTAATCCCAAAAGAAAGGTATAAATCCTTCCTCTTTCAACAAATTTCTTAGAATAGGTTGCATTAGTACTGCATGACCACTGGTGAGTCTCATAGAAATCTAATTGTTGCCAATACTTTACAAGGGAATTAAAGTACTGAGTTGTATTCATCTCACCTTTCAAAGACATCCTTTGATCTGAAATAATGCTGTAGTATTCTCCATGGAGGAGTAGCCCTTTTTAACTGCATCCCACATCCCTTTAGTTGTTTTACAGAGGAGGTAAGTCTCACCTGTATCATTTGTCATCGAGTTGACCAACCATGACATGATTGTGTGTTCTCTAAAGCCCATTATTTATACTTTGGGTCTGTTGGTTCTGGTCGTCTCACTTGTCCCGTGAGATAATCCTCCTTTCCCCTTCTTTAGATGTATGTAAGTGCACCCTTTGATCATTGTAGGTAGTTATTTCCATTAAAGCAGTGTCCTGTGATAATCATAGGGGCAATTTCGGCAGTGGTCTAGGCAGCTGGAGCACTGGTAGAGAAGTTTGTTATGGTGGAGGAGGAAAATCCATTGGTTTCTACATTTAGAGCTCTATATGAGCCGAAGGAAATCATTGGTACCTTCTGGCTTTGATACCATGAAATAGAACAGAGAGAGACGATAGGAAGAAATAGGTTCTGTTTTTTTATTATGAAGCATCATACTATACAGATATAAATAGGAAACTACCAATTGTGACCTAGTCCAAAAAGGAAGCTACTATCAAATGCTAAAAATACTAATCATAATAAAACAGAATGAGCCGATAAATTAATTACAAAAGGAAAAAAGAATAAAACTTGTGGAAAAAGAAGCTTTTAAAGCCAATCATTTGATTGCTTGTGTGTTGTTGTGTTAGCTACTGTGTGTTAGCTTATTTGCACGCGTATCACCAACATACAATGACAATAAATAAACACATGAAGAGTACTTGGGGATATCCATAATAAGGAATGGAAGACCTATGTTAGACATAAGCATAGGAGCAAGGATTGTAAGGCTTAATATTTGGGATTTTGATTATTGTTATTTTCTCTTTTTCCAGTATGATTGATATTAGGTGTTCTCTTTATTATTTTTCCTTTCTTGTTTTCAGCATATATCATATTGTTTCCTTTATAAGCCTTTGGCTATAGACTTTTCATTACATTTTGGAGATTGAATAAAACATCAAAGTTTCTTCTTCCTCTCATCTTTTGTCCCTTAGTTTTTCTCTATTTCTTCCCCCTACCCCTACTAGTTCTAAATCAGAGTGCTACTTTATCTGGAGCACACACATTGTTGGGCTCCCTGTACACCTTTTTATATTAACATGTGCAGTGTAAATAATACTTGTAGTACAATGTGCTAATTATGAAATCCCAGCCCATTCTCATTATATAAATAAATTAGTACTTATTTTTAACTATATTAATCACAATAATAAGTTTGATTTTTCCATTATCATAATTTTGTTTATGACATGGTCGTTTGCTTCAGCCTCATTGTTTTTAAGTCTGATTTACATTTTGTACTAATAATACGCTTGGTTGCAATACCACATTTATATTATCTTGATTTGGTTGAGGATGATCCACCAACCACTCATATAATAGTATTCTTTGCTTTTGCAAATCTAGGGTTTAATCACAGAAGCACGTGAAAATATTGATCCAGATGCCCTGCCTTTTGCAAGAAATGTGAAAGAAATTGATCGGCAAGGACTGAGGGAAGGTGCCAGCCTTGTGGAAGTGGTTCGTGAAAATATCTCTCTCTTTTTAGCATGACTTATGAAATATCAAAATATGAGAGATTAAAAATTTTGTAAAAAATATGTATATGTTGAAGTAGTTATAAAACTTAATTAAAAATAAAGATTTAGTTGGAAACCACCCACCCAAAAAAAAAAACAAAAGGATTCAGTCAAGATTACCTGAATTTCTATCACGAAATTCTTAGCATATGAAAAGATAAGCTAGATGTACTATATGTTAGGTTTTTCATCATTTACAAGCAAAGATTCAAGAATCCGCATCTTTTATATTTCATATTCACATTGCACCATGAATATTAACTTAGAAGCCTAGTTATTCATCAAAAGCAGATAATATCTATATGAGAAGTGATTATGGAAAAAAATGTATATAGGAGAGAAGTAATTGCTTTGTCTTCTCTCTGTCAAACTGGCATGGATTTTTTCCCCTGACCATATTTTGCTGTCATATCTTGTTCTTATTAGTGGTGTTAATAGAGAAAAAGAAAGTAGTACTATGAATGGGCTGATTGACTTGATTCAACAAGCACCTTATATGTCTATGTATGATCATAAATTAAGTCAAATGCAAAGGCTGTACAATTAGTACAAACCCAAATCACTATAAATGAACACATTTAACATAACCGTCAAACACTAACATTGTTTCTACTTCTCCCCTTCAAGCTAAAGATTATTCAAAGTTCTGCTTGTTACAGACAAAACCCAATTGATATCAAAGAAAAACATATATAGACCCAGAAACCTAACCACCAAGACATAGGACTACGATTCATGCAGTCACACAATTGCAACCCAAGAACTTCAACAAGTAGCACTTCCTTTGACATCGACCTTGGTGGACAAGTAGAAGTGGTCGGAGCTCCAGCTCAGGAAACAAAAAACTATTGAAGCCCTTCAACAAGTAGCACTTCCTTTGACATTGTCCTTGGTGGACAAGTAGAAGTGGTTGGAGCTCCAGCTCAGAAAACAAAAAACTATCGAAGCCCTACTCTTCCCTCAAACCTTGCTCTAATACCATGTTAACCACCAAAAATAAAATAAAATAAAATAAAATAAAAAAGAGAGAGAGAGTAATCTGAATGGGATCACTGACTTGAATGGACAAGCTCCCTTTGTGTATACTTATAATCATAATTTAGGTCAAGTGCTAGGACAGTACAACTAGTACAAACCCAACCTATGAAAAATTAACACATTTCTTTTAAATTAGCTGTCACACACGCATACTATTTAATCAAATAGAACTTTTTATTGCAATTTTAAAATATCATATTTTGAATGAAAGCATCTGCTGGCTGCTGCCTCTGGTTATCTTATTGCTTCTATTTTTTAAACAATACAAAAATCAATGTTCCAGTACTTCTATTCTCTAGATTGTATCATCATGTTGCTTCTATTTTATTTTATTTTTGTTGTTTGACCTTTTAACTACTTTTTCGCATACATTGTTGCTAAACTTTGGTGACCAGGTGAAGCAAGTGAAGCCTGATGTGCTTTTAGGATTATCTGCTGTTGGAGGACTGTTCTCAAAAGAGGTATGTGGAATCCCAAATTTATCTCCCATTGAATCAAGGTTTCATTGGGACACTTTTCCTTTCTTAGCTAGTCAACTAGAGTCTTTATTAGTTCTTATTAGAATTTATTTTGTACAGATCATTTTTCAAATTCTTTCATTTCTTGTCTTCCCGTGTATCAAGGAGTAATTACTCCTTTATTTTGGTCCCTCTCTATATAGCTGTGCCCATTAGTTGTATATTATTCAAAATATAATACAAAGCATTTTCACATCAATCGACATGGTCAGGAGCTAAAACTCTGATCCAAATCCTCCTTTTTCACTTCATTCCTATGATGCATCTCTGCTCTGTTCTTGGTCATTAGAATGGCTTCTGAAATCAGCCAAAACTTGAGCAAACCTTCTGGGCCAGATTTGTTCAGCCAGGTCACAATAGAAAGGCTAATCCACATCATCACTGGTCATTATCTAAATGGCCATAATTACTTGCAATGGGCCAAATTAGTAATAATGTTCATTACAAGCAAAGGAAAGGATAGCTATTTGATTGGAGCTGTTACTCCTCTAGACAAGGATCCAAAATTCTCAACATGGTGGGCAAAGAACAACATGGTCATATCTTGATTGATTAATACAAGATCTGGGAAGCCGTGAAAGAAGCCTACTCAGATTGTGAAAACATTTCTGAGCTTTTTAAGATCAAGAGCAAATTGCATGATCTCAGACAAGGTCAGCTCTCTGTCACTCAATATTATAATGCACTGACTTGCCTTTGGCAACAGTTGGACACCTTTGAAAATCCAAATTGGGAGTGTGCTGGAGATGCCAAGACGTACAAAGAACTTATCAAAAGGGAGAGAATATTTAAATTCCTCCTTGGCCTTAACAAATCATTGGACGAAGTTTTGGGGGGGGGATTTTAAGTTTAAATCCTTTACCATCAATCGAAGTTGTCTTCTCAGAGGTCAGAAGAGAAGAAAGTCGTAGAAAACTCATGTTGGAAACCACCTCCACTACTGCCATTCATGAAGATTCTGCTCTCGTCTAGGAGTGCACCTCAGAATAGTGATAAAAAAACAGAAGAGAGGGAGACCATGGAGTGACCATTGCTGTCACCCAGACCACACTCGAGAGATGTCAGAAAATTCACAATAAACCCGTCGATTGGAATCCAAACAAAGAGAAGGAGAATAGGGGCTATGTTGACTCTTCTGAAGAAGGACCAGACAAAAATGAACCTGCTCACTTCAGCAAGGAGCAGATGGAGTGGCTACAAAAGTTCAGGAATCCAGGTCCCTCTAATTCTCCTTTTATTACTTCTGGTTCAACAACATAGAGAAGTATATTTTTGAATGCAATTCTTTCTAAAGTAAAAGATGCTTCATCATGGATCATCGATTCTTCTGCCTTTGACCATATGACAGGAAATGCTTCCTTATTTCATAAATACAATGCATGTAATGATAACTATAAAGTAAGAATTGCTGATGGAACTTTGCCCAAGGTTATCGGTATTGGGAAAGTTATCATTTTGGAAAATTTGACACTTGATTCAGTATTTTTGGTGCCAAATCTGTCATGTAATTTGCTGTCCAACAGCAAATTAACTCAAGATTTGAATTGCATTGCTAAATTTTCTCCCTCTGGATGTTCATCACGAGATTTGGATTCAAGGAGGACAATTGTCAATGCTAGGGCTCATGAAGGTCTGTATTGGCTTCAGATCAGTGCAATAAAACTCAGATTTCCCATGCCAATAATGTAAAGACTTTGGATGAGGAAAATAATGCCATGTTATGGCACCAATGCCCTGGTCACCCAAACTTCATGTACCTTGAAAAATTATTTCCCCCCTTGTTTATTAATAAAATTCCAAAGTCTTTCTAGTGTGAGGTTTGTCATCTTTCTAAGCATTGTTGTAGCACCTATCCTAGTCATGTCTATAAGCCATCTCATCCATTTTTGGTTATTTGTATTGACATTTGGGGTCCCTCTTGTGTTCCTGGCACAACAGGTGCTTGGTGGTTCTTGTCTTTTATTGATGATTATACCCACAACTTGGATATTTCTTATGAAGGAAAAATTTGAAATTGCTTTTGTAGTAAAGAATTTTTATGCTATGATTCAATATCAATTTCATACCACGATTCAGATTTTTCAAGTAGACAATGCTAGGGAGTGTTTCAATTTTGTCCTCGAGAAGTTTTTCCTTGAAAATAACATCATTCACCAAAGCTCTTGCCCTTGCACCCCTCAACAAAATGGGATAAATAAAAGGAAAAATCGTCAACTCCTAGAAATAGCTAGGTCTCTGATGTTTGCCATAAATGGTCCTAAAGATTATTGAGGGGAAGGTATATTAATAGCCACTTACCTCTCTAATAGACTACCTTCTCAGACTCTTAAGTTTGAGACTCCTTGCCAAGTTTTCTTTGAAGCCTTCCCACAAAATAGAATCTTAAATGATCTTCCTCTCAAAGTTTTTGGGTGCTGTGCATATGTCCATGTTCCTTCATAATAAAGGAATAAACTTGATCCTAAATTTGTCAAGTGTCTATTTCTAGGATATTCTTCTCATCAAAAGGGTTATAAGTGCTACTCTCCTCCCCCCACCCAAAAAAAAAAAATTCTACAACTCCTTAGATGTGACCTTTCTTGAACAGGTGCCTTATTACCCCAAAACTCATATTTAGGGAGAGAATCAAGCAAATCAAGAGGAGGGATGTAAGTTTTCGGCCTACTTCTATCCTGAACCCGAGACTGTGCCTAAGCTTCCTTCACCTACCCCTAAACCCAAGGTTAAACTAGAAGCCCCAGCTCAAAAGCAAGAGGGAAATAAGGAGCTTAAAATGTATACAAGGAGGTTTAAGTAAGGGGAGCATTGCCAAACTCACCCTAATCCATCTCCTATTGAAGACACTCAAGATCCACATGGTATCTCTGATTCTAAATCTTCAAATGATGGATTATCTATTGATTTGTATCTTCCCATTGTATTTAGAAAGGGAATTAGATCATATACTCAACATCCTATTTTCACATTTTGTTTCTTATGAGAAGCTGTCTCCTAGTTACAAGGCCTTCCTTGCAAATATGGACAACATTAAAATTTCTAGTAGCATAGAACAAGCTCTCAAGGAATCAGATTGGAAAGAAGCTGTGAATGAAGAACTACATGCACTATAAAAGAATGGCACATGGGAGCTTACCCAAAAGCCTCAAGGGGAGAACCCGTGGGATGCAAGTAGGTTTTCATTGTGAAATACAAAACAAATAGAGCATTGATAGGTATAAAGCAACTTTCGTTGCTATTGAAATTCAACTCTGATTTCCTCATTTGTAATTTGAAATTCAAATATAATCTTTTCATTTATGGCCTAATGAAGCATATGTTTTATGTGAAGCATGTAGTTTATTTTTTTAAAAAATTAGACCTGTAATTTCCTTTCTAGCTAGCTTTTATTTCTGAATTTGTGTAGCTTCTATTTTTGCCATTTATGCTTAATTCATGGGATCCATTGGCAGACTTGTTGCCTGGGACCTCCTATGTAAATGTAGCTTCTTCGATTCTAAAGAATTAAGAAATCGAAACATCATTTCTCTTATTTTCATTAGTTGCCAAGTGCTTCACTTAAAAATATAGGATAGATTTTCAAGAAATCTTTGCTTCAGTTGCTAAGCTCAACCCTGTTTGGGTTCTATTATCCATAGTTGCAAATCTTAACTAGAAATGCCATCAACTTGATGTCACAAACGCGTACTTGAATGATGATCTAGAGGAGAAAATCTACATGGAAGTACTATGGTATGAAGCAATCTAATAATTCTAACCTCGCGCAAATAGAAAATCTCTCTATGGTGTTATCGAGCTGATCTACATCTCCACTCATCACCAAATTGTTGGCATTTTAACTAAGTCCACTCCAAGAACCCAATTTGACATTCATCTATCCAAGTTTGGCATAGTTGATGTTTACCCCCCAACTTAAGGGGAATTGTGGAATCCCAAGTTTATCTCCCATTGAATCACAGATTCATTAGGACACTTATTTCCTTTCTTAGCTAGTCAACTTAGGCCTTTATTAGTTCTTATTAGAATTTATTCTATTCAGATATTTTTCAAATTCATTCTTTTCTTGTCTTGCTGTGTATCAAGGAGTAATTGCTCCTTTATATCTAGCTGTACCTATTAGTTGTATATTATTTGGACAAGCACTTATGTAAGACAAGAGTGCTTCACTTATATTTACCTTAACCTGCTCTGAGGAGGTGCCTCATATCTAAAAGGCTAAAACGTTGGAAATTCTTAGTAGTTAAGACTTGTGTTCTCTAAGCTCAAAAAGGAATTGCGGCCATGACTTATGTATAATAATGGGTTTCTCTAAAGTGATTGAGGGTGAGAGAGTGAGTAGAAGAGACTTTGAGAATGAGTACCCCCTCTTCTAACATATAGGGAGCTTTTTATAATGGAGGAGTTGGTGAGCATTTAACGAGGGAGCTGTACCAATCTCCAAAACGGCCTGAAGTGGCATATGTGATAAGTGAAGGTCAAGAAGGAAGATCTCCTTCTAAAAAGTTGAGCGATGGTGGTTGTGAATTGATAGTTTAAGGATGTAGATAGACATAGCAAGGTTGGTTAGGAACCCTAACAAAGGGTGCTATAGGATGAGAACTCAAAAAAGACAAAGTAACCCTAAAAATAGGCTTACCATAGAAAAGACCAACTCAAAATCCTTACCTTGCTTACACAAAGTGACCATGCTTAGAGTATGGAGGTGCTTTCACTTCAATTCCAAAATTGGTTCCTCGGGGAAAGGAAGGCCTTCATAGTGCTAGTAACTTTGTCACTGTTAGGTGTTGCAAGGTGCAAAAGTGTGTCAAACTCGTCTCAAAGGCATTGTTTCCTAGTGAAGTTGGGGCGACCTTGGCGCAATTCTTCTTAGATCAACATTTTTCGACAACAAGGGAGGGAGTTGACCTCATCACGCTCTCTCTAGGCTCAAGTGCTTATAAGGCAATGTAAGGAAACTATGTTTATTGTTTAGGAGACAGATTCATTAAGTGCTTTGAAGCACTGGGCTTATGCTATTAGGTGCTCTAAAGTGCTCAACTTTAGAGTTTTGTGTGCTAGGACTAACTCATGAATCATCTTACAAGGCACCTGGTCTTTAGAGGTTGACTAATCTTAGGCATTGGGTTTGTTGTCCTTAAGGATACATTATGGGGTGCTTTGAGGTGCATGTTCTTAGGGAATAATCCTAAACTCAAGGTCTTAAGCCCTAGTGAAGTTCAAGCTTTGAGGATTATACCTTGTTCATTAAGTTTTATTCTAATGGGAAATGTGCAATACTAATTGTTTATGTTGATAATATAGTTATTATAAGAGACTACTTGGATGAAATAAATAGGTTGAAGAAGTCTCTTGCAACTAAATGAAGGACCTTGGCAGCCTAAAGTACTTCTTAAATAAGGAATTTTCAAGATTGAAAAAGGGCATAACTGTGTCCCAAAAAAAATATACCCTAGATTTGTTAGAAAAAACTGGCATGTGAGGATGCAAACCAGCTAACACCCTTATGGAAGCTAATTACAAACTTGGCCTAAAGCAAGATTGTGCTCCAATGTATATTAGAATGCATAAAAGACTTATGGAGAAGTTGATTTATCTATCTTACACAAGACCTAATGTCAACTTTCCTGTGAATGTAGTGAATTAGTTCATGAATAAGCCTAATGAGGAGCATTTGGAGGCTGTTTACTAAATTCTATGGCACCTAAAGTTGACACAAGGAAAGGGCCTATTCTTCAACGAAGGGAACATACAGAGGAGTAGAAGTTTACTTAGATGCTGATTGGGTTGGGTTTGTAAGGTACTGTATATTTGTATAGGGTAATTTGGTCACTTGGAGAAGCAAGAAGCAACCCATTGTAGCCAGGACCAGTGTTGAGGCCAAAGTAATTAAAATCGGATTGGATTAACTGGTTTAATCGGTTGGACCGTGAGTTGGACTCTAGTCCAATCCGGAGAACTCTCTTAATCAATACTTTTAAGAACTGGTCAACCTCGATCAAAAATCAGGTTTGACTGATCAATTTTAGGCAAGAATCGATGTAAATGTATTGACTTTGACCGGTTTTCCTTGGAAAATTTCGAATGTTAGTTGCTGGAGTCAACCTAGGTACCTCGTGTGTCCAAAATGCTTAATTGCCATCAGACCTACAAAGCATCTTCAACTTATATGTTCAAATTTATATATATATATATATACATATAAAGTATTCAAATGGTTGTTTGCGTTTTTTTCACAAAAGTGGTCTCTAGCAGCGTCGAACCCCTGACCTTGGGGAAGCCTTCAACGCTTTAACCACTACGCTACTTTGTTCCCTTTGTTAAAGTTGTGCATAATATTATATAAATATACTTATAATATTTCCTTTGAAATTTATAATATTTAACTCAGATATTTATGAGCTATTATTATTATTTTTACATTATGTTCAAATCTTCTATAACCAATTAAATTTTATTATACCATTTTTTTAAAATATAATAATAAAAAATTAATATATTTAATATTTAATTTTTATAATATCTTGATTTCAATACTTGTTTCAACAAATTAATATTTGATGATTATATTTATTAATAGATAAATTATTTGACTCAAATTTTAAAATTAAAAATTCAATTGAATTTAAATATTATGTTATATTTGATTTATTTTTATATATAATTAATAATAAAATGTTTCAAGTTTTATTAATATTCACTTATTATTATTTATTATGCTAAATTTTTAATATTAATATATAAATATATAATTATTACTGGTTCAATCACGGTCAAATTAATAAATCGTAAACTAGTGAATTAGTATCGTTACTGGTTCAATAACCGGTCTGGTTTTAAAAAACATTGGTTGAGGCTAAGTTTCATGTTCTTGCACTTGGAAATGTGAAGGCATTTGGCTTAACAGGCTTCTTAGAGAACTTAAAGTGTGTATTGAAGGCCCTATGAAAGTTTTATGTGATAATATGGTTACCATTGACATAGCTAAAAATCCCATATACCATGATAGGACTAAACATGTTGAGATCCATCACCATTTCATTAAGGAGATGATTGATTTTGGAATGATGGAGTTAATCTACACTCCAACTAATGCACAAGTGGCTGACTTACTTACCAAGGTTATTGCAAGAATAAAGTTTGAAGAGTTCAGCTCAAAGTTGGGTATGATAAACATTTATTGCCCAACTTAAGGGGGAGTGTTGAAGAGTATGCACTTTCTCCATATTTTTTTTTAATGTTTTGAATTGTAGTCAACTTTCCTTATTTATTTCCATGTATTTTGTTGATTAGGAGATTTTTTTTTTTCATTTATTTTGTTGCTACTTTTGATGGATTAGATGGATTCTATTTGCACGTGGTTTCCATGGGAGTCTCTATTAGCTTACAACCCAGCATATCGGTCTCTTCCAAAAGATCAAGAGTATACTTTCTTTGTGTGATAACAATCCCCTTTTTTGAACAGGCAACTTATATATCTAAGAAATACTCTAGGTTACCTAGTAACTTGATTTCAAACTCCTTTGCAAGAGCACATTTCAGCCACCTAATATCTTCTTCAAAATCACCGGTCACTATTATATTATCCATATAGACAATCAAATAGCTATTTTACATTCAAGAGAAAACTTAGTGAACAGAGTATGATTAAATTAACCTTGACTATAACCATAGCTTCTAATAGCCTTTGTGAACTTGTGAAACCAAGCTCTGGGTGACTTCTTAGGACCATAAAAAGACTTGTGCAGTCTACACACATTTGTTTTCCACCTATTTCAGCATCAAAGCTGGGTGGTATTTCCATACACATCTCTTTGTCTAAATATCCATTTAGAAACACATTCTTTACATCTAATTGGTGAAGCGGCCAATCTAAATTTGTGACCAATGAGAGAAGTACTTCAATGGTATTAAACTTGGTCATATGAGCAAAAGTCTCCTAGTAATCCACTCTATGGGTTTGATTATACTTTTTTGCCACTAGCCTTGCCTGATGGTGATTAATACTCCCATCTACATTATATTTGAATATGAACATCCATTTGAAACATTCATTTGTAACCTATTGGTTTCTTTCCTCTAGGAAGATCCATTATCTCCCAAGTTCCATTCTTCTCAAGTGCAAAAACCTCTTGAACAACTACGAGTTTGTAAAGTTTCATCAATAGTATGATGTGACTTCTCTTGAGAGATTAGCAACAAAAGTTAGCATTTTGTAAGACAATTTGTCATAAGCAACATTCTTTCCAATAGGATGCAAAGTACAAGATCTAATCCCCTTTCTCAATGCAATAGGCACACTTAACTCATCATCTATCTTACCTGGACTTGGAGGGGACTCATTGTGCTGTCTTTGAAGTGTGCAGGGTTCTAGCTCTCTTATTTCCTTCCTCTGTGAGCAAACTTGTAGCTCTTTCTGTTTGTGACCCTCATTTTCCTTGGTTAGCTTGGGTTCAAGCTGTTAAATTGGTTCAAGTTCTGTAACCATAGAGGAAGGTGGTTCAGAAGGATCATCATGATGTTTAGGAGCTGTAACAGGGAAATCTGGACAGGTTTGAGAGGGAGCAGGGCTGTGATGGCTAGTTAAAGGCTCTGATGAGGGCAAATGTGTATGAAGAAAACCCCATTCATCTTGACTCTCCCTCTAAATGGGTGTTTGGGGGAAGTAAGGTTGAGTGCTTGGGTAGAATTTTAAGAGTTGATCATAAAGAGTGATATAATGTAAGGTTTTGGTGGAGTGTCTATTTATAAGATAAGTGGCCATGAGAACAACTTCTCGAGAAAAAGGGTACCCGAGAATCTCATATATTATAATAGGCTAGGTTTACAGATTATATAACCAGCGGGAGGACGTAAACCGAAAAGGAAAAACAATCAAAACAAATAAATAACTAATCCCTACAAAACAGGAATAGTCAAACTGTAAATAAAAAAGGAATAAAACAAAATAATAACAGCATTAAAGATAAATATCAATGCCAAGATTCTAGGGATAGGCCGAGATCCTCCAACACTCCCCCTCAAGTTGGTGAATAGATATTTATCATTCCCAACTTACTACTCAGTTATTCGAACTTCACTCGTGAGAGAGCTTTAGTAAAGATGTTTGCCACTTGAGCATGAGTAGATATATAGAATAAGTTTACAATGCCAGCATCAATATTTTCTTTTATGAAATTCCTATCCAATTCAACATGTTTTGTTCTATCATGGTGAACTGGATTCTTGACCATCTCGTAAGTGGCCTTGTTATCACACCACACAGTCATAGGAATATGAGCTTTTAGCTTTAACTCATTCAGGAGCCTGAATATACACATACTCTTGCATATCGCATGAGTCAAAGCCCTATACTCAGCCTTAGCACTGCTCCTTGCAACAACTGTCTGTTTCTTGCTCCGCCAAGTAACTCGCTTTCCCCATACATAGGAACAGTACCCAGAGGTATATCTTCTATCTACTAGAGAACTTGCCCAATTTGCGTCAGTATATATCTCAACTGATCGTGACTCCCTTTTACTAAAGAAGAGCCTTTTTCCTGGTGTCATTTTCAGATACTTTAGGATCCTATACACAGCTTCCATATGTTCTTCTTGTGGCTTGCTTAGGAATTGACTTACAACACTCACAGGATAGCTGATATCAGGTCGAGTATGAGATAAATAGATCAATTTTCCCACCAATTTTTGATATCATAGTGTATCTACTGGCGTTCCACCTTCTTTCTGACACAATTTGGTGGAGGTATCCATGGGAGTATCAATTGGTTTAGAGCCCAACATTCATGTTTCCTTTAACAGGTCCAAAGTGTACTTTCTTTGAGAGACTGAAATGCCATTCCTCGACCTTGCCACCTCCATACCCAAGAAGTATCTGAGATTCCCTAAATCCTTTACATCGAATTCTGAAGCTAATGAGTGTTTTAACTTCTGAATTCCCTCATAATCATCCCCTGTAAGAATAATGTCATCAACATAGACTATAAGGACAGAGTTCTTATTACCTTCATGCTTAACAAACAAGGTATGATCAGTTTGACATTGAGTGTATCCCAACTGTATCACCACTTTGGTGAATCGTTCAAACCAGGCTCTAGGGGATTGTTTTAACCCATATAAGGATTTATGGAGCTTACAAACCTTATTGAGTCTCCCATAGTTATTCAAACTTTGTGGCACTGCCATATACACCTCTTCCTCCAAGTCACCATTCAAGAATGCATTTTTCACATCCAATTGGTGGAGTGGCCAGTCTAGGTTAGCTGCAATGGAGAGCAAAATTTTGACTGTACTCAACTTTGCTACCGAGGCAAAGGTCTCATGGTAGTCTATTCCTTGAGTCTAAGTGAAACCACGGGCCACAATTCTTGCTTTATAACGACGAATACTCCCAACAGGATTATATTTCAGGGTAAATACCCATTTACACCCAACAACAGATTTTCCTTTGGAGAGTTCAACTATACTCCATGTCTGATTGTTCTGGAGAGCATTCAGCTCTTCATTAATGGCTTCCAACCAGTTTGAATCCTTCACTGCTTCATTATAGTTGGCTGGAATTTTTTCATTTGATAAGCTAGCAACAAAATTCTGCAAGCTAGGGGATAAATGACTATAAGCAACAAACTGATTTATAAGATGCTGAGTACAAGATCTTACCTCTTTCCTTAATGCAATTGGCAAATCCAAATTTGCAGGAGTTGATAACAGATCGGATTCTTGACCATGCTCTGAAATATTGAGAGGCTCTATCTCTATCACTAGCTCCAGTTCTGGTTTCTTGTTCCTCGGTCTTCTTGAGTAGACAGCCAAGTCCCTATTAGGTTGAGCAGCTACCCCTGTTTCCATGTTTTCATCAACTGTTGTTTTAGAATTGGTGATGGTAGGGTTGGTTTCAGGTCTGGTTGGGACTTCTTGGCAATTTTTTGGGCTTCCAAGTGAGGTAGGGTCAGGTACTTGTATATTATTATCAATGTAGGGTGGAGCAATGCGCAAAAAATCCCATTCACTGCTGTCACTCTCCCTCTGAATGGGTTTTTGGGGGTAATAAGACTGATTTTCTAGGAAAGTAACATTCAAGGTGGTAAAATATTTTTTTAAAGCTAGAGAATAATACCTATACCCTTTTTGAGTGGGTGAGTATCCAAGAAAAATATATTTTATAGCCTGATGATCTAGCTTATCTCCATGCTCATTATGAACAAAGGCAACACACCCAAACACTCTTTTTGGAAGGTTTGAAAAAAGATGAGTTGTAGGGTATTGTTCAATGAGTTTTTGAAGAGGGGTCTTGAAGTTTAATGGCTTAGAAGGTAGACGATTGATAAGAAAAGATGCTGTTAGGACTGCCTCTCCCTAGAAAACTTTAGGTACATTATGGGTAATCATAAGAGATCTCGTAATTTCAAGTAATTGCCTGTTCTTACGTTCTGCTACTCCATTTTGTTGTGGAGTATATGCACAAGATGTTTGATGCACAATTCCATGTTCCTTTAGGTATTGATTTAGGGATGCACTTAGGTACTCTCTCCCATTGTCACTCCGAAGGATTTTGATAGGTGTATCAAATTGGGTAGTAACCATGGAATGATAACTTTTGAATATTTCAAACAAATCAGATTTTTCATTTATAAGAAATACCCATGTGACTCTTGTATGATTGTCAATGAATGTGACAAACCATCTTGCATTAGAATGAGTGCGAAATTTTATGGGTCCCCATATGTCACTATGTATAAGAGTGAAAGGGTGAGAGGATTGATAATCATGAGAGGGATAGGTAGTACGGGTATGTTTGGCTAATTGGCAAATATCACAAAGAAAAGAGTCATTTTTATTGATGTAATCCGGAAACAATTTTTGCATATAATGGAAACTAGGATGGTCGAACCATAACAATAAATCTTTATTCGTAATTCTAGCTGTCATTGCTTCCTTTCCTCCATAGCCTTCACCAGCAACATAGTAGAGCTCCTCAAGTTCCTTACCATTGCCAATCGTCCTCCCCGTGACCAAATCCTGGAAAACACAGCCAGTAGCAACAAAGTTAACACTATAATTATTGTGTTTAGTAGTTTTACTTATTGAAAGTAAATTGCACTTAAGATCAGGTGCAAAAAGGACATTTAATAACACCAGATCAGCAAATATCTGAACAGTTGCAATCCCAACAACCTTGACAAAAGTACCATCAGCCACTTTTATGGTTATTCCATCCTCACATGGTTTTAAGTCTTGAAACAGGGATGCATTGTTTGACATGTGATCAGTGGCACCTGAATCAGCTAGCCACTTATTAGTTTTCTGTTTCTCACCTTTAAGAGCAAGAATAGCGGTACCTGTTCTAACCACATAACCCTTATTTGTTTCTCAGGTTGCATAGTGCTTGAACCATGTTTTTCAAGAATCTTTCTCAGCAGTTCAATTTCAGCCGTACTCAAGTGTTGTTGTTTAGTCTCGGATTTCTCCTCCTATTCAGCATGAAATCCCTTGCTTTCAGCTCTGCCATCTCTCTTGTTTCGGACATTAGGTGGCCTTCCATGAATTTTCCAGCAATTCTCTCTTGTGTGACCACTCCTACTACAATGATCACACCAGCCCTTGCCCTGCTTCTTATTTTTCTGCTCTCCATTAGGACCTTTTGCAGCCATAGCCAATAATTCAGTGATCACCTCTACGCTTTGAGTCAGATTCTTTCGACTCTCTTCCCATTTTATCATGTTGAAGGCATCTCTTAATGTAGGCAATGGTTTGGTTCCCATTATCCTACCACGAACCTCTTCAAACTTAGGATTCAACCCCAACAAAAAATCATAGGTCCGGTCTCTATCCACCAATTTTCTGTACTTTCTGGTGTCTTCTGAGCATGACCAATCTAGTGCATCATATAAATCAATTTGCTGCCAAATCTTTACAAGGGCAGTGTACTATTGAACCACACCCATATCCCCTTGTTTAAGTTCTCTAATCATTCCCTTTAGTTGGAACAATGCTGCAATGTTTTCCATAGCTGAATAGGTCTATTTGGCTGAATCCCAAATCTCTTTTGCGATGTTGGCCAGTAAATAACCCTCACCGATATCCAGATTCATGGATGCTACTAGCCAAGTCATAACCATGTAATTCTCTGCAAACCAAGTCTCATATTTTAGGTCATTGCTCGGTGGTTCAGCTGCCTCTCCAGTAATATACTTCTCCTTGCCTTTTCCTCTGATGAACATGCGAATACTCTGGGACCATTGCAGGTAGTTGTCTCCATTGAGCTTGTAGGCGATGCCAGGCAGGAACGAATCAGAGTTGCTGGTTGGAAGCTGCAGAGGATTGAGTATGGCCGATTCGTGTGAAGTCTTTCTGTGAACCAGAGTTGGCGTCTTCCAGTTCACCGTGAAAAACTTATATCGTGCCAAGGTTCAGGGGTACCCGCGGCATTGAGTGCGGCGCTCTGATACCATGAGAAAAAGGGTACCCGAGAATCTCATATTATAATAGGCTAGGTTTACAAATTATATAACCAGCGGGAGGACATAAACCGAAAAGGAAAAACAATCAAAACAAATAAATAACTAATCCCTACAAAATAGGAATAGTCAAACCGTAAATAAACAAGGAATAAAACAAAATAATAACAGCATTAAAGATAAATATCAATGCCGAGATTCCAGGGATAGGCCGAGATCCTCCAACACTTCCTCACAATAAGGTTTAGCCATATGTGAGGCAATCATTAGGGATCTAGTGACCTCTAGAACATACCTATTATTTTCTCTCAGAGACCCCATTTTGTTATGGGCTATCAACAGACAAACTTTGGTGTAAAATACCTTTTTCTCTCAAAAACTCACCAGGGACAGAATTAAAAAGACTCTCCCATTATTAGTTTGGAGCACTTCAATGTTTGTGTGAAATTGGTTTTGAATGAGGGAGTAAAAACCCTTAAACAATGCGGGTACTTCGGATTTTTCTTTCATGAGATGAGTCCATGTAAAGCAAGTATGGTCATCAATAAATGTTACAAACTATTTGGCCCTAGAAATTGTTTTAATTTTGGACAGGCCCCACACTTCACTATGTATTAGAGAGAAATGTTTAGAGAAAGTATGAGGATGAGAGGGATAAGTGGGTCTAACACGTTGGACAAATGGCACGCTTCACATTGAAAAAAAAAAAGAGAGAATTTTTATTAAATAACTTTGGGTAGAATCTCTTGAGATACTTAAAACTAGGATGACCCAAATGATAATGTAAAAGCATTACATCACTAACATTGTTCCTAACAAAAGGAGCTATTAAATTATTCTTGATATTGCCATGGAAAAAATAGAGACCTGCATACTTCTTAACGCTGCCAATTGTCCTCCCTGAGGCCAAGTTCTGAAATTTGCAACCACTAGAGAAAAAATTAGCAACAAAATTTAAGTCCTTGGAGAGCTTGCTAATTGAAAGTAGGTTGCAAGTAAAATTGGAGAAGGAGAACCTTGTTTAGAATAATGGAATTACTCAATTTAGCCGTACCAACTCTAACAACTTTAGTATAAGAGCCATCAACAATTTTTACAACTAGCTTTTCATTACACAGTAAAAAATTGTCAAGGCATGAGGGATTACCTATCATATGTTCAATGGCACTAGAATCTACCATCAAGGTATTACCTTGCTGAGTTTGTGTGTTTAGTGCAGTGGAATAATTACTTGATTGGGCTACAAGCTCTGCTCCCACTATTTTGTCAGGTTGAGTTTGTTGCCCGAATACACGATATAACAACTCAACAAGTTCTTTGTTGAGTGATGAATTGTTAGAAGGTTTCTGGTCTTCACTAGTCATGGTATACCCCCTCACTTCTTGTTTTTGTTTCCCTTCAATTTGCCATGAAGCTTCCAGCACTTGTCCTTAGAGTACCCAACCTTGTTGCAATGTTTACGCCAAGGTATTCTGATTTTTCAGCCAATAATCACTTGAGTTGGAACCCTTTGTACTAAGGCAGAACTGTCAACAGTCTCAACTAGGTTCTTTGAAGTCCCAAATGTTAGCCTTTTTCTACTCTCTTCTGTTTTGACCATATGATAAACTTCTCTAAGAGATGACAAGGATCAAGGCTCAAAATTTTTCTTCTTACTTCCTCAAATATATCATTCAGACTGAGAAGGAACTTATAAATCCTTCTCTCTTCCTTCAGCTTCTGAAAGTAGACAGCATCAACATTACATGACCATGTGTGTGTCTTGTAGAGATCAAGTTGCCGCCAGTGTTTAATGGGTATGTGGTAATACTGAGTAACATTACAGTCTCCTTGTTTGAACTCCTGAAGGAAACTTTCCACCTCAAAATGACAGCCCTATACTCAATTGAGGAGTAGCTTTCTCTTACTAAATCCCATACTTAGCAAATTTGTAGAGAAGATAAGTCTCCCTAATCTCAAGTGTCATTGAGTTGATCAACCAGGCCATCATCGTACTATTGTCAGCTACCTACTTCTTGTATGCTAGATCATTGACCTTTGGACGTACAACAGCACCAATTAGGTAGCCCTCTTTTTCTCTACCTTCTGTAAACATCATGACACTTGCTGACCATTGGAGATAATTATCTCCATTGAGTTTGTGGGGCTGTTTGGTTAAGAGGAACTAAGATGCTAGAATGAGAAGGAGAAGGAGAAGGCACATGAGAGGGACAGCCAGTGATAGACAAGGCTTCTTGGGCTCCCTGGCTCTCCATGTTCAATCCTCTCAGGTGGTCAAACTGGATAGATGAAGGATTAACCATGGACGCTTGATGCTCAATGCTCTAGCTCTGATATCATGTTTATTTATTTATTTATTTTTGGCTCAAAAAATTGATCAGAGTTGTGCATTCTCTAACTCTGATTTATTAATCGATAAAATTAGGGTACAAGACACAAAATAAGCTTAGCCCACTAGCTGACAACATAACAAGGAAGAAAAAAAAAAAGACAAAATAAAATATTAACTAATACTAATAAACTAAGAGAGTAAAAATAATGTAGGAAAAAAAAAACGAAGAGTAGAACAACCAAAGGGTAACCAAACAGCAGCCAAACAACACTGTCACCAGGAATAACATTTGACTCCTCAGCTTTTATTTATGTCAATACTATAACCAAACAAAGACACTTATACCCTTTTATGTTGGGTGCATTACAAGTAACTATTTCAGACATATAGTTTCATGTGGCTAAAGCAATAGCACAATATTCAACCTCCCCACCGGATCTAGCGACAACATATTGTTTCTTACTCTTATATATAGACATGCAATGTAATATGTTTAAATAAAGACTATATAGCCTATTATATGAGCGATGTGGGACAACTAAAGAATATCGAAGTAAGAAAGTAAGGCAACTAGCCTAATGTTTAAACTTAATTCCAACAGTTCCTCTACCATATTTTCTTAGTCAATACTGTTTTTATGTTTGTAAATTTTGTAGGGTTTGTTGGTGATTATTATTCTCTTTTGTATTGAAATAGTAGGATAAGTTGGATAACCAGATTTACTCTATATGGGTTACCAGCCAAGCATTTGCTTCTCCTGCAGTATATAAAATAGGATAAAGGGGAAAATAATTGCATCTTAGCCTATGCTTCCATGGATATGGTTTTTATATTAACTTATGGAAGAATTTCACTTTGAAATTTCTTATTTTATTCCAAACACAAGGGTTGCAATTTATAGGAGAATGTAGGCCACAATAAGTTTAACCAATCACCCTCAAAAGAAAACAAACATGGACATAAATAAAAATAAAGATTCATATAGGAAGAAAATATTTAAGGAAAAAAACACATGACTTTAGCCTATTAACCAACAAAAATCCATGTGATTCTTATGAAGAATCTGCCCACTAAATGCCCAAGAATCATGGCCTATTAACCAAGTTAGGAACAACTTGGAGTTAGTATTGCCAATCTTCTTTCTTAGCATTTGGAAGTTGTTTGAAAATTTTTTTTCCTTGTCATTTTTTTATTTTGGTTTTTGACCCTTCGTCTTCTTCTTCATTACTCCTTACTACAGAGTTTCCATGATTCCCCCCCCCCTCCCTTCCTCACCCCACTTTGTAATGGAGGTCTTGATTTTAGGCATTCTCCACCTCACTTTTTATGAGGTAGAGATCTGGTTTTCTCATGCTAACCATTAATGTATTTTGTCATTTAGGCCTTGTAGGCTCTAATACCATAAAGTATTTTACTCTAAAATTTCTTATTTTATTTCAAACATAATGGTTGCAATTTATAAGAGAATGTAGGCCACAAAAGGTTTAACCAATCACTCTTAAAAGAAAACAAACATGAACATAAATAAAAATAAAGTTTCATGAAGTAGGAAAATATTTAAGGAAAAAACAGCATTTGACTTCAGCCTATTAACCAACAAAACCCCAGGTGATTCTTATGAAGAATCTGCCCACTAAATGCCCAAGAATCATGGCCCATTAACCAGCAAAGTAAGGAAACAAATAAATGCAATAAAGTTTCAAAATAAGAAAACAAATAAAGGCATTAAAAGCTAAGAATAATCCCGTTAAATGCGATTTCCAGCACTTTCTTTTCTTCAATATACTGATAATGCTTTCCTATTTTCCAGGTGTTAGAGGCCCTCAAGGATTCAACATCAACAAGAGCAGCTGTATTTGCCATGTCAAACCCGACAAATAATGGTACTGATTTTTTCATATTATTTTGTAGTTTATTCTGTTGGTAAAACTTATTATCATAATCTGTCTAAGCACGGATTCATAATTACTGTGTACAACTGATCCCATCATTTCTTAACAGCTGAATGCACCCCTGAAGAAGCATTCTCCATTTTGGGTGACAACATTATATTTGCAAGTGGGAGTCCTTTCAAGGATGTGGAACTTGGTATGTAACAAGTATACAACCCCCCACCTCCAGGAAAATTGTTGAAGCAATTTGATTATTTATTTCCTATTTAAAATGTGTAAAACTATGATTATGTAGAAACTCTTTTGTCAGAGAGGATATGTGAAACCATTTTCATTAATCGGAGATATTAGAGATATAAATCAAGATTATTCCATGGCCTTCTCCTAATAACGTAAAGCCTTTGGGATAGTTAGTTCTTTGATATGGTTAAGATTTGGGCTATGTTTGGAAGTTTTGAGAAATAATGAAATGGAACGGAATAAAATAAAATGAAAAAGGAAGGGATGAAATGGGATAAATTTACCTTCCTCTATCTGGTAGTTTAATAATGAAATGGATGGAAATTCCCTTCCATTTGTTTGGGAGTTCTAACATAAGTACAAGGACAGTACAACTAGTGCAAGCCCATCCACTAGTCATCAACACTTGTAATAACCTAGAGATCATACATTCACACTATTCTAACTCTTCTAATTGCACAAAAATCTTACCTTCCTCATATAATTGCAATTATCCAGGAAAGTCCTTTATTTGGTTCGGTGTATGGTTCTTGCCATACATTCCTTGTATGTAATAACAAATTGAAACGTTCAAAGCATCACTGAATGGTTAAAAGAGAGAAAGAAGAAGGGGGGGGGGGGAGTCACGGGCTCAAAAGTTGGAGAGTTCGGTTGGGTTGAAATTTTTTCTACTAGCAACCCAACATACAAACACAATGCAACCCACAAAATAGTGTACAACTTGGTTTGGGACTGCAGGTTGGTGGGTCAACCCAACCCACCCCAATGAACACTTGTGGCAGCTAGTATGGGCAAAGCGAACTTTGATTTTTTTTGAGAACATATTGGGGGAAGAAAGGGAAGAGATGAATCAAAATATATTATTGAAAAACAATTATTTTGTGTATGTAAAATTGGCCCCTTGACCTCTGTACTAACACAATGAACAAACAGAGACACATATGCCCTTAAAACCTCTTAGCATTGTGCATTACACATACATCTTTTCTTAAGCTACAAGACTTTCAAATATCCTTAGTACTCCTTAACTCTATCACCTTTCCAATGCCTTAAAGATTCTGAGTAAGTTAATCTTTCCTATGAGCATGAAGGATGTCCATCTATATTACTTTTGTGAAGCACAAGTCTGTGGCCTAAAAGCTTTTTCTTAGCGTCTTCCTCATGTCAGTAACTTAAAAATGAAACTCCGTAATTTTGCAGGAAATGGTCGTATTGGCCACTGCAACCAGGGAAACAACATGTACCTCTTTCCAGGGTTGGTTGGCTCTTCCACAAAAGAACTGACATTTTAACCTAAGTTGTTCCACAAAAGAATTGACATTTTAACCTAAGTTGTGCTAGACTCAAGTATATGATTTATTTTGCAATTGACATATCTACTGTTTCAGCATTGGTCTTGGAACTCTTCTATCTGGCTCTAGGATCATCTCTGATGGCATGCTGCAGTCTGCTGCTGAGTGGTATGTTTGGTTATATGTTATAATTCCGGAAAATACTGCAATTCTAGTTATTGAGAGTAAATCTGTTGACTCTGCTACTAGCTGAATTGAGATTTTAGTCTACTCTGGTGTAGTTAGATATGAGGTATAGTATAAGGGTTTATCTAAAGAAAAAGATAAACAAGATGCATATGTTGTGTTGGAGATTGCTGCATTTATGTTCTAGATGTTGGTCTAATTTACCTAACCTAGTCATTATGTCTGATCTGATTCAGATATGATATTCTAGCCTAATCTGGTCATTGAATCAAATCTGATACTCTATCTGTTACATCAGATTTGAATCAGATTTGTTGGACTTATAGAGTTGCTGATTCTTAGGAATCAACAAGATTTACTTCCCCCTTTGACTTTCCATAATTTTTGAATCTATACCTGTCTTTATTACTTTTATTATGTCTTTATTTTGCTACATTAGAAAAGAGTTCTAGGGGCAAGAATGTTGCCATGGCTCTCTATATATTGTACTTCCACAGTTGGTCTAAAATAAGAGGAAAAAAAGGAGTTTACAACCATTCTTTTTCATGATATCAGCCTCTGGGTGTGATTCTACCTGATTCCACTTTATGCCTAAATATGGCTTTAATTCTATCACATCTAGTGGCGCTGAAGCTTCTCCCTCTTCACCAGAGATGACATCGCAGCACATCCAACTATCACAAAGGGCTGCTACACTCCCTTCTCAGCCTTTGGTTGATTCATCACCCATGCTAGTCACTGCTCACAAGTTGAATGGGCATAATTACCTATAGTGGAGCCAATCGATTCTCATGTTTGTGGTTGGACGGGGGAAAGAGGATTATCTGCATGGTGAAATTACCCAACCAGATCGGAATGATCCAAGGTTCAGGGTATGGCATGTGGAAAACAATCTGGTCATGTCTTGGCTCATTCATTCCATAACCACAGAGGTTAGTGAAAATTTTATCCACTATAAAATTGCCCATACCATATGGGATGCAACAAGGGAGGCCTACTCCTCTCATGAGAGTGCAGCTGAAGTATATGAGATTGAAAGTTTCATACACAATTTAAAATAAGGTGAGATGCTTGTTAATCAATATTTACTACTCTAACCAAGTATTGGCAGCAGTGAGATGCTTTGGACACCGTTACTTATGAATCTATCAATTTCTGATGGGGCTTAACAACCGATTTGATGATGTAAGAAGTCATATCCTAGCTAAAACACCTCTCCTCTCCCTTCCCTCAATGAGGTGTTTTATAAGGTCAGACATGCGAAGACGAGGAAAAAGCTTATGCAAGGCTCTCTTTTTCTGAACCCACCCATTGAAGTTTCTACTTGAGGATTTGGTAGGCACAAAACTGTTAATTTTTATTCCTCAGTCAAGGTTATACATATAATGGTACCAGGTTTGATTACCAGCCAATCACTACCTAGTATTCAACCTAAAAACAAGGGATTACATAACTAAATGATAAAACAGAATAAAATCCTGATATGGGCTCCCAAAAAATAGAAAAGAAAAGATATAACTAAATAGGAAAGAGATAATAGAGAATAATAACAAAAAAAGGAAAGAAATATAATAGGAATAAATGAGCAACAATAAATGAAGATCTCCAACACTCCCCCTCAAGCTAGTGAATAGATGTTGATCATTCCCAACTTGTTACTTAGTTTGTGTATCTTGATTTAGTAAGAACCTTGGTTAGGATATTAGCTATTTGTGAATTGGAGTAGACATAATCTAGCTCTATAAGACCTGCTCCAATGCTGTCCTTGATAAAGTATCGATCAATCTTCACATGTTTGGTTCTATTATGAAGAGTTGGATTTTGTGCAAGTTCAATGGTGGCTTTGTTATTACACCACATTGCAATAAGTTGATCCAATTTGATCTTGAGCTCTCTAAAAATCCTAATACACATTACTTCACATATGCCATGTGCTAGTGCCCTTTATTCAACTTCAGTAGAGCTCCTAGGTTACCCTAAACAAATGTCCAGTACTTTGTTGTGGATTTTTTGTCAATCACACAACCTGCCAAATCAGCATCTATATACAGCTTCACACATCTCTCATTTCTTTTACTAAACAGGATTCCCTTGTCAAGAGTCATCTTTAGATATTTTAAAATTCTGCAAATTGTTTCTATATTTTGTTCTCATGGATCCTTTGTGAACTAACTAAAAACTCCCACAGTAAAGCTTATGTGTGGTCTGGTATGAGATAGGTAAATAAGTTTTCCAACTATCCTTTAATATCTTATCTTATCAATAGGAGTTCCTTTTTGTTTGAATTCAATCTTGTAATTGGCCTCCATAGGAGTTCCAACTGGCTTTGCACCTAGCATACTTGTTTCTTTCAACAAATCCAGTGTGTACTTTCTTTGTGAGATACTTATCCCACTACTTGACTTTGCAACTTCTATTCCAAGGAAATATCTGAAATTCTCAAGGTCCTAGATTTCAAACTTTGTGGCTAGGCTCCTCTTTAACTTCTTAATTTCCTCATTGTCATCCCTAATCATCACAATATCATCTACATATACAATTAGAATTGAAATTTTCCCTTTATGATGTTTGACACAAACATTGTATGATCAGATTGACAATGTTCATAATCTTCCTTCTTCATGACTTTGGTGAACCTCTCAAACCAAGCTATTGGTGATTGTTTCAATCCATATAATGACTTGCGAAGTCTACATACCTTGTTAAGGTTGTTTTGATTCCTTGTGCTAGGTGGAAGTTCCATATAGACTTCTTTCTCTAGATCCCCATTTAGAAATAAATTTTTCCCATCTAACTAATGCAAAGGCCAATCATTATCTGTTGCTAGTGAAAGAAGGATTTTGATTGTATTAAACTTTGCCACAAGATCAAAGGTGTGCAGATAGTCCTCTCTATAAGTTTGAGTAAACCTTTTAGCTACCAATCTAGTTTTGTACATATTGATAGAACCATCAGGGTTATATTTAATAGTAAAAATCCATTTACATCGACTAATGTCTTTCCTGTGGGCAATTCAGTTACTTCCCAAGTGTTATTCTTTTTTAAAGCCTATAGCTCTTCATTAATGGCTTGTCTCCACGTAGGATCCACAATGACATCTTGAAATTTTTCTGGTAATTTGACCTCTAATATGCAAGTAATGAAAGGCTTCATATTTAAAGATAAGTTCTCATAAGAGATGTAGTTACCGATCGGGTGTTATGTACATGATCTCTTACCTTTCCTCAATGCTATAGGCAAGTCGATCTCAACTTCTTCAGAACTTGCCTCGGTTTTGGTCTCTTGACTTTGCATGGGAGTGGGTTTATCTCTACCATCTCTCTCTTGTTTATTTGTGCCCTTGTTCCTCTTAGAATAAACTTTGATCTCCCTCATCTCTTGCTCTTCACTTGTTGTCCCAGCTATATCAGCACTATTAGTCCCTTTTCCTTAATTATACTCAATTTTAGATTTACTATTGGGCACATCAATTTGGGTTTCAGAAGGATCAAGGTCTGTTTCTTGATTTTTATAACTAGTTTCAGGTTCAAAGGTGGTTGAGGATGACTCAATAACAGTAGGAGTTAGGGCTGATTTGGTACTTGGTTCAGGTGAAGGTAAAATAGGTATCGACTCCAATGACTGTTAGGACCTCTCATTAGTGAAAGTATCAAAATCAGGTTCTGGTTCATTACAAATTAGCCATTCATTTCCTTGATTCTCCCCCTAAATGGGTAACTTGGGATAAAAGGGTTGTTCTTCATTAAAATTAACATTCATAGTGACATAGTATTTGTGATTAGTGGGAGAGTAGCATTTATACCCTTTTTGAGTAAGTGAATACAACAACAACAACAACAAAGCCTTTTCCCACTAAGTGGGGTCGGCTACATGGATCAATCGACGCCATAAACATCTATCATAAATCATATTTTTAGATAGACCATTTAAATCTAAATCTCTCTTAATAATTTCTCCTATAGTTTTTCTTGGTCTTCCTCTACCTCTAGTTATTGGACTATTCTCCATCTCATCTACTCTCCTAACTGGGGCTTCTATAGGTCTCCTCCCCACATGACCAAACCATCTAAGTCTCGATTCTACCATCTTTTCCACAATAGGAGCGACTTCCACCTTCTCTCTAATGCATTCATTTCTAATTCTATCTCTTCTAGTGTGTCCACTCATCCAACGCAACATTCTCATCTCTGCAACATTTAACTTATTTTCTTGTTGACTTTGTATTGCCCAACACTCAGTTCCATACAACATTGCAGGTCTTATAACTGTGCGGTAGAATTTAACCTTAAGTTTGAGTGATACGCTTCTATCACAAATAACACCCGAGGCACTCCTCCATTTCATCCACCCCGCTTGAATCCTATGCTTTACATCTTCTTCTATTCCTCCGTTATGTTGTATGATAGATCCAAGATACTTAAATCGTGTGACTTGTGGTAGGATATGTTCTCCAATTTTTACTTCTACGCTAGAAATGGTGTGCCTCTTACTAAACTTACACTCCATATACTCCGTTTTACTTCTACTTAAACGAAATCTATAAGCTTCCAAAGCTAGTCTCCACCTCTCTAACTTCTCATTCATTTCCTCTCTCGATTCTCCAACTAGGACAATATCATCTGCAAAAAGCATGCACTGTGGCACCGGCTCTTGGATATGTTCAGTAAGCACATCCAAGACTAAAGTAAAAAGATAAGGGCTCAGAGTTGACCCTTGATGTAAACCAACAATTATCGGAAAATCTTCCGTAAGTCCACCTTTTGTTACTACGCTAGTTGTAACATTATCATACATGTCTTGGATTGCTCGAATATAAGCTATACGAACTCCTTTTTTCTCCAAAGCCTTCCATAGAACCTCTCTTGGCACTCTATCATATGCTTTTTCTAAATCGATAAATACCATGTGTAAATCTCTTTGATTCTCTCGATATCTCTCCATTAATCTTCGTAACAAGTATATTGCTTCCATAGTTGACCTTCCTGGCATAAAACCAAATTGATTCTCCATCACTTGAGTCTCTTTTCTTAACCTTCTCTCAATTACTCTTTCCCATAATTTCATAGTGTGGCTCATGAGTTTAATTCCTCTATAATTTGCACAATTTTGAATGTCCCCTTTACTCTTATAAATAGGGATTAAAGTACTTTTCCTCCACTCGTATGGCATTCTTTTAGATCTCATAATTTCATTAAATAACTTTGTGAGCCAACTTATGCCTTTCCCTCCTAAACCCTTCCATACCTCAATGGGTATATTATCCGGTCCAACTGCTCTGCCATTCTCCATTCGTTGTAATGCTTCTTTTACCTCTACCTCACGAATCCTACGATAAAAAGTATAATTTTGATCCTCTTCTCTAATGTCTAGTCTATCCGATTGCAATAAAATCTCATGCCCTTCATTAAAAAGCCTATGAAAATAATCCTTCCACCATTCTCTGATATCTTGTTCCGTTACTAACACTTTCCCTTCTTCATCCTTGATGCATTTCACTTGGTCCACATCTCTTGTTTTTCTTTCCCTACTTTTAGCTAGCTTATAAATACTTCTTTCTCCAACTTTAGTACCTAAAGATTGGTATAATCCATCAAATGCCCTTGCTTTCGCTTCACTCACTGCCTTCTTAGTGTCTTTTCTTGCTACTTTATATTTTTCCCAATTTTCATTACTCTTACATAATGACTACACTTTGTAACACTCTCTTTTAACTTTAATCTTATTTTGTACACTCGCATCCCACCACCAAGATTCTTTATCCCTAGGTCCAAAACCTTTTGATTCACCTAATATTTCTCTTGCTATCTTCCTAATTTCTTTAGCCATTCCATTCCACATATCATTAGCACTTCCTTGTATTTCCCAAGATCCTTCCTCCACAATCCGTCTCTGCAAATTTCTTTCTTTATCCCCCTTTAGTTGCCACCACTTAGTTCTTAACACCCTATCTTCGCCTTTGTTTTTTACTCTCCTCTTAACTCTTACATCCATAACTAAAACTCTATGCTGAGTAGTTAAACTCTCTCCAAGGATAACTTTGCAATCTATACAAAGTTTTCTATCTGATTTCTTTATAAGAAAGAAATCAATTTGAGAACATACCCTTCCACTTTTATACGTGATAAGGTGTTCCTCACGCTTTCTAAAACAAGTGTTAGCTAATATAAGATCGAACGCTAATGAGAAATCTAGAATAGTTTTACCCTCTGCATTTGCTTCCCCTATGCCATGTCCTCCATGAACACCCTCGTACCCTGAAGATACCCTTCCCACATGACCATTTAAATCTCCTCCTAAAAGAATCTTTTCTCCGAATAGTATTTCTTGAACTAAACATTCTAAATCCTCCCAAAACTTTACCTTGTGATATTCTTCTAGCCCTACTTGTGGTGCATAAGCACTAATAACATTAAAGATTTCCTTTTCTACTACAAACTTTAATGCAATGATTCTATCTCCTAACCTTTTTACATCCACTATCGCATTTTTCCAAAACTTATCTACAATTATACCTACTCCATTTCTAAATTTAGCCTTACCAGTATACCAAAGTTTAAAACCTGAAGTGTCTAATTCTTTCGCTTTTTCTCCTACCCATTTAGTTTCTTGTAAACACATAAAATTAATCCTCCTCCTAATCATAGTATCTACTATTTCCATAGACTTACCCGTAAGTGTACCTATATTCCAAGTGCCAAAACGAATCCTACTCTCATGAACTAACTTCTTTAGCCACATTCGTTCACGAAAATGTGGGAACCTTTGCTTATTTTTCACTACATCCAGGCGTTGATGCAGCGGCTCTTGCTCACTTCTCACTGTACCCGAGCTATACAGCGCGTTACTTACAGGCAACGACCTAGCTTTACGTTTAATATATCGATTGTCCATGTCATAAAGATTCGACAAAGTTTTACGTTGGCTGTCGACTGCCTAACACAACCCTCCTCTTTTTCCCGGGCTTGGGACCGGCTATGAAAAATAATTTACATGAAAGTTCATCATAGGCAGAGTTAAGTGAATAACCTAGGAAAATGCATCTTATACTTTTTGGGTCAAGTTTTCTCCCACTTTTATCATAGAAGCCACACACCCAAAAATCTTCTGAGAAATTGTTGAAATGAGGTGAGAATTAAGATAACACTCATGAAATTTTTGAATTGGGGCTTTAAAACCAAGAGTTTTAGAAGGCATACGATTAATTAAATATGTTGAAATTAGACTTGCATCCCTCTAGTAACAACTTGGAACATTTTTTGTTAACATTATTGCTCTAGAGACTTCCAAGAAATGTTTATTTTTACTTTCAGCTACCTCATTTTATTGTGGAGTGTTAATACATAAAGTTTGATGATGAATTCCATTTTCCCAAAGATATTTTTGAAATTGTGTGCTTAGGTATTCTCTACTATTGTCACTACATAAAATTTTAATTGTAAACTGAAATTGATTTTTAACAAATCAAATTTCTGAAAAATTTGTAAAGTCTCGAATTTTTCTTTCATAAAAAACACCCATGTTAAATGTGTATGATCTTGATAAAAGTTATAAACCACTTGGTTTTAGACAAATTTTGCACTTTAGAGGGGTCCCATATATTACTATGAATCAATGTGAAGGGCTATGATGGTACATGAGGAAGAGAGGGAAAAGTATGCTTAACATGCTTTGCAAGCTGACAAAATTCACAATAAAAAAGCTCATTTTTATTATAATTCAATTCTGGAAGTAAGTGTTTCATATAGCTGAGACTAAGTTAGCCTAACCTATAATGCCACAACATTAAGTTATTGCTGGAAAAAGTAGAAAAAAACTAACATTCTCTTTTTTGCTCTCTTATTTGATCCTCCCTCTAGATAGCAGAAGTCACCCCACTCTTTAGCATTGCCAATCATCTTTCCTGAGTTTAAGTCTTGAAAAATACAATTTTTATCAATAAAATAGGTACCACAATTCAATTGTTGGGTAGTTTTCTTTACGGACAGTAAGTTACACTTGATTTCAAGAACACAGAGGACATTGATTAATTTTATAATATCCAATATTACCACTGTTCCAATCTCAAGTACTTTAGCATAAGTTCCATTTACAACCTTAACTCTAGTATGCTTTGAATTATTGTGAAATTCACAAAATAAATCTTTGTAACCAGAGATATGATTAGTTGCACCCCAATCAACAGTCCAAATGTTGTTGGTGTTAACCACAGTGTACAAAGCAGCAGTGAGAGATATACTTGCTTGGGCTAGAGTGACTGAGAGGGTAGAGTTCTCACTTTGAGATGGATGAAAATTATATCTATCAAGTAGCTTTCTAAAGACTGAAAATTCTTCTTTGCTCAGTGTGATGTTCTCGTTTTCAGCATCCACCTTAAATCCTCTTCCTTCACTTCTGGTCCCCTGTTTATTCCCTTGTGGCTTACCATGAAGCTTCCAACATATATCCTTGGTATGTCCACCCTTATTACAATGATCACACCATTTAGATGACTTATTTCCTTTATGATCTGCTTGCTGGTTGCTTCTAGATATCATGGCTGAAGATTCAATAGGATTTGAAGATGGCGCGGTACTTAGGATTGGATTCTTTCAACTTTCTTCACATTTGACCTTATTAATGGTCTCTTCAGGAGAAGGCAAGGGCTTCATACCTATAATCCTTTTTCTTATATTTTTAAATCTGTCATTCAAACCCAAGAGGAACTCATAGGTTCTCTTCTTTTCAACTAGCTATTTATAGTAGATGCTATCAGTGAAGTATAACCATTAGTAGACTTCATAGATGTCTATCTGCTGCCATAGTCTGAATAGAGCACTGTAGTATTGAGTTACAGTTTTACCTTTTTGTTTCAGATAACGTAGGAGTCTTTTGACCCGAAACACTGTGGCTGTATTTTCTTTCACTCCATAAGTTCGCTGGGCAGAGTCCCAAATCTCCTTGGCTGTTACTACCAGCATGTAGTTTTCACTAATTTCAGTGGTCATAGAGTTAATTAACCACGTCATAACCATGCTATTCTCTGCAACCTAGGTATCATAGCTAAGATCTTTGGCTGCTGGGTCTTTCACTACTCTTATTAGATACTTCTCCTTCCCTTTTTCTCGGATAAACATTAAGATATTCCTTGAGTATAGTAGATAATTATTTTTTATTAGTTTATGAATGACTATTACTGGTGGGACGCTATCGGATGCAATCCCAGAAGGATTCGCACTCTTGCGGAGAGCCGCCAGGATGATAGGCTAGGGTTATTGCCATCGGCGATGAAGGCTGCCATGGTGCCGAACAAAATGCGCCTATACTGCATAGGATCGCAGCTCTAATACCATGAGGATTTGGTAAGCACAAAACTGTTAATTTTTATTCCTCGGTCTAGGTTATACATATAATGGTACCAAGTTTGATTACCAGCCAATCATTTCTTGGTATTCAGCCTAAAAACAAGAGATTACATAACTAAATGATAAAACAAAATAAAATCCTGATATGGGCACCAGTAGCAACTAACAACCCAAGCAAAAAACAAGGCAAATGATGGTGTGAACACTACCGTAAAGGTGGCGATACAAAGGAGACCTATTAGAAGCTTCATGGCAAGCCATCCAATCAGAAACCTCGATCTAAGGGAGATGGAAAAAGCTACCACATTTCAACTGCAAAACCAAACTTAGATTCCTCTCTTTTCAACCACAAGCGACTAGAGTTTCTGCAACACATGTTTGTCACCCAAAATGCTACCACTAGTGACAATCATACTAAAGGTAATGTAATGACTGGGAATGTTGCTCAATCAAGTAATTTTTCACTTGCACTTAGTTCCTAATGTTTGAATTCCAATGCTTGGATAGTAGATTTTGGTACTAGTGACCATTTGACAAATAATTCCATGTTATTCTCTACTATCTAACGTTGTTCAGCACCTTTAAAGGTGAAAATTGCTTATGAGTCATTGACTGATTGACTGATGTTACGGGAATGGATGCCATATAATTAACAGATGATCTACTACTTAAAAAGTGTCTAAACTCAATTGTAGTTTGCTCTTTCTCCACAAAGTGATTATGGACAACAATTGTATGGTCCAATTCTCACCCACAGGTTATTTTTTCAAAGACTTGGGATCCAGGAGGATGATTGGCAGTACTAGATTGGTGGATGGACTCTTTGGGAACCAAGGTTAATAAAGAGGCCTACACAGCCAAGGGCAAACTTGAACTTTTGTTGTGGCATTATAGAGTAGGCAACCCCAATACCAACCTGACCTATTTAATAGAAGCCCAGTTTTTATTTAATGTGAAACTTGTCAATTGGCAAAGCATACTAAGACCTCCTACCCATCCAATACGTATAGCCCTTCCTCGCCATTTCAATTAACTCATAGCAATGTATGGGGCCTTTCAAAAGTTGAAGGCATCATGGGTTCTAGATGGTTTGTTACCTTTGTGGATGACCACACATAGGTCTTATGGATCTATTTGATGAAGAACAAACTGAAGTTCGATCAATTTTTGAAACTTTCCATCAATTGATTCAAAATTAGTTTTGAACCTCCATTAAAGTGCTTAGAAGTGATAAGGGCCAAGAGTACATGAACACCTCTCTCGCTACCTACCTCAAAGACCATGGTATCCACCATCAAGACTCATGCATCCACACACATCAACAAAATGGGGTGGCTGAACAAAAAAAAATGGACATATCTTAAAAGTAGCCCGATTATTTGTTGAGGGGAAGCTATTTTCACATTTGCCTACCTTCTCAACCGCATGCTCACCAAAGATTTTACCTTTTAAACACTTTGTGATACACTCCTAAAACTTTTTCCTACCACTCACTTAATTTCCAACCCCCCTTTTAAAGTGTTTGGGTGGACCACCTTTATTCACACTACTCCTAATAGTACGTTGGACCCCAGAGCTACCAAGCGTGTGTATGTTGGTTACTCCACATCTCATAAGGGTTGCCAATGCTATTCACCCACTTTGCAAAAGTTTCTTATATCCATGGATGTGACATTTTTTGAAGATCAGCCTTATTATCCCAAAACCTCCATTCAAAGGGAGAGAAATATAGAGGAATGGAATTTTTGCATTGAGGAAGGCCATATCCCATATGTACCCAGGACTATCATTACCCTAGTTATTGTTCTAGCACCTTCTCAAGTTGCACTAAAGCCAAAATTAACCCTTGGACATGAATTTGAACCGATACTTGAGAGCCTACCCAACTAGCATCTTTAACCTAAAATTGTTGAACCTCAAAGGGATTTTCTTGTTTACTCGAGAAGGAACAAGGCCCAAGAGATAAAGGCTGATCCACCATTTGAGAAAAATATTCCCTCTGATCCAAGTCCAACTATGAGTGAGACTAACAACTTGGATATGCCTATTGCTTTAAGAAAGGGTATTAGATCATGTACAATGCATCTCATTAGCCAATTTGTTTGTTATAATAAACTCTCACCTTTTTATCAAGCTTTTGCAACTAGTGTGACAAATGTAGAAATTCCACAAGATGTTCATGAGGCTCTCAAGTAAGAAGAGTGGAGGAAAGTTGTAGAGGAGAAAGAGAACCAATTGGATGCAAATAGGTCTTCAATGTCAAGTTTAACACTGATGGAAGTATTAGCAAATACAAAGCAAGATTAGTAGCAAAGAGATTTACCCAATCTTATGAAACTGATTACCAGGAGACCTTTGCTCCTGTGGCCAAGTTCAATTCCATAAAGATTCTTCTAGTCCTTGTTGCAAACCTAGATTGGTCATTCCACCAACTTGACGTCAAGAATGCATTTTTAAATGGAGACCTAGAAGAGGGAGTGTATATGTTATTGCCACCTAGATTCGAAGGTCATAACTATGGTAAGGTATGCAAATTTAGTAAGTCTCTATATGGCCTTAAGCAATCTCCTTGTGCTTGGTTCGAAAAATTTATCATGGTTGTTAAAAGGAAAGGATATTCTGAAGGACAAGTGGACCATATATTGTTCACAAAATTCGGCACTAATGGGAAAATGGCTGTCCTAGTCGTGTATGTAGATGACATTATTGTCACAGGAGACTTTATAGATGAAATTGAAAATCTAAAGAAGGCACTAGCAGCAAAGTTTGAGATAAAAGATCTTGACCAATTAAAATATTTTTTGGGAATAGAGGTGGCAAGGTCAAAAAAAAGGCATTGCAATATCACAAAGATAGTATACTTTTGATCTTCTCATAGAAACCAGGATTTTTGGATGCAAACCTGCAAACACCCCAATGGAGGCAAATTACAAAACAAAATTTTCTCAAGAAAGCTTACTAGTTGACACAGAAAGATATCAATGGCTTATGGGTGAACTCATTTATTTAACTCACTCAAGGCTTGACATTAGCTTCCCAATAAGTGTCATTACCCAATTTATAAGTAAACCTACTCAAGCGCATCTTGAAGCAGCCTATAGGATACTAAGATATCTTAAGATGACCCTAAGAAAGGGAATCTTTTTTCATAAAGGGTCTAATCAAGGAGTTCAGGTCTCTTGTAATGCTGATTGGACGGGGTATAGAAGGTCCACTTCTGGCTATTACACATATGCTTGGGAAAATCTGGTCACGTGGAAAAGTAAGAAGCACTCAATAGTTGTCAGAAGTAGTGTTAAAGCGAATGCAGAGCCTTAACCCAAGGCATTTGTGAAGGTTTATGGCTAAAAAGATTGCTTAGTGAGTTGAAGATTGAATGTGGAGAACCTATGAAGGTTTTAGGTGATAATCTGTTGCCCTTAATATTGCCAAAAATCCTATCCAAGATGACAGAACTAAACGTGGAGATTGACAGACATTTTATTAGAGAAAAAGTGGATGCTGGGTTGCTTGAACTAAATGAGTTTCCCAAACTTCAACTCCTAGCAATATACAACAACCATTAGAGAATCGAGAGCAGCTATGATCAAACTCTTCATCACTTGGTCAGAAAGGCTTTGGTACCGTATTAAGGACCATTTTAATTCAAAAGCGTAAGCTATTAATTGGAGGCCTATAAATAGTTTTATTCTAATCTTTAACAAGTAGATATACTTATGTTGTATTACATTTATATCGAGGAAAAGACAATACGGCAAGTAAAATAAGCAATGTAGGACTAGAGAATATACAACTTAGCCTACTATATACAGTTAATTCTAGCAAAGATTTTCCCTCACTGGTGGCTTAAAATTGCAGTCTGGCTGCATATATGAGTGAAGAAGAGGTTCTCAACGGAATTATTTACCCATCAACATCTAGGTATAGAATATCTTTTCTTTCCTGTATTTAGGCTAAAAGATATTGTTTAAGGAGTAGGACCTTTCTTGAAACTAATGCACAATTTCAGAATTCGAGATATAACAAAGGCAGTAGCTGCAGCTGTTCTAATGGAAGCTGTAGAAGAGGATCTAGCAGAAGGATACCACAATATGGATGCTCGAGAGCTGCGCAAACTTGATAAGGTAATTTCTTTTGTTTAGGAATATTAGAACTTCTATCAAATACTTCTACAACAACATAGTATTGTAATCTCCACTAAAATATGGTCGAGTTTGTCGGTGCTTATGAAACATATATGCAAGGGTCTGTGATTGCTTATTGTTAACACATAAGATTACATGAATCTATCAGCAACCATCTTGTCCAGTGTGCAAAATTGATTTGTCTGCATTATCACTTGAAGTATGCATTTTACTTCAGCTATTCTGAAGAGTTCTCTTTACTTATAATTCTATATGTTTATATTTTAAATACCCTCACCCCCAAAAGTTTATAGAACCGCATTACCCAATGCAATTTAACCTTTTGAAGTTAGTGGTTGTTGTGGCAACTAGTTTGGGCCTAATTTATATGGGAATCTGTCATGCCCGAGTCCATAATCAATCCATTGTGCTGTAAAAGATGTCAATTTAATTTTCTTTTGGCTGTCTGAATCTCTTCCATGAGAGTGGTCCGACATTCATGCTTGGGCAAACTGATTAGCATATTTAAGTATGATGAATTAGGATATTAAATTTATGGAATGGAGGAATGAGTTATTTATTTAAGGAAAAAGTTGCAGAACTGTGTTTTAACAATTGGCTACAAAGTGCGAGTTATAGAGAAATGCTCATATTTTCAAGAGTTCTCCGTGCTTCTTCAGTTGTTGTGGGACACTGTTTATGGCTTACCTCTTGTTATTCTTCACATGGTTTTCAAGGGGTTGTCAGTGTTAGATATGCAGAGAGATTAGTCATCCTTGTCACGTTATTGATCTTTCTGGACACTCTTTTCCTGTTTTTAATTTTTCTTATCCATCATTAGGAAGATATATTATCCTTCCCTGTGCTTTTCTTTCTAATAAATTTCCTTTTTCTATCAAAAACAAAAATAAAGGGTAATTGGCTTATGATATGATATACCCTATCAATTTACAAGCCTTATTCATGGTTGGTAAACTTGGTGTTTTAACTCAAACTTGTCTTAGTTAAAGTATAACCAGACTCCCATTCTGATGAAATCGATGCAAATTCATCAACTCATGAAAACTCAGGCGTTTACATACTGTGTTTACTATCTTGATTTCATCTGGCACTAGTTGAGGCATATTTTGGCCAGGCTAGGCACTGGGCCAGCAAAGCTAATTTGTCCCACCCCCCACATTTTTTGACTCCGGTCAAGCCCAGCCCCAAGTGAAGAAAAACACGCTGTTTTTTCTCTGCCCCAGTCCCTTCTTCAACAAAACGATGCAGCAACACCCTAGAGCCAATTTCCCCTGATGTGAGCATCTGATTGTTCTCCTTTGAGTCCTTCTGATGATGACTCTCTTCCCCTTGGGTCCTTCTCTCTGTCCCCTGCTCTCCCTTTTCTCTCACTGTAACAACCTTATCTCTCTACTCAATTCCCACATAGGATTTCTTCTCCTTCTATATGATTTCTACTCTTTGTATGAATTTTGAAAGTGGAAAAATCTTTTTTTGTTCAACTAATAACATTATATACTTGTTTCCATGTGAGGGCAAAAGGTGTTGGATCTAGTTAATTAAAGTCTTATATTTTATATGCATGAAATTCCTTTCTAAAGGATGCAAAATTATCTGGTTGAGTGCTTGAGTTGATGGTATTATTTTATATTTTTTATTTGATAATCCTTCGTCAAACTCCAATGTTTTCCGTGTGATTGTTATTTCACTAGTTAGGTTTTTCATTTTTGTTTTTAGGTGCCATCTGGTATAAGAAAACTTTAAATTTTCAAATTTCTGGAAAACTATTTCTAAGATCTTTAGATATAACATAAAAACTTTTAATTCATGTATTGTATGTCCTAAACAATAAAGGGATGGATGATGATTTTTTTTTTTAATTTATGTCAAGCTCAAATGTTTTATTAAAAAAAATTTTAAGGTCGTAGAACATTAGGATATCCACGTACTAAACACCACCCAGTTTCTTCAAATAGATTGAAATTCTTGTGGCCTTCTTGTCCTTTCTAATGCATGCCTGTAGTGAGCATTAATGCTGCGGGAAATGTCACCCAGGTATATTCTTATCAGTCACCTGACTGGAGTATTAATATATCAAAACTACAGTGTTATACATGCTTTATTTGTGTGATTTGCAGGAAGAAGTTTTGGAATATGTGAGCAAGAACATGTGGAGTCCAGAGTACCCGACATTGGTTTACAAGGAAGATTAAATAACCTGTGAGACTAAGTGCATAACTACGGTTTCTTGATGCGCGTTGGCTTCAATCAATATCGCACGTACTGTTCGACATGGATGTTTCACGGAAGGAAACATCCAGTCTTAGATTATTCAACTGATGCAAAGATTTGGCATCGCTTAATTGTGAATGCCCAGGAAATGCTGATGTATATATATGATGCATTTTTTTAATACCTTAAAAAATTAAAAAAACAAAAAAGGAACAGATGTTTAGCGGCTGTAACAAAGTGTGACAATCTTATTTATATTCTCTATAAATTTGACATGTATTTGGCAAATAGGCAGGGTTAAAAACCGCCATTATCGCCCTGTTTATTTTGTTTGCCTTGTTTGCCTTGCTTATTGCATCCAATAATAGTATTTATATTAGACCTTGAATATTACTTCCAACCCATAAAACCGTGAGAGTAGTCCAGCAATTTTCTCAATTACGAATTTGTTAAATGAACATTCTAGTCGAATGTACACAACTTCATGACTTGCGTGCATGCCCGTACGCACAAAAAATGATGACCACAAAAAGAATTTATTACTATTATTACAAAGGAAGGTGAAGGGGTTAGAAGAGGGAAAAAGAGCATGGCTGTGATCATAAGTACTTTTACTATTGTAGTTTAAAGTTTTTTTTTCCAAAACATGCATTTTTAAATAAAATAAAGAAACCAAATTGTCTAATTTTATTGTTCTATTATGGAATATGTGTATTTATATATGATAATGAAATTGAATTTTTGTCCAGTATCAGTTCTTCTAAAATAAATTTGTTTTTTTTAATATATATTCTAATTATAATTTTAGTGTATAAAGTTTAAAAGTGTACAACATTCTTTAAAGTTTACACTTCCATAAAGAGTGAGAATGTTAATAAGCTGTAAATTATTTTTTTTTTCCTTGTGATAGACGTGTTAAAAGGTGTAATACAATCTACAGTTGTTCTATTTACACGTTTCGTACATCATTCAAAATGACCCAAAACCCCCTTGGTCTTAACTCATTGGTGGCGCCTAGCTAAATGTTACGAAACGAATTAGATGTGTTAGTTGTTGGGATTTGGTCAAGACTATTAATGAAGAGGCTGTTCATGATTCTCTTTATCAATAACATCAGAGTTTGTTCTCACTCTTTTTTGAAAAAAAAAAAAAACTAGTTTTCTTTTTTTTTTTAATATTATGAAAATGATAATGTAGATAAGTTACTCTTTCATTATCAATCATAATGCCAATCAAATGCCTGAGATCTCTTATCAACCTCTCACGCCCACTTATGTCAATTCGGTGCCACCTGTGTAACTAGTTATCTATATAGACAGAGAGAGAGAGAGAACTAATAAAAAAAGAAGGGCGTTTATTTCCAATTGCTAAGTCAACCCATCTTGTCATCTAATAGAAATCAGTTCCCAAATTAAAATTACTTAACATACCTTTCTTAGTGATCAATTGCATCTCCATCAGGGATACAAGGGGGCTCCAACCAAATTGATCCAATGATTCAGCATTGTGTGCTGTAACTTTCTTTCTCTAACCATAAATGATTCTCCAGTCACATGATGTGTGAAACGAGATCACAACTTCCTATCCAATTCGTCTACCATCTTTTACGGCTGGGCCGAGCACTCTATAATGAGCTTCCCTTCCCTTCTCTTCTCCTGACAAAACAATGTTCCAAAACCAAGAATTATACAGATCTTTTTTTTGAACGTGGCAATCCCCTTTATGATAATCTTGAAGAATCTCCAATGACGGATAGCAAACTGCTTACCGAACAAAAAGAGGAATCTTCTTTCTATTTCTGCAAGTAAAGATGTTCCATCCAACTGATGCATGGATGAAGAGAATAACACGGTTCTAGATATGGTTTCATCGGCTTTCCCTTGATTCAGATGAATTCTCTGATAAATTTGTGCAAATCACTAACCCCATTGGATAAGGCTACTATGCTTAAACTCTTCTTAGACAGCCATTTCACATGATTTCTTCATGATTCATCACGTCAGAACTCATTCATCATTCATCTTGGCAAACTGATGCGCAGCTAAAAATTCAGTAAAAATGGCACTCATCAAGTCTAATTACAATATGTGTTGGCAACGTTAACTTCTCGTCAAGTTCACACGAACTATGGTTTCATAATGTCAATATCCTCCAGAAGACCACCAAACTCTTTCAAATGAAGCTCATAACAAAATCTTCGACATGTTCTTCAAATGCCCCTAGAACTAGAGTACTAGTTTGCTAGCACACCATTTTCAGAACTCGGAAATCTTCTTGAAAACAGAACTAATCATCACTGAACCCATATGCAAGTATTACATCTGCTTACTCTATCTTGAATTGCAGCTGCAAACAAGTTCATAAAAATTCTTGAAACTGTTTTTGTTTTAATGTTTTCAAAATATATGTTTCTAAGAACAAATTTTTAAGAACAAAAAAATTAAAAAATCTGTTTGAATCATTTTTTTGAAAAGTAATTGTTTTTTGTTTTTTACCTGATTCTGTAAAACAAAAATTACAAAACACTTAAAAAGTGTTCTGAGTTTTTTGTTTTTGAAAACAAAATTTTGTTTTTTTGTTTTCCAAAACACTTCATTAAAAACACATTATCAAACAGGTTTTTTTGTTTTTTTGTTCTTGAAAACAAAAAAATTGTTCTGCAGAACAGTTTCAAACAGGCCCCAAAGCTTTTTCATTGTTGGATTTCTTAAACATGTGAATTTCAGAAGACCTGCGAAACATTTCAGGATGAGTTAGGTTGAAGACACTGATGCAATGAATTATATTGCAATTTATATATGAGGAGACAACTACTTTGGAAAAAAAAATGAGAAGTCCTATAAACATGGAATAAATAATCTCCCATAACGTTCTGGGATCCACTCAGTAGCAGAACAACTAGTTCAATTAACACATAGATAGAAGATTCATCCACTCATAATTATGTCCTAACAAAATGTCTGAATTTCTTATTGTATTCGAGAATCAAAAGTACATGGGTATTTATGGGATCAGGGAGGCGCTATTCTAGGAAACAAAATACAAAATTGTTCATTTTTCACAACAAAAAATAACAAGGAGTATGTTGCCAGAGTCCATACTATCCCAAACATCATACTAACTAAAATCACAAAGATTTTGGATAATCCAGAAACTCAAGCAAGCCAATCAACAAAAGCATGCATCAGGAAGACAAACTGAAGAAGAAATGGACAATGGAACGCCAATCAATTACAAAATGACCATGTTAGAATACAATTTTCTGCAGGTATTATAAGTATTACGATACACTCGTCACCCAAGAAAATAGTCAATCATAATTTTCAGTTACTTAAAAAAAGTTTTCCTGAAATCTGTAACACTTTCTAAAATGCCAAAAGTAGCAGTTTTATATTTCCTTTGGCACTAAAAGGGTTGCATGGCACTTCAAAGATCAGATACTTATAGCAGTCAGAAAATAGCTGTTTTGCCATTTTATTTAATTTTTTTTTCCTCTAGTTTAGTTTTCTTCTATTATTTTTTATAGTAAATTACAATTCACCCCCTTTCAGTTAATGAAAAAAATACATGATCGTTAAAACTAAGTACAATGAGTGATTTCATTGTTAAGAACCTGTTTCACTTAAAAATTTAACAATTTCATAGTCTTCTGAAGTTACTACTCGGATTGAACTGACAATTTCAATATCCAAATGCCACCTTAATGCAAACAACTTTGAAATTGTTGAAGGTATAAGAGAAACATATTTCAACAATGAACTTGTTTACCATTTTAACATTCACATAATTATTTATGTCGAAATTAGGACTAAACCAGAGTGGTTAAGTAATAACTAAGCAAATCACAAAGGGGCAGAATGACACTTTAATGGCTTGATGCGGAGTTTTAAAGAAAGTGGGCTGGGGTGATCATTGGTGGGGCAGGATGGAGTGGGCTGGAGTGGGATGGGGGAGAAAACCAACTGCATTGTTTGGATGCTACAATGTCATTAATGGAGTTTGGTGGGTTTGAAGCGTGAAATTTCTAATATTATCCTTTTGGTAAATAAAATGGAAAGATATAAGAAAAATAAAGAATGCTAAAAGAAGAAATTAAAGAATTATAAAGGAACTCAACTCATCCCAAACACCCCAATTAGGAGGGGTTGAAAAAACGAGGTGTGGGCTTGGGTTGGGATGGTTTCTAACCAATCTCAAATTACCCATCCCATTACCTTCTAAAACATCCAAACAATGGTTAGCCCCCTTAATCCACCCCACTCCCAACCCATCCTGCCAATCAAGCCCTAAACCACAGGGAGACAAACTGATTTGAAGCCAAATGTTATATAGATGGGATAGAAATCAAGTACCAGTAACATCTCTCAACATTCTTACTAAGAAAGCAAAATAAGTAAGAACTTTTCATGCAATAAAGGATATGACATTGACCAAGTATCATACATAAAACAAGATTTTTATGTTTACATAGTTACATATTCTATAGTAGCTACACCAGTGTGTTGTCTCTCAGATTCCTTTTTCAGGATAAAAGAAGAAATTTTATTATAGAGACAAAAATAAGTAGATGGTTATCATTTAACAGAAAATGTTATTTTAATTTCTCCAGTAATCTAAGAAGTGAGGAACAAATTGATAAAAGAGAAGTTAAACAGGTTGGACTTTAAAAATTGCAAGTTCTTTGATTAAGTAATTTATTTTCTCAGAAATAGAATCCTTTACAGAACAATCAGGTAGTATTCCTTCCACTTTCTTCTGTGAATTCCCATATTGAAAATAGGAGTAAATCGTGAATGTAGCAAAATGTTCCATAAAAAGAGAGGAAGTAATTCCTAAAACTATTCTAGCATTTAAAATTCCCAGAAACTTTAGCCCTTTGACAATATGACTGAACCTTATAAATCATATACTGTATTGGATAATTGGAAAATTCAATGTAAAGACATACTAGATTAATCATGTTTCCAAGAAGGCAGCCAAAGATCAGCTATGTGAGAAGCAAATCAGAGACTGTATTGCCCCAGCTGCCAATGCACATGCCAGTTCAGAAGTGCCAACCATTAGCACACCAATATCTTCTTGCATTTTCTCGGGCACGAGCACCTTTGATCTTCAAAAACAGATGGTAAGCTCTATCAACTTTATTTAATGCAAGCAGTTTATTACTTAGTTTACTATATACAAGCCTGCTTGGACAGAATCCTTTGCACAGATACTCTTCCATAACAAGAACAGCATTTTCAAGCTGTCCAATGTTGCAAAGACCACTGATGATATACTCATAAACCTCCGTATCGGAAGTATGCCCACATTTTTGCATTTCCTCCCATATATTTAACATCATTCCACATTTACCAAACTTGGAAAGGCGCATAAGAAGTAGCTTATAAGCATCCATTGATAGCACACACCCTAATTTTCTTGCCTTCCTGTAAATCATCAAAGCAGCATAAGGTGGACCATAGCTACATAAATATTTCATGAAGGAGGTTATAGTCCCGGTAGAAGGAACAACCCCTCGACTTAACATCTCATCAAACATCTGAAGTGCATCTGCTACTTTTCGTGCTTTGAGAAAAGCAGTAATTATTCTGATATACGTATCCACATTAGGTTCACATTTATCACTCAACATCATTTTATAATACTTCATGCACTCATCAAAATCTCTGATTGATAGGAAATTGAAAATCATTGCATTATAGGTGCCTGTGTTGGGCTGGCAATTTCTCTTCTTCATGTCATGGAAAATCTCAACAGCATCATCCATTTGACCTGCTCTCCCCAAGCCCTCAAGAAGGTAACTGAAAGTTGCACAATCAGGAGTAAACCCATCAGCTACCATGTCTTTCAGAACTCTCTCAATCTCATTTACTCTACCAAATTTAGACCAACCACCGGTCATAACATTGTATGTCGTAATATTGAAAGGTATTCTCCCTTTCATTGAATGGAAAACAGAATTTGCAGCACCCACATGAGATCGTCTACAAAGACACTGCAAAAGCACATTTAAAGCTTCTGTATCACCTTCCAACCCAATATCATCCATGTTCCCAAATATTTGAATTGCTCTAGAAACATGGCCAGCCCTGACAAAGCTATCAATTACAATGGATAGAATTGGTAAATCAGCTCTTATGCCATCTATCTTCATGTTATACAACAATTCCATCATAAATTTAAAGAATTTCCTTCTACCCAATGCCTTGATAATTACCCGGTAGCTATCAATGTCCTTGGGCACCATAGGCTGTTTAACCGCCCAATTGAAAAAAGTAATCATAGCTTCACCACCCAGATTCCCATGGTTCACCACCCTGCCAAGAACTTCAACGTTCATATCAACACCAGCATTGGATAAAGCACGCTCAATTGCAGTTCGACCCTTTAACTTCTGAAGAAAAATCCCTCGCAATTTCTCTTCAGGCAACAGAAACCCATCAACAGATTTCATTTGTTTTTCTGATTTACAATCTTTCGACTCGGTTTCCTCTGATTTACGGTAATCCAAAAGGGTTGGACTCGTGTTGTTGCAAGAAATTGGTAAAAGATCGGAAAGCTTTTCAAGAACAAAACGTTCCTCGAGATTGTAATGGTTATTTGTTTGATTAGGCAACGATTCCTGGTCCACATCAGACGAAGGAGGGTGTACAGATGAGAAAGGGAAAGAAGGAATGGAGCCAAGCATATACAGCAATGGGTTCCTGGCTTTGTCGAAGCGCGCGAGAAGTCCTGGAAGTCGCAGACATCGAAACGCCATGGATCAAAACGCTTTTACAGTGTCATGGCATGCCTCGCAAGGCCAGTCAGTAGTATCACCTTTTCTAGTCTTCATTGGCCAAATTATAACGAATTACTTCGAGTCTCCCAAGTACAAAATTAAAAAGTAAATTATATCTTGTCGGCTTTAAATTTTGTTAAACTTATATAATATTTTATTTTATTTTTATAATAAATATAAATTTTTTAAAAATTTTGTTAAATTACCCATATTTTTCTGTATTTTTAAAAAATAAATAACCTTCGCTTCTAATAAAAAATAAATTATACATACTTTAGAATTTTGTTAAAATTATATAAAGTTTTTTATTTTTAAAATATATATATAATTTTTTTAAAAAAAGAGAAGAGATATCTATTTAATTTCAAAAAAATTTAAAAAATATATTTTTTTTACTTTTTATTTTAATAAAAATTTGTCAATATTTTAAAATTTTAAAAAATATCTACATAATTTTAATAAAATTTAAAGAATATTTATGTAATTTATTTTTTATTTAAGAAAAAGTATGTGTATATTTTGAAAATAAAAGAAAGATTATATAATTTAATTACTAAAAATAAAACATTATTTATTATATAAAATTTGAAGAGACTTTAGATCAAACTCTCAATAGTATCTCCCCCAGCTAAAACCTGTTTCGTAAATGAGTTGTTGGCCATTACTGGAATATTAACTGTTGGTCAACCACTAGAGATAGTGAGTAAGAATTAAAGGGTTTATAATTTTATTAAAAAAATTGATAATAGGATTTAAAAAATGATAATAATAAAAATTTAAAGTGGTAGTAATTAAAAGAGAGGGAGAGAGAGAGAGAGAGAGTAAAACACTCTTCATTGTCTAAAAGTTATAGTCTCATTAAGTGGAAAAGATCTGAGATATAAATTTTTATTAGTTTTTGACCCGTATGATAAATTTTTAGCTGATGCTAAGAACCGAGAAGATTGAGCCTACAAATTCGGTTAATAGTATGATATCCCAAGTTTTTGCCCATTTTATTCACAAATCAAAGATTGAGCTTACAAATTACTTTAAGAAGCAAGAAATTGCAACAAATTTTTTTCCATTTTATTCACAAATCAAAGATTGAGCTTACAAATTATTTTAAGAAGCGAGAAATTGCAAGAAGTGTGGATATCACACGAGACAACCCAACTTGGGTCTTATGGTCACAAGCCAAAATCCTCCACTAAGAAGCTCGCTCATAGATAGCACGGGCTAACAGGGACGAAGGAGCTTGAGGCACGATTTTCTGGCAACCTACCTGTCCACGACGGCAATGCATGGCGGAGGAAGGGGCAACGGGTTGCGATGCCACTGGAGCTAAGCTTCGAGCTCCTCACACTCGGGGTTGATCATGCAAAAACATGGGAGGAGTTTCTTCATGCAATCAACAGCATGCTGCATTGACGATGACAACGGAGCAATGGAATGGATGGCCAGCTAGTGATTAACATGGAGCTCTCGGTTGGGTCGTGCTTCGGCTCGGCTAGACATCGCGCAATGATGGGGGAGGAAAGGAAGAAAACAAGGAAGAAGAAAAAGGGAGATAAGGAAGAAAATAGAAGCAGGCGTGATTGAGTGGCTATGATTTTTCTTTTGGATTCAAAAAGAGATGAAGGAACAAGTATTTTTATGCAAGGAGAATAAAGAAGAAAGTTCCCCTAAGAATTATGCCCATTAAGAGTATTTTTATTTTAAGACTTTATAAGCAAGAGAATTCAACTACGTATATCAAAATGACTTTTCAAGTTAACTTTTAAGCCAAAAATTATTCCTATAAAAATTTAGTTAGACATTTTTCTTCACTCTTATATTTTTCTATACTAAATTGAGCAGTATTTCTTATTTTCTTACAAAACTCATAGAGTAGGAAATTAATTGAAGACAAAATTCTAGGTTATTATACTCTATCACCACCCAAATGCCGTGTTTTGTAAATTGAAGATAATGTGTGCATATAATCTAAAAAAACATGGATGGTGACCTTGATCTTTCCGGTGGCAATACTCACAAAAATTGAAAGAAAATGAGATCGTTAGTTAAACTAGAAAAATTACTAGCAAAAAGGTAAGAAAGGAGAAGAGCCCATATGATTCTGTTTCCCTGATTTTCTATCTCTAAATTTTGAAGAAAGGAAATGAGACTAGGAGAAGAGGTTCTTATTTATTTTAATTGATCACATAATTTCTCTCTAAACCTAAACTTTGCTAATGCTTTTAGGTATTAGTGAGCTTCTGTCCAATTGGCAAGAGAATTCTGGTCAATCTAATTTCTAATGAAGACATTGAGATTTGATATTAATGGTATGCTTTTAGCAGGAAAGCCATAAATAATAAAATATAGCATTTGGGTGGTGATAAAGAAGGGTATGGTGACAAGTAGGATCCAAGTTGGCGGTAGATTATCAAAGTTAAGCCTTGAAGAAGCCCTATAAGAATTTTCTACTAAGCATCGTGGTAGTCTTAGAGGAAAGGAATCATTTGGGTGATTTTGTTATTTAATGACTAAATTGAAATAAAATGAAATTAAGAATGAAAGTAAAACTTGGGATGAAAATAAAGGATTAAATTAAAAATTAAAGGATAAAAATAAAATCTATAGTATAATTAAGGCACCAAAAATGTATTTTTGCCTTAAAAATATAATGAACAATCTCTATTTTGAATATTTGTTTTCTTATTTTTTGAACACTATAATAGTCTTTTAAGGCTATTATTGGGATAAAGTTAACATTTTGAAATTAAAACTATTCACTTACTCCGCCTCATAACATTAAACTTGATATCAACGAAATTGTTCATTTGCATAAAGAAATTAATCAAGCTCAGGCAAAAAAAAAATTCAATGTGAAAGTCATTCATTAAGATTAAACTGAAATTTTTTATCGCTCATTTTCACTCTATTTTAATTAAAAGTATCACAGAAACATGGTGTTTGCTTTAATTAATCTACTTGTTGGGTTTGATCGTACGTTACTCCATAATCTATTAACATAGTTTTTACAACCCCGTACTCTATATCTTTAAAGGGGTGTACAGAGTATAAACATGGAAAATTGAAAACCATGGACAATGCTGTGTATGTTCTAGAATACGAAGTTGGTAGCTATTAATTGGTGGATAAAGAGAGTAGTTTCGAAAATGAAGAACAACACTTTAGAGTGTTTCAAAGCTTCACCCAATCATCCATTGCTTGCTGGGCGACACCTGAACATTCCACCTAGGTACGTACGTGGATATTACATTCACTCAATTTTTTATTGTAATTCATTAATGTAAACAAAAACTCCCAGACCCTAACCTTGTATTATGCACAGGGATCCTCTTATATAGAGTGTGACTGCTGATGATGCATTTTAAACTTGGCATGTGTCTTTTTTTTTTTTCCTTAAAGATAAAAGTTTTAATTGTAATGATAAAAATTTTAGTTGGGAGGACAAATTTTAACTGTGAATATTAAAAATTTTAATTATAAGAATAAAAATTTTAACTATAAAAAAATTATACTTCAAGAATTTTAACTAGAAGTATAAAATATTTATTATAAAGAATTTTAAATTTTAAAATTATTTTGAAGACCTTGTGGACCAAAAAATGTTTATCCTTACAATTAAAATTTTTAAGATATAATTTTTTCATAATTAAAATTTTTATTCTTATAATTAAAATTTTTATTCCCATAAAAACATGAAAAAAGAACACATGTCAAGCTAAAAGCTTGCCTGACTATAGAGGATTTGTATCCTTGTATTATGATCTCACACGTGCGGCCACACACACACATACCCATATATATATGTATATATGTATATACATATAGAGAGAGAGAGAGAGAGAGAGGGATTTGGGGGAAGGTTACAAAAAGGTAAAATGGTGGTATATGCAGAAAAGGATGCATTTTGCACGGAGGGAGTGATGTACACGAGAATAGTGATAAACTCCTTCCTTACAGAGTGAGCGTTACTAAAGACTCTCTCATTTCTCTCACTCCTCAGTCTCCTTTTCCCCCATTTTCGTTTCTTTCTATGTTTGTTGATGCCTTTGCCTTTTTTTCCTACAAAAGTCCCGTTTGCCCTCTTCCACTCTTTTTCTAACTTTATAGTTTCTAGAAAGCCCTTGCATAAATGATTAACAAATTATGATTGACAAAACGAAAGTAACCATTTATTCAAAGAAATTATCTAGTGAATTTGATCTATAAAAAGATAAGTAGACCTTGTCAATAATGAAAGGAAAAAAAAATTCAGGTAAAAAGTGTTGTGTTTACGAATTCTCCAATAAAAACAAATTTTTGAAAATAATTAAAATGTATTGAAAAATGTAATAATAAACATCTTAAAAATTGTACATAAGTTTTGTTCGTCCTATAAAATACATATAAGTATGTCAATTTCTCCTTGCTTACTATACACATAAATAACGCATGAAGTTAGATTCCTTCTTTTTTTTTCCTCTTCCTAAGCGAGGAGAAAGTAGCAAGTTTGGTCAATTACTTCTGCTTTAGCTTTCAAAGAAAAGTTATGACCCGTCGACTAAAAAGAAAACCTATGGGGTGAAAATTATCAAGGATATATTTGTAAATATTGTTATAATGCACCACTATAGAAGTTGTATAAATGTTGACCCAAGCTTCTTCAACACTATCCCAAATAAAACTCCCAAGCAATCCTCGTCTCTGCTAGCTGTTTCTCTCCTTTATTGAGCAATGGCAAACGAAGTCATTGATCTCACAGCCTCCCCTCCATCAACCCCACCTCCACCCAGGCCTTCTAAAACCACAAAAACTCTCAAGTTCACAACTTCAACATCGTCAAAGAAAATCCGATTCAAAATCAAGAAAGGTTCTCGACGCTCGAAGGCCCAAAAGCCTAATCCGAACTATATCAACCAGCAAGTGGCTCAGTGGGTCCTTAGAGATCCTTATGGTCTAACCTATGACTTCTTTCAGGCTCAAGCTCAAGCTCAAGCTGCCGCTGTATGTGAACCAGATGTTGCTTTGCCGAACACTTTCTTACTTCCTCAAGGAACCAAGCTTGGGGAGCCTTGGACTCCTAAGGAGCATGAGTATGTTTCCTTCAACCTTGTTTACAGTAATTTGCATTCTCACATTCACGTCTAACTCTAATTACTTGCTTGTTTACGAATTACTTTCTTCTTAATTTGGTTGTTAATTAATTTCTAATTCTCACTTTTCAATATACTCTAAATAATTTATAGATCTTATCTTGGATATTGGAGATTAACATGTGTGTTTTGGTTGAAAATTGATTTAAGGAAAAATTTATATACAATTCTTAATAAATATCCTTATTTTCACATTCTCCAATTAAAATATGATAAATTTATAGTTTTTGCAAATAATAATATGATTTTTTAATTAAATTATATATTTGTCATATTACTATGAAAAAACTATAAGTTTGTCATGTTTTAATTGAAAATTTTGATGCTAAAAAAATAAGAAATTTCATTTAAATCTAATCATTTGTTTAAACATCTTAAATAAAATGTTAAATGGAGTTAGAAAATTGTCAGTCGATTTTGTGACGGGCAATCGACAGCCACAATTTTCAGTAATCACGGTTATCATAATTAAAAATAATGACTTGAAATTAAATAGTCAAATAGTGACATCTTAAATAATGTTTTAAATTATGAATGCAGTTGCTATGTTGAGTTTTGTAACTGTAATTGCAGTCAACAGTGACAATAGCGCCGTTAAATTGGCTGTAATAACTGCACATCCTTAATTAGAATAGGTGATTTCTCACATTCATTTTCTTTAATTAATTTGCTTTATTAGATCATTAATTTCATAAAATTTCTTATAAATATACTAATATAGTTGTATTAATTTTTGCTAGTTTTAGTTTGTATAATCAAGGCAAATTATTTGTTTAAACATTTCTAATAAGTCTTTTTAATTACAGTCTAGAATCAGACATCGTTAAAAGGTGTTACACTGAATTTTGCAACCATTACAAGTTATAATTGCAATATATGTTAGAGACATATCATGACCATCGTAATTATATATATATATATAGGTAACACATATATTGTATCATTAATTAAAAAAGTTATAGTTCACTAATTGATCAAACATCAAGTGGTGGTAGTACTCATGCGCTGTTGATGTATGTAGGCAATTTCAAATGGGGCTATTGAATTATGGAAAAGGTCATTCGACCAAGACCGCGTGGCACTTTGCATGGAACAAGACACCACAAGTTCACAGGTATGCCAGAAGTATCTTCAGGCAACTATCAGCCACGTGCCTTTACAGCTTTAGGAAGAAGAACTCGACCTCTGCCACCTTCATCACTTCTGAAGATCTCATGGTTGCCTCTGCCTCTGCTTTGGATTCCAACCCTATGATGATGGAGGAGGATATGGGCCTACCACCAACCCTTATGCTCTTCCCAGATAGAAAAGTTAGCAATAGCACTAGTGCCTCCAAAGGGCTAGAGATGAAGATAATTGATGGTGGCGCTACCACTTCAATAGCAACTGATGGTGATTTTGATTTGGAGCTTCGTCTTGGTCTGGCCTTGAAGCTTACTAACTAGGTGTCTCATGCTTCTGCATGCATGGACAAATATCTTATCATCATATTATCTAGCTTTTCTATATTTGCTTTAAATCTTTCTTTCTTTGAGTGTGGAACTGTGTTTGATGTTTGTTAGTGTTAAGGCCTTAATTAAGATAGCATGTTTTGCTATGCAAACTTTTATGTTTTTAAGTTGACCATATGTAATGCATCTTATATATATTACTTCCTAAACTTTTCCTTCGTTTTATATATCTTCTTAAACAATCCAAAAAAAAAGCCGACATGTTAATTCGTCCTTTTTGAGTTTGAGTTACATTGGGGGGTTTTTCCTGTAAATCGATTGAATCTAAATGACTGTAAGCTTTATGCAATTACCATTTAATTTAACAAGTTCATACGTATACACACGAGGCGAAAACACCATTTTAGTCCCTTAACTTTGACCTTTGTTTTAAGTCTGTCTCTTAACTTCCAAAAATGTTTCAATATTTTTCTTTTTGTAGATGCTGTCAGTGTCATGGATGAAAATTGCACACAGGGCAACACCTTGTCCATGTGGCCATTGAAGCATCCTCATCTCTTTCTTACTAGGATGAAATACAAATGCTGACTCACACATACCAAATTGCTTAAAAAATCCCTAAATCATCTTCTGAAACACAATTACACAAACACACAAACCTCTCCTATCTTCTAATTTTCAATGAGATGATTTGTAAGAAGCCAACTATAATAGAAATTAGGAGTGCACATAGGCAGGAGCGGACAGGGTTTTGGCCTTACCCGATGCCCGACCCAATTTTGAACGGGCTTCAAAATTGAAGCCTGTTGCCTGAGCCGGACCATTTAATATCAAATGGGTTTGGGCTAAACCAAGTAACCCGACATTTTTTCTTCTTTCTTTTTTTTTTTCATTTATTATAAAAATTGTAAAATAATCTCTAAAAAAGAAAATTTATATATAAATCCTTATAAAATTATATTTTTTTATTTTTTTTAGATTTGATTGAACTAATATATCCTTTCGGTCCAACCTAAATTTATTATTAAAATTATAAAATAATACTTAAAAAAGAAAATTTTATATAAATTTTTATAAAATTATATTTTATCTTTAAAAAAATTAAACTTTTGATATAAATATTTATTAAAAAATATTTAAAAATAAATAATTTTTTTTTCAAACCGGGTCGGGCCAACATAACCCTAAAGGTCAACCCAATTTTTGTGGCCTACCCTAAACTTTAAAAAAAAAATTTTATGCCCGGCCTAACCTGGCCCAATTTGGCCAGGTAGGGCTGAGCTGGGCCCGATGAACATCCCTAATAAAAATGTTAACAAGTGAGTTTGGAGGGAAAACAGTTGCATAAAAGGAAATGAGGTGGATGATGTGGAGGGATTCCATTTCTTTGCATCTCTCTAAAGATGTGCACATTATGCACATTTCATATGGACCATCTAGACTTAATTTAGAAAGTTCATATTTTAAGTTTTTTATTTTTTATTTTTTTAAATTTAATTTTTTTTAAAAGTTTGTTGTTGAAAGACTATTTTTATTCTATATTTTATATATTTTAAAATTAAAAATATCAAAATTTTAAAAAAAATTAAAGAATCTAAATTGTTTAGATTAATTCAGATAGTCCTTGGTAGCTATGTAGTCCTTGCACATCTTTTGAGATGTACAAAGAACTTGCATGCTGATGCAGAGATGGTTATATCATGTGGGATAAAAGGATAGGGAGATCAGCCTACCTGGCCCAATTTCTGAGATATAACTGGCCCATAAGCTAAACCAATTTAATAATTAATTTAGCCTAGCAAGTCTCAAGGATTTAAACTTAACTATAATATCATAAATTAAGTTATCACATACACTTTACATATCCTAAAAATATACATTCATATCATATAATTCATTTGGGCGTTGCCAGAAATCTGATAGCATCTCCTCTAAAAGTTGGATATCTTAACTTGCACAACAATTTAATTGAGCACTAATACTAGTAATATCAAGTTACATTTGACAAAATTCTCCATCAAGAGATGTAAATAATATTTGCACAAGTTTAAAATCATCATAATGACCTACAAAAGACATGACACCTATCATCCCCAAAGTTCTCCTACACCTATATGCCACTGTATCATAGAGTATGACACCAACTACATCAAATTGAGCACATACTCTTTATGTCTGGTAGCATGCAAGTTTTCAAATCATCTCACTCCCTTACCTGTTGGTCTGAAAATAATAATAATAAAATAATAAATAAAGGAATAAACCTATTATTAGCTTAGTAAGTACGTAAATGACAAAGTACACAAAGAGAAAACAAGCGTAAACTTAAATTTTTAAAAATCAAGTAGTAAACAAATATTTTAAATAATATTATAATTTATAGTTGAAATGAAAAGTAATTATTTAGCAAATAAGAAATTCTTAAAAAGAAACCAAATTTTCTAAATAAAAAAGAAAATATCATAGAAAGGCATCATAAGAAGGAACGAACCTAAAGTGCTTTTGTACAATCAAACCACAACATCATAACTTTTATAATTACATTGGACACATTACATCTTAGTGCTTTCACAATATATATGTAGCATCTCAAGTCGTTACATTGGATACATCACATCACAATGTTGTCACAAACTCATAACTTATTCTAGGTGTACCAAAATCATTACCTCCACTAACGGCTACAAAGTCCTAACTAGATCTCCATTCAATATTTTATTTTATTTCAAAAAATAGAAAAAAAATAATAACTTCCAATAAAATAACATTTTAGATAATTAAAAGTAAAAAAATGATTCAACAAAATGATAAACAAGAATTACTAATTAATAGAATTACCATAAAGCATGAAATAGAAAAATAAACATAAATCAATTTGCTACAAATATATATGTGTGTATATATATCACTATTTTCACTTTCCCAATTCATTCTTTTGCATTCCATAAATACATATCTTCATCACATTTCAATTATCTATTTGCCTATTAATTTATTTATTACTTTTTATATAAATATGTATACACACCTATACTTGTATCATAACACTTGATATGAGACTTTGAAAATACAAATTTTGTTTCCCCAAGATGCTAAGCGTATAAATTATAAAACAAAATTTGGGCTAAAAAAATAGCATGGAATAAAACAAAAATGTTATTTTGTTATTTATACACTCACCAATTGAGATCAATAGTAAAGGTTCCTTCTTTCACTTATTAAGATTAGACTTCGATTGAAGGAGTACCCTCAATGTGACTTAAAATCACATTTAAAAATAAAATTGATGATCTAACTAATTATTTAGCATATACAATTATCAAAATAGCCTAATATATTTTCTAATGCCTAAATCCCTAATTTTTGTCTAACTTTCCTATCTCATTATAAATCCTAAGTTTAGTTTCTTTGATGTAAGCTTATATAAATTAAAAAGAGCTTAAATCTTACTTTATGGAGCTTGATAATAAAAGTTGGAAGGGCTGATTTGCTACTTTATAAGTTCAACAATAAAAACCCCAAACTTCAGTCATGGCCAAAATTGGAAGAGAAGAGCTACATAATATTCAAGCTTCAATAAATAATGGAAAAGGATGAAAAAGTGGAGGAAGAGGATGGAGAGAGGAGGAGAAACCAACCTCCAATAAAAACCCACACTCCATGGCTAGAACAGCATAATAAGAAGGAGAAAAAGAAATTTAAAAGAATGATGGTGGTAACTGACTCACCGAAAATGAAGAGGATGGTGGTGAGAGGGTGGTGGTAGACAACTTACAGCTCACAAATAATGAAACCCAATACACTTGAGAGAAAAAAGTGTCGCTCTATTTTTAAAAAGGAGCAAATGGTGATACACAAAGAAAGCAAGAAAAAAGTGAGGCTCTAGAGAGAAAAGATGAAGGAAAAAAGTGGAGGGATTATTTTAATATATTTTTACTAAAATTGTAATTTTACCCTAATAAGATTAGAAGTGCTTTAGTTAAGTACCTAATTTACTTAAAAAAATCCAAAAAAACTTACAAGTTTGATAATTAATCAAAAAATTATTGAGTCTTGATCTAATACCCTAAAATAATTTATTTTATATTAAAAAGTATTATTATTTTATACCTCATTTTTCACCATAAGGGACCTAATTGAAGTTTAAAATTTTTAAGGTATCATAAAGGGAAATAGAATTTACAGTACACTTGGCTATTTTATGGAGATTTCCTTATATGAGGAAGTGAAAAGCTAGCCCATGAAGGAAGAAAAGAATTAAGAGAGCCAGTTTTATTGCAACTAAGAAGAACTTTGGGAAAGGTAGTACTAGTTTAAAGATAAAAGGTAGCAATGCACAAAAAGATAAAAGGAAATTTCTTGGAAACAAATGTGAAGTGGCATGAAGGTGACTTTGTTGGTATTCCTGTAATGGAAGCAAGAATAGGATTGCATTTATTTTAGGGTTTTCAAAAATATTATTATATACAATGTAATTACACATATGTGCAATATTTACAACTAGTGTCATAAATCTTCTAGTTACAAGCCAAATAGACATTTTAACAAACATATAAAAGACATAAAGAAACAAAGATTCAAAGACTTATAACATGACTCAAGACTTTAGACACCAACTTATAATTAACTTAGAATTGCACAATCAAGCAATTTATTATATCACAAATAGCAAGTTTCTCAGCATGTTAACCTCACTTTATAGACCGAAGTTAGTTAAGCTCAATTATGTAACTAGCCTCAAAGGTATCCTCTTAGGAATGTACTCAAGACAAATTCAATAATTGGATAAATGATCTATGGAACTTTTTACCCTTTAGTTAATGGAACTTTGCCACTCAAATTACTTAATACAATTAACTAAATTAGCTACAAAGACTTTTTTACTACTTGGTTCCTTAAGCCTAAGGTACATGTTATTAAAAGATATTTATCAACCTCATTACACTGCTTGATTCTTCACTATAGGCTTATGATCCAATTAATTAACATACTAATAACAACTATAAGTAGAATTTCGCCACTGGCTCCTCATCCTACTAATTGTAATTAATTTAGGAATTAATTGTTGAAGCACAAATAATATATACTCATATGAACAATAAATCAAACAATTAATATGTATTCATACAATCCATACAATTTAAGTCAATTAGAAGTCATAACAATACTTCCCCCTAATTAATATTGAATAGCTTGATTGTAAAGACACAACAAGTGATTCTCTTTGTAAACAAATCATCAAACATCTAAAGTGTATTATAGAATCTAAGGCATTCAATGTAACAAGGTACAACATAACTTACACACTAAAAAAAAAAGAAATTAAGATGAAGAAAAGAGACATTAAACAAACCAGCAAGAAGAACAATGATGGAAAGACATTTCCTTAGTAAATGCTAGAGAGATTAACCAAGAAAATCACCTTCTTTAGAAGATCAAGCTTCGTCGAGACCTCTTTTTCTCCCTTCCAAGTTGTTGTGAGCTCCCTCTCTATAGTCTTCCATGAAAACTCCAAACCAAATGATTGACTATTTAATCTAATAGTTTCATAAATTCATAGGAGTGTTCGAAATGAGAATAGAATAGAATTGGAAGTGAAAGCAATTCCAAGTGTTGAATAAGGGCTAGATGGAAGTGAGTTTTATGACTAGGGTTATACTACCGTCATGAAGGTCCAAAATGAATTGGTTCATGGGTCCAATGATGAATTTGGACTTGGATTAAGTGTCTTGCTTCAAAATACATACTTTTCATGTTGTATAGTTTTCAGGATCATTGAGTGGTAAATGGATTATAACTCTTTAATTACAAATTCAATTGACAAATGGTTTTAAATTATTGGAAACTTGACATCCAGAGATTTAATTTAATATATAAGTTGCAAATTTTTTACAGCTATAACCCCTTGAAATGCCACTTGAAAGTTATCCTTTAGATTCATCAATTAACCTTATAGATGAATTAGGCCTTTTTATTTAAACTCCTTTATATGACAACTAATTGGAGTTCAATTGAGGTTTCTATGAGCTCAAATATTTAGAATTTTTTGCAATTTAACTTATCTACAAAATAAAACCAAAATTAGAATATTTCACAATCAAATCACATAAATTCTAATATTTAGTCTAAATATTAAATTAACTTCAAATTAATAAAAAAATATATAAGTTAAGTAATAAAATAAAAAATATTAGTTTAACAATAATTAAAATTTCTTGACAAGTGTAACATCCAAGATTTTAAAAAATTTTCTAAGTCTTCTGGTTATAGCCAGGATCCATGTTAGCTATAATAAGGATGCCAGCTCGCTATAGCCGAAGTGCCAGTTCGTCATAGCGAGCATGTAGTCCGTTATAGTGAGTTCGTATCTCATACAAAATTCAGAGAGTTTCTCGCAAAAAGCGCCAGTTATAGAAAGGGCAGTTGGGACTTGGAATTGATAAATTCTCACTGTAACAAGGGGTGCTCCCTGCTGTAGCAAGAGGTGCTTCCTATAACGCCTAGTACGTTGTAAAAATACTGAAATAGGCCGGTTTAAAAAATAAGTCCCTTGAGATGAGTAATTCAAGGACAAATAAAATTTGAATAAAATTGTAAATAATAAAAAATGAGAACTTGAGCCTTGCGTTGCCTAGAAACTAGGGCCGGAGTGATTCAAAAAATTTGCTGAAAGGCCATTGGCATTTTCTTAAATAAGTGTAATTTTGGAAAAACACCTAGGAGGGCTTTTTAAATGGAAATTTTGAGTTGCCCAGGGTTCTCAGAGTTCCCAAAAATCATAGAAAGCCCCGAGACCGGTGAAGCCCCTCCGGTGTACTCTTTTCGACGTCAGTTGATCTAAACTTTGACCAGTTCATTTGGGAAGGTTTTAGCTATGATTTGAGTGATTCCAAAAGTATTTTATTAAATTGGGAATCTAAAATTTATAGTGGAAAAGATGGTTCTAAAAAAAAGCTAAAACGAAGCCAAACCGAAAATGCTATTGTAGAAGGGCAAAAATGAAAATAAATTGTACAAAAAAGCTTTTAAATGCTCTTTTTAAATCCACGTTCAACCTCCCCCTCTCTAAATTGACTCTCTTCTACCCAAATCTTAGAAAAGGAGCTATTGTCTTAGGCGCACAAAGAGAGGGAATTTTGGAGGAAGAAAAACCAAAGGAAATGTGAAAAAGTGTAAGATTTTCATGCTCCTTCCTCTTGAAAGTTTATCCTCCCCTTCTTGTTTCTTCTTTCCATGGTTTTAATGTAATTTTTGGTGCTGATTTGGGTCCAAATTAGAGGAGAGAAATTTAAAATTTAAAGAGGAGGAAGAAGGAAGAAGAAGAGCTCTTGAAGGAAGCTTGATTTTAAGGTAGTTTTTCTTCTCTTGTTGCTTCTTTTTCTCCTTCTCCTCTTCCATGGTGGGATGCCTCAAACAAAACCATGAAGAGGGAAGAGTTTCTATTTTATAATCTAAAAGAATCCATCAAACTAAGCCATGGCAAGATGGATTATACCAAAGAAATGCATGGAAAACTAGTAAAACTTAAGTTAAAAAAGTATAGGGTGCTTGAACATAGTTTAAAATCTGGGTTGATTCAAGACTTTCCTATCATAGATGAGTGTTTTTTTTGAGTTTCTAAGACTCTTATGGAGCCTCCCAAGTGCCCCATCCCTTAAGGAAAAATTTCAAACTCCATGGGTCTTTAATAGAAGCATAAATCAATCAAGACCCTTAGAGATAGTTAGGGGATGTTTTAAATGGTTCCAAGCTTGATTTGAGACTTTATATGATAAAAGAAGATAGGAAAAACTCTTGGAAAAAATTTAGAAGCCTTAAGTTAGGAGATGAGGTAATGGCTTCCATAATGTAACCTTATGAAGCAACATGGACCTAGGTTTGTGAAAGTGAGTGTGTGATGGCTTCAAGGACCTTAAATGAGGTCAAGAGGTCTAAATATGGTAAGAGAATAGAACCAAAAATTTTACTTGTGGTAATTGCTTCATTAGGTCATTCATGGAACCATATTGTGCCAAAAAGAATAAAGTGTAGTTTTAAGAGTGAGTTGGATGTTATAACTTGTTCCAAGAGTATAATTAAGTGTTGTTTATTGTGAATAGGCCAAAGAAATCCAACCCTACCTCCTTGTATTTGTGGAACTAAAAAAGAGAAGGAACAAGCAAAGTAAAGCTTGAATTTGCACCAAGATAGCTCTCCACTTTTTCTTGTTGCATATATGTCATTGTGTGCTAGTGTGTATATTTGTATGTTTGAGACATGCCACTTGATGCTATGTTACTATTTTGGTACCAATATGTTTTCTTGAATGTCATTGAATTATGGAAATGGCTCATAAGGGTGAGGTAGTGCCAAAAGTCCCTTAATGTGGGTGAGGAGATACCAAAAGTCTCATGGCATGGGTGAGACAAGGTCAAAAGTCCCTTGGATGGATAAGGCTAAGTCAAAAGTCCCAGGAACCAAGAGTGAGGCAATCCAAAAATCCTAAAAATGAGGTGAGGCCAAACCAAAAGTCCCTAGAGCTCATTCTTGTGCTTGACATGAGTTTGTGACACAAAAATGTAAAAGATGAATACTTTATAAATTGATTGATTACATACGTGTACCTTTGACATATTGTATGCCTTGAAAATGTGCTTGGATAGGTGTATGAGCTATTGAGATTCAATGAATCTCACCCCCTCCTTTTTCTTATCTCATATGATCTAGGTGGAGTTCAAGATCTAAAGGATAGAAGTCAAGGAGCTTAAATCTCTATCTTTTAGTAAATCTTTTCCTTTTTGATGTACTAGGATGTCTAGAATATCAAAGAATATATGTATATGTTATTTTTGAGCCATGACACTTTGAATAAGTGTAAAACTATGTAAAGTTAGTATATGAATCAAGAATAGAGTTAAATGGATAGAAATATACATTTTGACCACTTGGGAGCTCACTTGTGCATGTATGTTTATAGGAGTGGCATAATGAATTTGAGTTGCATGAAGATTCAAGCCTTATGAGAGGCTCATTTATGCTACATTTATGCTTTTAAAGTTGCTCAAATATGTGTGAAACAATAGATGGCTCATTTGGACCAAATTTGCCCCTTTATTGGAACCAAAAGTGCCATAATCTTGAGCTATAGTAAAGTCTGACCAAATGACCTCTTCTTGACTTGAAATTTTGCATGCAAGTAAATCTTGACTAGAGTTTTTTGTGAAGTTAAAGATCAGGTCATTTGGACATCTATGGAATTTTTTATAATTTTTCAAAGTTAGCATCAGAATTTTAGATTTGTACCAGTACTGTTCATTTGGTCAGTTGTGAAATTGTGTCATCCAAGGGGCAAATGTGGTCCAATGGCTACAAAATTTTATAGACAGAAACTAGATATTCGCAGAGACTTGTAGCAACTAGAAGTATCTCATTTGGAGGCCTAAGATAAGAGATATGAATTTTTGAATTTCTAGAATAGCAACAGTAGTGCAGCACGACCTGAGTCATTGTTCCATTGAATTTCAGTGTCTAAACGTGATTTCTACGGCTGAGTCTACTTTTAACATAAATTTAACATTCATATATTTTCAAATTGGTATCATTTTCATAGATTATATTTTTTTGGAATTAATTAGATATTTTCAAAATTTATAGCAGACACTTGCATCAATACCAGTAGCTGTCTGAACCTTTGCCCCTTTTCATGTGTCAAACGCTTTCTGTGTTATGTTTAATGGCCTAGACATATTTTTGACATAAATCAAACATGTGTAGCTTTCCATAATAGCCAAGAATTTATTATTTCAATTTTTCTATAATTAGTTATGAATTTTGAAATTACATATCAATAATTTGAACCAGTAGCCCAAATAGCAGCAACCTCAGTGGCTTTTTGGATGTCAAATGTTCTCCCCTTAATGACTCATGAGCTAAAATTATTTTTACCATAGGGTAGACATCCAGAGATTTTTGTAATGGTAAAGTTTGTTGGGTTTCGATTTTTGTGGATTTAGTTATGAATTTCTGAAGTTGTGATAAAAAAATTGAAATTTTGACTGAAAATAATAGTGTGAGTTTAATGCTCCCCTTTGAATTCCACGAGTTGCGGGCCAATTTTGGTAATTCAAATGAGTTGTATTTATGTAATTAAATATGAAAATGTGATGTATGAGCTTATATGGTCCGCGTGACACCGAATGGAATTTTCATACGCAACACAACGCGAAATAAGGCATTATTTTAATGCCATTTTTCCATTCCCTTTGTGCAATTCATAATGTGAGACTTAGAAATGATAGGAAGCAAGCTAGAAATATATAGTATTACACTTCCCGCTATAGCAAGACTTGTTCTAGAAAAAAAGTGAAAAAGTGGAATTTTTCTTTTTAAAGAACTTAGAAGCCTCTTCTTTCTTCTAACCAACTTTGAGCTTGCTATATATAGAAGAAACTCTGCCTAAAAGAGAGAGAGATAAGGGGAATTCAAGAGGAGAAAGAAGCAAGAAAAAAGGTATGAAAATTTAAGGAATTTCATGGTCCTTCTTCTTGAAACCTTATTTTCCTCTTCTTGCTTTATCTTTCCATGGTTTAGAGGTTCATATGGTTTTGTTTTGGCCTTGGTTCAGAGAAGGAAGTTTGGGAATTTAAGAAGGAATCTAAGCCAAGTGGAAGTGCACTTGATGGAGTCAAAGAAAATAAGGTAATTTCTTTTTCTTATTTCCTCTTCTTCCTGCTCTCCCTTGAGTGCCATGGCCCATAACAAAACCATCTTGGGGGAGGAATTTTTTTCTAGAAACAAGAGAAAATCTTGGGTTTTAGACCATGGAGAGTTAGAAAATACCAAGAAATTGGAAAGAAACTAAGTGAAATTTAAGTTAGGAAAATAAAGAACTCTTGAACACTTTGGAAAAAACTGATTTAGTACATGAATTTCCTTGCACGTGTGAATATTTGTTTGAGTTTCTAAGACCCCTAGAAAGCTTCCCAAGTGTCCCTTCCATCAAGAAAAAATTGGGAATTTCATGGACTCCAAATGCTCTTCATGGTATGACCTAGAGCACTTGAGAGGAATATGGAGTGTTTTAATTGGTTCTAAGTTTGATTGAGGTCATATATAATAGAAGAATATGAGAGAAACCTTTGGAAAAAACTTAGAAGCTATAGATTGAGAGTTGGGTCAATAGTTTCCATAATGTAGTATTAAGAAGCTATTTGTATCTAAACTCTTGGAAATGAGTTTGTGATGACTTCAAGAAGTCTAAATGGAACCAAAAAGCCTAGATATGAAAAGGAAATGAAGCTAAGAGCTTGAATTATGGTAGTCGCTTCATTAGGCCATTAATGGAGCTATTATGGAACTAATAGACCAAGTATGCTTCTTAAGTGTGTATTTGATACTTTGGCTTATTCCAAGAGAGTAATTAAGTGCTATTTGTTATGTCTAGGCCCCAAAGAACTCAAGCTCCATCTAGTTGTGGTTATGAGACCAAAAAAGAAAAAGAGAAATCAAGAGGAAAGCTTGTGTCTAATTGCCAAGGTAGCTCTTCACTCCTTCTTATTTGCATTCATGGATATTTAATTATCATTGTATGCTTGTATGTGTATTTTTATTGTAAGACATATCATTTAATGTTACCTTGTTGTATTGGTACCAATATGGTTATAATTTGGTCGTGAAAATTGCTCTTAAGGGTGAGGTAATGCCAAAAGCCCTTTGTGATGGGTGAGGTGATGCCAAAAACCCTTTGTGATGGGTGAGGTGGAGCCAAAAGCCCCTTGGCATGGGTGAGATAAGGTCAAAAGTCTTATGTATGAGTGAGACCAAATTAAAAGTCCCTAGACCAAGGGTGAGACTAATCTAAAAGTCCCAAAAATAGGGTGAGACTAGACCAAAAATCCCTAGAACTTATTCTTGGCATTGATATGATTTTTATGGCTTGCAAACTATATGTTAATTGAGTCTTAATGGTATTAGATGCCTATTTGTGTACTTTGATATGTTTATATGCCTTAATTATTTTCTTAAATGAGTATATGAGCTATTAAAATTTCATGAATCTCACCTCCTTCCCTCTCCTATCTTATATTGTCTAAGTGGAGCCCAAGAGCCAAAGAATGGAGGCCATGAAGCATAATTGGCCATTTCTTAACATTTTGTAATGTAATGTATAGCTTGGGATGTCAAAGAATGTCAAAACACTTATGTATATATTATTTTTTAGTTGTAACCATTTGAGTAAGTGTAGAAGCATGAATAGGTAATATAAAAACCATATTTGACACCAAATCAATGTAAATGTAAGTTTTGGACATTGGATGGCTTGTAAATGATAGTGTATTCTTACTTGTGACATGGTAAAATTGAGATATATGATGGTTTGGACCACTTAAGCAGTACTTATATGTTATGTTTGTGTTTTAAAACTTATCCAAGAGGTTTTAGAACATGTATAAGGCCATTTGAACCCACTTTGAACCATATATGGTGTCAAATTTGCCAAATTCAAGAGCTACATCAAGATTTGACCAAATGACCTCTTCTTAATTTGAAACTTAGCATACTTATAGTTCTTGTCTAGAACTTTTTGGAAAGTTAAAGTACATATTATTTGGAGCTCTAGAGAATTTTTTGTGAATTTCCAAAGGTGGCTGAAATTTCTGAATTTAACAATGCATTGTTCATAGGGTCAATAGCTTCACCTCTGTCACTTGTAGGTCAAACGATGTCCAATGGGTATAAAATTTTACAGGAAGAAACTAGACATTACACTATACCAACTGGAGGCACCTTAATTAGAGCCTGTAGAGGAAGAAATGATTTTCTAAAATTCTATGTCAGCATCAAGGATGCCAACAAACCTTTGCTATTATTCCATTAGTTTTTGAGGTATAAAGGCTTTTGAACTGGTCTAGACTCATTTTTTTCCTCTAGACATCTATAGCTTTCTAAGTTGGTATAGTTTTCCTAAATTGGATTTTTGTGAAATTAGTTATGAATTTGTTAAGTTCATACCAATAAACTATATCAAAAACGCTGAGTAGTCTGACCTTTTGAGCTTTTCTATTGTCAAACATAGTCTAGATGATGTTATTGTGGCTTAGAATTATTTTTAGTATAAATTTAACACCCATAGCTTTCAGAAAACTATCACTTGCTTGATTCTCATTTTTCTAGAATTAATTATGATTTTTCAAAATTGACACAAAAAATCTAAATTCTGGACCCGTGAGAGAAATTGCATTTTGTTGGTTTTTAGCTTCCAATCCGTGGTTCATAGATTGTTTTATGCTATGTATGAGTTGTATGAATGGATTTGAGTAGAAAATGTGATTGATGGGTTCATGAGACCCACAGAGCAAAGTATGAACGTTTAAACCCCAGTGTAATGTAATAAAATGCCACGGTTTTACTCTTTTTCTTTAAAATTTCATGGAATCAAACTTAAGGGAAGGATATTTGAATCTAATGTATTATGGTGTTAGAACAAGTCCCATAAAAATAACACACAATTAGGACTTATCAGTAGGACTTAACTTATGCATTCTTGATTGGGCTATAGTTATGTCCATTGTTGGATTGGAATTGAGCCACCCTCATCAAAAGCCTTAAGCCTATGAGCCAATCTCATCCATTGAAGCCCTGAGATGTTAAAATTATCTATTAGGCACCTAGCCCATCATGGATTGTAGCCCAAGATATCATAACAGTATGCATCAAAAGAAGCCCTAACTCACCTCAACATAGTGGTGCGCCTAACTCAAAAATAAGAATCATGGTCTTCTTTGAATTCTAGTTTTCACCTGCCACAATTAACATCTGTCTCCTTTAAGCCCAAGTGAGAGGCTCATCGTATAACCCTCAAAATAAAACTAGATTGATAAAATATGCAGTTAGTGGCACAACCTAGGTCATCTCCCTTGGAATTGGAGTTTAATGCTTAATTGAGTTTTCCAAATGTTAAAAGACTCTAAAAATTCCTAAACTAAGGGGGTTTTTGATTTAATTGAATTAACCTAAAACTAAATTGAATTAAAATTCCTAAATTTTACGTAATTGGGTGAATTATGGGTGAAAGATGGTCTTGTCACTAGCTTTGGATTCGTCCCTTGGTATCCACTATCCTTATCCTAACCCAATTGTGATTAATTTTGGCCTAAGAGTCCCTAATTGTGTTCATAACAAATTATCTTAGGTAACCACTCAAGATTCAAGAGATTAACGATCTAATGTTGAATTGAAACCTCAACTCCACATTAAATTGTCAATTCTTGTTTTTAAGATCAATGAACACCTAATTTAATTGATTAACTAATTAATTAGCCTTTGAATCATCATCCTAAAATGTTTAATTAACCAACTAAACATTAAGGAAAACATTCAAGCACATAATTCCACTCATGCATTTTATCGAATACCTTCGAGGCACACATGGAAAATTAGATAATAATGAAAATAATCAATGTCTAATTAGATCAATTAATCAACAAAAAGACTTCATAATTAGTGTCTAACCAGCCACTAATTATAATTACACAAGTTCCCTATCAAATATAACTTAACCAAGATGATATATGAAAGAGAAAAAGTGTAGGAAAATAAAGGAATCCTTAGCCAAAAAATCTATGTTCATCCATGGATTCAAGCTTGCACCAAGGATCTTCCTCTTAGCTAGCCTCAAGATGGATTAGAGTTTCATGGGATGGTGGATGAATGATGGAATGGAGTGGTATGGAGAGAATGGAGGACGAAGGATGGATGAATGTGGCTGCTGAATGAATGATGAATTGTGGATATATATAGGCGAGGGTTTGCGAAAATATAGAGACGTGAATGAATGACGATGGATCAGAGGCGTGAATGGGCTGGAGTCTGGACGATGGAATCACTTGAATGGAGTGTGAATCCCCCTCAGAGTGTGCATTTGGATGATTGAAATATGCTCTCTTTCACGTGCTCTATTAATCATTCACGTGCTCAGCTCATTCTTTTGTTTCTGCTCGTACTTCATCTTCATGTTTTACTGCACGTTGCTGCCCAGTCCCTAGCTTCTTCTTTAATGATTCACGTGCTGCATTTTTCTTATTCCAATTGTCTGAAGCTGTCCACGTCAATATCTTCTTCTATTTACATGAGTGTGGGCCCTAACATGCATCCCATGAAAACTTCATTTTATTTCTTGTATTACATTCACGTTGCTCTGTGTTTTTATTCCACTGCTGTCCAGACTTCAACTCGTTGCTTCATCTTACGTGATTTCCCCATGTAATTCCTTAACGCGAACTGCTCTTTTCTAGCTTGTGCTTCCTCATGTAGTCTTCTTTTACATCAAAACCAAGCTCCTTTCAACCTTTTTCTTTCTTAAACCAGAAACTTTGAAAACAGAGGCTCCTTTGAAATGTTTGTTCTCTTAACTTCATCTCAGCTTAAGCATCCAACCCAGCTCCCTTTGTGCAGCTACTGTGCTAGAACTCGTTGCTTTAATTCTTTCCTCCACGTATTCTGCATGCTTCTTACATGTTGCTTCCTCTATTCAACCACGTGCTGCTTCTATGAGAGCTCCTTCATCCATTTTCTCGAGTTTCTCCTCTTACGTTATTTCTTTACTCGAGCTCAAGCCTTCTTTTCATGTGAACCTGTAGCTTTGTTCTTACTAGAGATCACGTGGCTTCATTTCTGCTTCGTCCAGCTGCAGCTTCTTCAACGTTATACTGCTCACATGCACAACCCGTTGCTTCCTTTCGTTCTGCTACTTACTTCTCTTTGTTCTGCTACTTACTTCTCTTCGTTCTCAGCTCTTGTGGCTTCATTTGCATGACTCACTCATTCAGCTTATGCACTCACAACCAGTAGCTCGAGCAAGCTCCTTCTTCCTCACATGTTTGCTTCCTTGCCACGAGCTTATCTTCTTCTGTTCATGCTCTGTTCTGCATGTGTGTGTATTTGTATCCAAGCTCTAAACCCGTGGCTTCTTGTAGTTGCTGCAGCCCATGGATTTTACGTGAAGATTCTGCATGTATGGCTCTTCTTTTTCTTGTTTACTGTTCACGTGGTTCTGCATGCTTTCTTCTCCTCTGTTTTGAGTTTGTTTCTTGCTTTGCCTTCTCATGAAAAGGAACCCAAGCTCAAGCCTCTCTTTCCTTCTTCCCTCCAACTCAAATTTTTATTCAAACATCATTTGTCCATTGAAAATCTGCACAACAAGTAAGAACAATTCAAGAGGAAAATTCACAAAATCTTTTAAAGAAATTTATGCATTAAAATTCAAAAATTTTGCAAATAAATTCCTAAAATATAGAAATGGCTTCTAAAACAAAATCTTATCTAATTAAAGTCTTAAAGCCATATTTTATTATTAAAATGCCTATGTTTATGAGAATAAAATAGATAGAAATATATGTTTACCAAGCTTGGCCTCACCTATAGAAGAAGAAGATGCATGCCTAGAGTATGGAAAAGAGAGAGATGAGGAGAATGATTGATCTTAAATAGAAAGCCCTCCACTTAGCCTTCTTCCTTCAGCAAATTTTTTTCCTTTTCCTTTTGATTTATTAAGAAACGCCCAACAAGAAATAATGATACAGAGTGAGCTGCTTGAGTGATAATTGGGTTGATAAAAGTCAAGTTTCTTCTTTCTCTTCTTTTATCTGTTCTTGAAACATTATTGGTGGTGATTTTATTATTTTCTTGCTCTGGCTAATATTTTGCTAATAGCTAGACTATTTTGATTTGATTTTCAAGGTTTATAAAGTTTCAATAATGTTATTCTTTTATGTTGAATATTTGCCACTATTTTGTAATGTATTGCATTTTTTATTCTTGATTTAAAGAAAAACAAGTAAGGTTTTAAATTGTAATTTTAGTTGCAATTGCAATCTAGTTACTGTGATTGTAAGGGTTATTGATATTACAATTTGAGTTGCAATAGCTATGAGTATGATTTTCTTATAAAAAAATGCACAAACTATTCAAAAATAATTTATATAATTGTTATAACTCTTAAATACATATAATACATCACATCTAATATCTATATTAATTCAATAAATATATAAAGTAAATTATATAAATTTTCTTTGAATTTTATTAAAATTATATAGACATCCTCCTAAAACAAAATTTTATTATATACTTTAGTTTAATTTTAATTTTTTTTTATTAAAATATCATTCATTAACCTAAATACAGATTTTTAAAACTAAAAATAAATAAATTGAGGGTATTTTTGCCAAAGAATTTAAAATTTGACTAGTGTAAAGTAACTTTTTGTTTTAAAATAAATTTATGTATATTTTAAAAATAAATAAAAATTTTATATAATTTTAAAAAAAATTTAAACAGAATCTATATAATTTTCAAATATATACTTCATACAAGCATATCAATACTATTTAAGAATTTCAAATAATATAAAAGCACATAACATGTACAATCATAGCCTCTACTTTCACTTTCAAGTTCAAATAATTTGTATTATTTCAATACACAATGTAAAGTTTAAACAATTAGTAAATAATGTCACATATAATATATGGTAAACCTAGTGTCCATATGCATTAATTCAATAAATACAAATAAAATACATACTTTGTACGCATGTAATACACATTTTTTAACCTTGTATATACTTTTTATATTAATTTAATAAATTCATACTTTGTATCTAATACTCAGATGGAATACATATTATATTTGATACTTATATTAATTTAATAAATATACACTTTATGCAATTAATATCCTCTTCTTATTAATTTGTTACTCCCTTTCCTAAAATTTTCTCTTCACTCAAAATTTTTCAATATTTTCCTCCCTTTATATTTTCTCAAATTTTCTTCTTATACCTAATTTCCCCTCTTAAAATTTTGCAAATTTTAACTCCTCCAAAACTATCTTATTAATTATTTTAATTCCATTCTCATTACATTTTTTACCCTTCAAAAATCAAATTCATCTCATCATCACACCCCCAAAATTAATTATTCCTCTAAAAGTATTGCCCCTAAAAATTTTGGCTACGTACCCTTAAAAGAGATTTATCTCATTTTTTGCCATCAATTTTAGCCACATGCTCCCTTCTAGACAGATTCATCTCACCTAACAAATCAATTCATCATCTCTCCCCATCTTCATCTCATCATCTTTGTAACAACTTTAACTCCTAATCAGTCTAACTAAGCATAATTATATATTAAATTACTAGTATTTAAGGTCTAATGCCAATAATGATTTAATAATGGGTGAAAACACCAGAAAATTTGAACCTTTTAAGCATTACTAATCACCCTTCAGATAAACAAAAAGATTTGGGTTTAAAGAGAATTTAACTCCTCATCTAAGGCTTCCATCTCATTCACCAATGGTTCAAAAGGCATAAAACTCCTACAAGTTAGTTTATGAGTCATTACTTATCATTACTATAGTGAAACTAGGATTTAATAATGAAAATGAGGGTTTTATGACTTAAGCCACGACTTGGAAAAACTTAGCCATAGCCAAATTGGCTACTATAACTGCTAAAAGCATCCAATTGCACCTATGCTGTAGCCTAAACACTTTCCTCCGCAACTTAATTCAAATATGTAACTTTAGAACTAAAATTTTAGACTTGCATTGTGACTTAAAGGCTTTACGTTGCTGGTAAGTGTAAGTCTAGGACAAAAACTTACAAAATTCTCAACCCTCGTCATGGCTCAAAACACCTATGCCACAACGAGATTTCCTCTAAACCTCACTATACACAAATTCTTAAATCTCATCGTGGTGAGTCTACACACTATAACTCCAGTAAGCAATAGCCATGATGTGGCTCGGTTCTATAACACTCTTAGGCTAAGATTTTCAACTTGCGCCGTGGTGATATTTGTAACAACCAGAAAAGAGGAAAGATAAGAAATGAGAGAATAAAAGAGAAAAGAAGAAGCTGGGAAATTTTCGAAGGCTGAAAATTTTCTAAGTCTTCTCGCCATAGCGAGAAATAGAGTCGCCATAGCGAGAATGCCTCCTCGCAATAGCGAAGATGTTCCTAGCTGTAGCGAGTGCGACATTCCATACAGAAACCAGGGAGTTGCTCGCCATAGCGGCGCTATAGCGAAGGCAGAGGTCTGGAACAGGCCGAGCTCGCCGTAGCGACGCCATAGCGAAGACAAAGTCTGGAACTTGCACGAGCTCGCTGTAGCGAGGACGATGACTCGCTATAGCGAGAGCGGTCCAGAAAAAGCGTAAAAAAGAGAGATTTTGACTTTTTAAAGAGTCTAAACTTTTCCTTTCTCTTAGAACCGACCTGAGCTTCGACCAAAGAGAGAGAAGAGAGCGGTGGAGAGAGAGAGAGGCCAAGAAGCAAGGAGATCAAGCAAAGAGGTGAGTAATCTTTAGATTTCCCTAGCTTTTCTCCTTAGCCTGTTGTCTCCTCCTCTTGCTTTCTCTTTCTACGATTTTAGAAGCTGAGTTAGGAGAGGTTCAGAAGAGGGAAATAGGAAAACTACTCTAGAAGGAGGGTAGAACTCATTTATCCTCAATTCTTCTTCCTTGCTTTCTTCTTGGAGAGCTTGAGAGAGGAAGGAGAGTGAGTAGAGTTCGAGAGAGAGAATCCCTAGATCTGTAAGGGTAGTGAGGGTTTAAATTGATGAAGAGTCTCTTTTAGCTTTGTAAGAGTTATTGAAACTATGAGAGAGTAATTGGTGCTCTTTGTTCTGCCTAGGCTCAAAGGAAGAAACTCCACTTTGTTGTGAGTGTGAAATCAAGGAGGGAGAGGAGAAATTGAAAGGGAAGACTTGTGTAATCTGAGAAGGTAGCTCTCTACTCTGTTCTTGTTGCATTCTTGGTTGTGTAATAGTCATTACATGTTGAGTATGTACTTGTATGATGAGATATGCCATTGATTTTGCCTTGATGCATTGGTACCAATATGTTTATGATATGATGTGTAGAAATTGCTCGGGTGAGGTGGTGCCGAAAGTCCCTTGAGACGGGTGAGGAGGAGCCAAAAGTCCCTAAACCAAGGGTGAGGCCGATCCAAAAGTCCAAAAGCTCGGGTGAGGCTAGACCGAAAGTCCCTAGAGCCTAGTTTTGGCATTGATTTGATAGCATGGCATGTGTGGTGTTATTGTGGCTTGTAAGCATGCTTGACTAGCTATATGCCTTGGTTGCATCTTGAATGAGTATGAGCTATTGAGATTCTCCCGAATCTCACCCCCTTCCCCTCCCATCCTATTATTCAGGTGGTGTTCAGGGAGAGGCGAGCACACCTCACGGAGCCTAGAAGAGCATAGTAGAATGATGTATAGCTTTTTGGTTATTCTGATGTATAAGGTGCCAAAATGAGAGTGCACCTATTCTTTTTGGAGTTGTAACTATATGAGCACATGTAAATGTATGTACAAATGATGTATGGATGATATAAAGGGTTAAAGTAATGAGAAAGTATAAGTTGGCCTTTTTAGGCTTATGTGAAATGGTGTATTCTCTTCCATAGCATAGTGAAATTGGAACGTATGATGATTTGAATTACTTAGATAATTCATATATGCTATGTTTGTACTTTTAAATTTGCCCAATAGAGGTTAGAGCATGTGGGAGGTCATTTAGACCCGTTTTGAATTCCATGTGGTGCTAAAATTGCCATTTAGGCGAGCTCCGTCAAAGTATGACCGGATGAGCTCTTCTTGTTATGGAATTTGGCATGCCTCTAGAGTCTATTGAGAGCTTCTTGGGAAGCTAGAGTGGGTAATATTTGGAGGTCTAGAGAATATTTTATGAATTGTTGAAATTGGGAAGTTTCAATGTTTTGGTCATGGTACTGTTCATTGGGTCCGAAAATGAAACCATGTCCTCCATAGACCAAATGATGTCCAAATGTCATGAAACTTTAGGAGCATAAAATAGATATCCACAGTGACCTATACCAACTGGAATCACCTTAATTGGATGTCTGTAGAGAGAGAAACGATTTGCTGAAGTTCTGTATCAGCATCAGGGAAGTTTCAGACCTTCGTTACTGTTTTATCGGTTTCCGAGGTCTTAGAACTCCTGAACTGATCTGGACTTATTTTTCTCCTCTAGTTAACATCAGTAGATTTCCAAATTGATATAGTTTTCCCTGATTCGATTTTTGTGGATTTAATTACGAATTTCCGAAGTTCATGACAGTAAACTGCACCAGCAGCAGGGACAGCCGGACATCTGTTCCTTTTTCGATGTCAATGAGGGTCTCAACGTTGAGATTGAGGCTGGGAGTTATTTTTAGTGTGAATTTAATATCCCAAGCTTTCCAGAGAGCTATGATTTGCTTGATTCCCATTTTTCTAGAATTAGTTGTGATTTTCCAAAATTGGAGCCAGAAATGTGATTTATGGGCCCGATTGAGAAATTGTAGTTTCTGAGTTTTTGGCTTCTTAACCGTGATTTGGGAGATATTTGAGACTATGTACAAGTTGTATAAATGGTTTTTGAGTAGAGAATGTGAATGATGGGTTCACGGGACCCACGGGGCAAAATACGACCGGTTAAACCCCGATTTTAAGTAGTAAAATACCACGGTTTCGGTCAATTTTCTGGGAAATCATATGGAGTCAAGCCTAGAGGGAGATAAACTAGAGTGTAGTCAGTAAGGTGTTACAATATTTGTTTCTGTAACCTTTTTGGCCATGACTCAAGAGGTTTGGCTACAACTTAGGCTTTTTCTTATTCCTAACTCATAAATACAACTTAGGCACTCTCTTTAATTGAATTCTAAGGTCCCTCTATGGCCATAAAGCGTGGTTTTAATGGTATAAAATCCCATCTGTACCTTAACTTACTAATTTTCATCACTTAGGGACTTACGGATTGATTAAACTAATTAATCTTACCATATATAAGCAATTCATAATTGTGACAATGAAGGGGTACCTAAAGCCAATAGTGACAATATCAAAATATGCAATTTTCTACCAATTGACCTCATATCACTTTGGACAAGTTTCAATAGACCAAATAAACTTGTTCCTATCCTCAAATCACTAAAGTATTCTCAAGAGTAAAATATGGCTATGACCACCTCAAATCCATCCACAAGGTATAAATAACAGCAAAAACCTTTATGCAACAAGATTTAGGCTAAGCATTCTTATAATAGCATAAGATAAATACATTACCAGTAATCCATATTTGATCAGCATTAGATAAATATATTAGATTATATGTAAATTAAAGTCTAGCTTCCTAATGGTTATATCCTTAGTTGTAAACATCAAAATACATACACTTGACAAAAATGAATGCATCATGATACTATATAAGTTTGATTACAAAAGGAATAGTATCCATACTAAGTTACAATTTGTTCGAGTGCAAAAATGCCACATAAGGCCTAAATTTAGGGATGGTCATCCACTTACTTCCCTTTTTCTTTAATTAAGGAACTTTCACCTGAAATTGCTAGCTCATGAAATGGGGTGAGATGTAAATCTTAGTAAACATAGGGAAATTCCATACATATGTGCAAAATAATCAACATAAATGTCATTTATATAGAAAAATACCAAAAGCATTAATATAATCAACAAATGAACTAGTTAGACTACCAGTGACTACTATCTCATATTAGTAATCACATACAACATGTTAAAAATTAAAAATATGAAGAAAGGCTTAACCACAATGCCAATTCCCCATTAAGTATGTTCACAACTCGACGCATTCTATTGAGTTTGATCACAACCTAATGCATGATCATGACACAATATATGAGTGGCAACATGATCATAGCTCCACCAAGAACATGCTCACGATCCAGAATATCAAGTAGCTAACCAATCATTAGCATAAAAAACATATGTGTAGTAGATATAAGATTTTAGTCGCGTTAATTTTTTTTAGAAGCCAAGATTAATTGCCCACCCTTTAGAGGTCTTAGATTACCAAAACCAAATTTTTAGTCATCATTCATTACAAGAATTAGCTATTCATTCATTCCTAATATCAAAAACTACTTAAGAATCACTTACATAGTCTCCAATGAACTTTAAATTTGAACTTTAGCCTTCAAACACTAGAAACCACAATGTTCTACTCCAAATTCTTGGTATTTTCATACATGAATAGGACCCAATATATAAGTCAATTATTGGGGGCCAATTTTTAGTATAAAACTCATAAAAATGAAAAAAAAAATACTTACCCAATGGTCTCCCTGGCTTTAAGCTCCAAAAATCATGCAAGAACCATTGAAACATCCAATTATATATTTGGAGATGATGTGAAAATCAACCAAATAAGAAACTAATCAAACCAAAATGAAGAGGAAAATAAGAGGGTCATATTTCATAGAACTTGCCTTGGCTAAATCCCCTTTTAAAAGTACAATTTAGAGTCAATATGTTAAAAAACACTAGGCTTCCTCTCAAAGTGCGAAAATGCTCTTATGTTCTACAACAAACACTTACTTTGTAACAACCAGAAAAAAAAAATTTTAAAATTTTTTAAGTCTTGAAAATTTTCTAAGTCTGCTAGCTATAGCGAATGTACCTGTTCGCTATAGCGAGAAAGAGTCTAGCTATAGCGAGAAAGAGTCTAGCTATAGCGATAGTGCCTTTTCGCTATAGCAAAAATGCTTCTAGCTATAGCGAGTGCAGGCATCTCATACAAAAACCAGGGCGTTGCTCGCCGTAACTCGCGCCATAGCGAAAGCAGGGATCTGGGATTGATACGTGCTCATCGTAGCGAGGGTTATTCTTCGCTATAGCGAGGGTTAGTCCAGAAAAGCGTGAAAAAAGAGAATTTGACTTCTTAAATTGTCCAGATCCATTCTTTCTCCTTCAACCGACCTAAGTTTCGACCAAAAGAGAGAAAAGAGTTGTAAAGAGAAAGAGAGACCTAGAGAAGGAAGGAGAATAAACAAAAAAGTACGCAAGCTTGAGATTTTCATAGCTTTTCTTCTTAGCATGTTGTTCTTCTCTCTTTACCCTTTCTTTCTATGATTTTGGTAGTTGATTTGGGTTTGGTTCAGAAGAGGGAAAGTGGAAAACCACTCTTGAAGAAGGCTAGAACTCATGTATCTTCACTTCTTCTTCTTTGCTTTCCTTTTTGAGAGCTTGGAGAGGAAGGAAAGTGAGTAGAATTCTAGAGAGAGAATCCTTATTTTCTTATATATGTAGTAGGGTTTGCTTCGATGAAGAGCCTCTTAGCTTTGTGAGTGTTTTTTTAAGTTATAAGAGAGTAATTCTATGCTCTTTATTGTGTCTAGGCTCAAAGGAAATAACTTCATCTAGTTGTGATTGTGAAACCAAAAAGGAAGAAGAGAAATTGAAAGGGAAAGCTTGTGTTAGCCGATAAGGTAGCTCTCCACTCTTTTTTGTTGCATTCTTGGATATGTAATAGTCATTGTATGCTTGTGTATGTACTTGTATGATGAGACATGCCATTTGATGTTGCCTTGATGCATTGGTACCAATATGCTTATGATATGAATTGTAAAAATTGCTCGAGTGAGGTGGTGTCGAAAGTCCTTTGAGACGGGTGAGGTGGAGCCGAAAGTCCCTAAATCAAGGATGAGGCCAATTCAAAAGTCCCAAAAACTCGGGTGAGGCTAGACCAAAAGTCCCTATAGCTTATTCTTGGCAATCATATGATATTCATGGCATGGAAAGCATGTGTTGTGTAATTGTGAATGGTTTGCATGCTTTGACTTGTTTATATGCCTTAATTGCTTTCTTGAATGAGTATGAGTTATTGAGATTCCCTGAATCTTATCCCCTTCCCTCTCTTATCTTAACATGTTAGGTGGAGCTTAAGGAGAACCAAGTGCACACCAAGGAGCCTAGTTGAACATGCTTAGGGAGTTGTGTAGTTATTTTAGTTCTTTTATTATAAAGAGGTGCCAAAATGAATATGCAACTATTATTTTGAGATGTAAATATTTGAGCAAGTGTAAAAGTATGTATGAATGATGTGTGAACTATGTAGAGAGCCAAAGAAATGAAAATGTAAAATTTGGCCCTTTTGTGGCTCACATGTAAAAATGTATTTTGGCCCGTAGCATAGTGAGTTTAAGATGTGTATTTATTTGGACCACTTGAGTATTTTATATATGCTATGTTTATACTTTCAAACTTGCCCAAGAGATGCTAGAACATGTGGGAAGTCATTTGGACCCACTTTGAACCATTTTGGATGCCAAAATCGTCATATTTGTGAGCTCCTTCAAAGTATGACCAGATGAGCTCTTCTTGATATGTAATTTGGCATGCCTCTAGAGTCTATTGAGAGCTTCTTGAAAAGCTAAAGTGGGTAATATTTGGAGGTCTATAGAATATTTGGTGAATTTTTGAAATTGGAGAATTTTCTAATTTTAGTTATTGTACTGTGCAACTAGGTCCGAAAATGAATCTATGTTATTCATAGACCAAATAGTGTTCGATTGTCATGAACTTTTATGATATAAACTAGATATCCACAGTGACCTATACCAACTGGAAGCACCTCAATCAGAGGTTTGTAGAGGGAGAATAAACTTTCTGAATTTCTGTGTCAATATCAGGGAAGCCATCCGACCTTCGTTACTATTCCATTAGTTTTCGAGGTCTAAGGGCTACTGAAATGATTTGAACTTATTTTTTACTCTAGTTAACATTTTTAGATTTCCAAATTGGTATAGTTTGTCCAGATTGGATTTTTTTGGAATTAGTTACGAATTTTTGAAGTTCATGACAGCAAGTTACACCAATACCAAGGATATTTGAACCTCTGTCTCTTTTTTTTATATCAAACATGGTTCCAATACTGAGATTGTGGTTAGGAGTTATTTTTATTGTGAAGTTAACATTTAAAGCTTTCCAGAGAGTTATGATTTGTTTGATTCCTATTTTTCTAGAATTAGTTATGATTTTTCAAAATTAGAACCAAAAATCTGACTTTTGGGCTCATCTGAGAAATTGCATTTTCTTGGTTTTTGGCTTCATATCCGTGGTTTATGAGTTGTTTGAGGCTATGTACAAGTTTTATAAATGGTGTTTGAGTAGAGAATATGAATGATGGGTTCACGGGATCCACGGGGCAAAATATGACTGGTTAAACCCCGACTTAAAGTAATAAAATACCACGATTTTGGTCATTTTTCTTGGAAATCACATGGAATCAAGCCTAGAGGGAGATTAGTTGGAGTTAAGTCATTTTGGTGTTACATACTTCAGTGCACAAAATAATGAGTGATAGCCTACTCTTTGGGTTTTAGATGATAATTGGCTGACCCAAGAGCCATGGTCTAATTGGACTCATTTCCTAAATGTTGGGCTATGATTAAATAAGATGGGTCTAGTTAACTCAAGTTGGGCCACTATAAAAATGGTTCTTGGCATAACTAAATTAATAATATGTCCAAACATCAAATGTTAAATTTTCTTAATTATTTTTTCTTAATCAAATCCAAATTTACTATTAAATTTATTTTCAGTCTATAGTGGTCTAAAATAGCCAAAAATTACTATTTATCTCAAAATACCCAAAATGATAATCTCCTATAATTTATTTCAAAATTTTTATAATAATTCTTTATTTTTTACAAATTAAATACTTAATTCTCCATTATTTTCCTTAATAAATTTTTGGATGTTACAATCTTCACACATCACATTTGAATCGCCAATAAATCCTCTTCAGTCCAAGAGAAGATTTGTTAGAGAGAGAAAAAGACATGGATGGGACCTAATGAGATAAACCCATGTGGGCCCCACCTCCTTATGTCTCATTCTCTTTCCTAGACTAGAGAGAATCCATGTTCATTTGAATCACCCTACAAGATTCATTTCATCATCTCTCTCTAGATTTATTTCATCATCCTTTCCATCCAATTTGAATTAACCCATAATTATAGGTTGATGCAGAGGCAACTCATAATTTCAATCCATGGTAGTAAAGAACTAAGAGGTGAAACATTGATAAAGTTTTTAAAAATATTTAACCTATGTTCAATTAATTGAATCTTTAATTGTAAAGACAAACTGGGATATAAAATATATTTAAGTGATACATATCATATACCACAATAAAAGGTTTGCATAGATAGGTTAAGACTACCTAAATAAGGACTCCTTAACTAAAAGAAATTTCAAAGATCTTTATATGGTTAAAAGAATTAATCTTAAATACATTCATGAATAAAATACCTTTAGGATTAATTTATTTTAGCTTGATCAAACCCTATTGAATAAGTGGCTCAAAATTAAAGAAATAATCTAAAGTGTAGAAAAGGAAACTAACAAGAACCTTGCAGTAGTGAGAAACTCAATCTGGCCATGACAAGCTAGATGTAGGAAAACAGTGAAAGACATAAAGCAAAGGTGTTGTGACCAAGTCCTCATGGGTTGCAATACAGGTGTGGCTATTTCTTTATAGTAGGCAACAATCAACTTTGTTGCAGCCAAAATTAAGCTTGTTTGCAAGGAGGACAATGAGGCTATGACAAAAAATGACTAAATTTTCGAAGCTTCAAGTTTAGTTGTATTGTTACAACTTAGGGAATATCCTAAAGAGTTGTGAATGTATAAGGGTGGGTATCTTTATAATTTTATAACCTACACAAACAAGGCAATTAATGACTAGAAATCACTCAGTAGATATATGAATCATTTTAAAATAGTAAAAAGAACCAAGAGGATCTAATATTGTCCCACAAGAAACAAGATTACTTATTATCTAGGTGCTTTCAATATTAAAAGTTAATGACTTAATATTAATTAACTATAATATTCTAGGATGTCTTAGTTACTGGAAACTAATAAGTTGAGAACACTTCATAAATTTAAACTAATGAGACTCAACTACAATATTTAAATGACTTAAATAATAGACTCAATACAAAAACACTAATAACTTAAAAACCTTGTTAAACAAAACATCAATTGGGATATATATTTCACAAATATCAAATAACTTCAATTTTAATTATCCAACCATTAATGTTAGTTGAAGTCCTAAATTATTAACATTTATAATAGACATGCTAAACTACTAGAGTTCTAACCTCTTTTAAGTTGCTAGGTTTTAGTCCACATATGTTCAATTAGCCCTAAAGTGCCTTAAAGTCAATTGATAAATTCAAGCTTATTTTAATCTAAAGGCTCCTAATGAATATGATTTGCTTAAATTAAACTCGTCTACATTTTATCATACACCTTATGGGCTTTCAACTTAATGATTCATATTAAAAATCCAATATAAAATTCCCTTTTGAATATTCTTACATCATATGTCAATTATGACTACACTAATTGTCCTAATAATTATTTCCAATCCAAAGACTCTAATTGAATGTCATTAGAAGTCAACAATTAATTCAAATAATAGGGATAGGCATAATAGCATTAAAAACAAAATATGAACTCCATTAATGATGAAAAAATCAAAACATCATCACAAAATTTGAAATCCTTCAATACATAAACCCTAAACAAAACTGACACTAAACTATCCTCGACTAAAGAATTCATAAAAAAAAAGGAACAAGAGAAAAAAAAAAGGAAAAGAAAAGAATAATCATGTGGCCAAGGAAAGTCCTAATGATCTCCCCTTGGCCCCTTAACTCTCTCATCTTATTAGGGGCTTTCTTGATGACTTCCAAACTTCTCCTTTATGGTCATGTATGATTCTCCCTTCATATGATACCTTGAGGTCCTTTTTGTAGGCCTTCAAGTCAACTAACATCAAACTTTATGTTTTTTAAAAGAAGCTATCATATTGATGCTGTGGCATAGGAATTTGGTGTTACAACACTTGACGTGTTAAACATTGAAAAGTGCAATATTCTAGCTTCTAAACTCTTGCAACTCATAAGGCACGCTTTGGATGTTCTTGAACTTAACATTTTCCCTTTCGTTCAAGTACTTTAGCCTCCATTATGGATCAAATAAGCTTCATTTGTAAAGACTTAAGCTCATTGCAAAATCCAACTTAAAACCATAAAGAAAAAGCCAAGGATTAGAAGCTATTCATAACAATTCACAAGTTTACCTTCAAGTTCATTCTAGTTACAATCTAACATTGAGATGGGTCTAAAATTAGAAATATTAATACAAAACTCATTATAAGACCCTATAAAAATTCACAAAAATATAGGTCAAAAAAGGACTTATTAGCAACCTCAACAAGATGAGCTAAGCAACCATGCTTTTACAACTTAACAACTACCTTAGGAGTTTCACAAAGTTTCTAAAATCTAAGGTTATAGCATTTTAGAAATTAGCATAACAAGTAGGCTCACACAAAGTAGCACAGCAGCTTGCAACACTCACTACGAAAATAATGATAAAAGTATGTCAAGAATGACCCTTTTTTTTAGTTTTTTGTAAATAATTTTATTGGTTTTCCAACAAGTAACATCATTTATGTATTCTACCCATTGAGCAATAATTGTATTTAATGTCTCTGTTGGGATGTTTGCTTATATTCCATATGCAATTTGTTTCTTTCTTGTCAAATATTGTTAGGAGTAAGCATGATTAGGATTGTAAGGCTATGTACTATTGCCTGTTGGGTTTATAAGTTTGAATCCGAATGTCTAACCACCCATGATTAGATGTAAGAGAAAATATTTCTATTTGTATTCCCAAATCTAATGTAAATCAAATTGCACTTGTCAAAGAATGCACATAGAGTTGGTACCTAAAAATAACGTTGTCATGAAATGCAGGCCAGTGGTTGAGCATTGTTTCTCAATTTTCATGAGAAGACAACTAGTCTTTAAGGAATAATGAGCCTCCACAAGCAATTCCACTAAAATATGGAAATTGAGTGGTGATGTTTATTTATCTAAGCAAACAAATACTATAGCCTAAAGCCATTTTGTATTTTCCATCATTTGACAACTTCTAATATAATTTATCTGGGATTTTATGTTTTAAGATTGTCGTAGTAAGGACATTATCAATTGTATGTTGATTTTAAAGCAAAAAAAGTTTATCAATATTCTAATTTGCATTTGAGTCTCTTTTATAATTGATTTACTCCAATGGGTAAATTAAGTACAATAAAATTTAGAGTCCACCAAAATTTGGTATTTATATTTACATGACCTCCTAAGCTAATTTTCCATCATAAATTGTCTAAAATGAGTTAGTTATTTGCATAAATGCTTTTTCATGCCTAAGAAGGTTTTGTAGTATTATTTATATGCTTGCTAGCTTACCTGCACAATACTTGCTTCCTTAACAAGGCTTTGTTTATCAAAGCTAGATTTTGTAAGCCTAAACCTCTTTAAGCACAAGGAAGATGAAGACAATGTTTGTTGAATAGATGTATAGAAGGCTTATCACTATGATAGCCCCAAAAGAAATTCACAGTAATTGCATCTACCTAAGAAGTATATTTCTTTAATGCAACAACTACAAACACTTGATAAATTGGTAAAGTTTGTATCACATATTTTACCCTACCAAAGAAGCCCAGCTTTCTATCCATCCAATTTCAATATGTATATATCAATCATTTCCTAAAAAATATTTTGCTTTATTGTGATATTATCTGTCTTCACACCTAAATATTTCTTCAAAAGTAAAGGCCTATTCAATTGAAATTTCTCAGTGCATTAAGGTTAAAATTATTTTTGACTTCACCTTGTTAATCTTGGACCTCGCTAACTAACCATAAGTCTCTCACATTTGTTGAACTATTGCACAAGCTTCAGATATTGCTTTAAAGAATAGAATTGTGTCACCTAGATATATTAGATGAGAAATGCAAGATGTAATATATGATTCTTTGAAAATGAGAAACATAACGTACGGTTTCTCCGTAAACACACAAAATTCACCAAAGACAAAAGGAAGTCCCCCAAATAGAGTGATTTAAGGTGCAATAAAATTAGAATAATATTTTATACCTCAAATAATAATGAGTCAAGACCAAAGGTGCTATGAAAACTATAGGAATCCCCAGAATAGTTTAAACTCCTTCGGTGAGTAATTTCAACCATCGATTAATCGAAACTTTGACCGAATAATTTGAAATGATTTTAAATCTAATTTGAGTGAAGCCAAAGCCATTTTATGAATTAGAGGATCTAAATTTTATGATGGAAAAGACGGTTCTAAAAAAGGAGTTGAAATAAGCCCACATGGACAAAACTAAAAAAAGAGACTAAATTAAAAATTTTAAAAGTTACTTAAATGAATCCCTAGGCTTACAAAAACGTCCCCACTTCTGCCCCACTTCTTATGAATGAATTTTCTAGGCTAAAATAGAACTAAGGGCAGAGGTGAATGGCACACAAGATGGAAGGAAGAAGGAAGAAGGAAGAGAGAAACCTAGCAAAAAGTGTATGAATTTCATAGTTTTTCATGTTTTTTCCTTCACCAATCTCCTTCTCCTCCTTCCCTTCTTTCTTTCTATAGTTTTGTTGAAGTTTTTGGGTCTGTATAGAGGGTAGAAAAGAGGTGAAAAGTTCAAATTTGAGGAGAGGAGGCTAAGCAAAGTGAAAAATAAGCAAGAAAACCAAAATATTTTGCCATTTTCCAATTTAATCTTCCTTGCTCTTCTTCTCTCCATTTCGCCCTTTATGAGACCAGCCAAGAGGGGTTGGATTTCTAGCTAAACTAAGGGTAAATCTTAGAAAAATGAGGGAGGAGAACAAGAATATGCAAAGGAAATAATCAAATAGCCATTAGATTTTAAGATAGCAAGGTTAGGGTTTCAAGTGTTCCACCAAAAGTCTGATTTGATACAATAATTTATAAACTTAATTGAGTGTTTGGATGAGCTCTTGAGATCCCTAGAAGACTCCTCATATGCATCTTCCATTAAGAAAACAAAGCAAACTCACTTGGTGTTCACATGCTCTATAGCCATGACCTAGAGAGGTTAGAGCACCTAGGGATAGTTTTAATTTGTTCCAAACTTATTTTTTAGTCATATATGATGGAAGACGATGAGAGAAAGCCTTGGAAAAATTTTAAAAGCCATGGATAGTGAAATGGTATCATAGGTTCCATATTATGGCTTAAAGAAGCAACACCTAGCTAGGCTCCTTGATTTGATTGTGTGATAACTTTAAGAGGTTTAAATGGAGTCAAGAATCATAAATGAATGGAGATAATGAAGCCAAGATGATGTTTTCTTAAGGTTGCTTCATTAAGTACATTATAGAATCCTAAAAGAGATATATGAACTACTAGCTTTTTTAGTGAATCTATGGCTTTAGAATTTGATTCAAGAGTATAATTGACTTACATATAATGTGTCTAAGCCAAGAGAAATAATCTCTACCTTTCTTGTGTGTGGGGTCGAGGAAGAGTAACTAAATTCAAGAGAAAAAGTTTACATTTATAACAAAGATTGTTCTCTCTCCTTTCTCTCATGCATGGATGAATGTTGTCTTGTCTTTGAATATGTGTATGCATGTGCTAAGCTATAAAAATGTGTTCTAGCATAATTTTATATGCCATGGTACCATGATATTATTTTATGCATTTAAATGATATCTTGTTACTTTGCTTTGGTTTGCTTAAGTGTGGTGAAACCAAGAACCCTCTAGCCATGGTGAGAATGAGCCAAGAACCCTTAAGAATGGTTGAGACAAAGCTTAGAGTCTCTCAAGAGCAAGGCTTAGTTCAAAGTCTTTGAAAAAAAAAGGTAAGGCAAGTCCAAAATCTTTGAAGAGAATGGGCGAGGTTAATCTACTTACTTAGCAAGTCTATGCATGCTATGTATGACTTTTTAAAATACCAATAATGCTTCTTGAATGTTCACATGTTCCATAATAGTCATACATGCACTTTTAGACACAGATTTACATTCTTTATGTGTAATTGAAAGGGAAAAGAGCTATTAAAATTTTTAGAATCTCATTTCTTCCTCCCCACATGTCTAGGTGGACCAAGTGAGCCAAGGAATAGAAGCCACCAAATCTAGAGAATGAAGATTGACAACCAAGTGTGTGAAAATGCCAATTTGTAGCCATATGACTGGCATATGATGTATCTCCTTATTGTATATGTTATATGACTTTATGAGCACATGTAAATATGTAATTGTACTATGTATGAATGAGATTTGGTGCAATATGCATGATGTAGCATGATTTAGATATAGAATGGCAAGACTTGACATATGCATTCTTGTGTATAACTTGGGGTGAATGAGTAAGTTTGAGAAATATGAGTTTGTGTACCTTTGGGACAAATTTAGTAGACCATTTTGGCGATTTCTCACGTACCCAAGTGGTCATTGTTGTCTTAGAAGCAATTGTGTACCATTTGAGACCCTTATAAGACACAAAAATGACCATTATACAATCCAATATCAAAATCTGACCAAATGAACGAATTTTTTCATAAAATTTGGCATGCAATTAGATCTCATCCAAAGCTTTTTAGGAAGCTAAATACCAAATTATTTGAAGCTCTGTGGAATTAATTATGATTTTTCAAAATTAACATTTTTCTGCTAAATTGACGTAGACACCATTCATATGGTCAATAATTTGGGTTGTGTCATTCAAGGGCCAAATGGTGCCCAATGCTCATTAAATTTTACAAGCATAAACTAGAGATAATAAGCTTTCCATGTCCTCAAGATCACCCCAATTGGACACCTGAGTAGAGAGATATAAATTTTTGAAGTTGAAGGATAGTACTAGTAGCGACAAACGACCTTTGGTATTGTTCTATCAATTTCTGATGGCTAGATATCTCTATTATAGTCTGAAATTATTTTTAGCATAAAGTAGACATTTGTATCTTTTCAGCATGGTATAGTGTGCATAATTTTAACTTTTCTAGAATTCATTATGATTTTTCAAAATTTATATCAGAATTCTAAAATTCTACCCAAAGCTGCATCATTGAATTTTATGTGAATACTTCACTTGCTCGAGTTCTAAGACACATCTTGAAATGGTTTTGAGTTGTATTTGTGTATTTAAATATGAGAATGAGATAGATGAGTCCATATGGCCCACAAGATATGAAATGAAAATTTTATCCGTAACGTAACACAATTAAATAAAGTATTTTTAATAGTTTTTCTTGGGAATTTTATGTAATCCAAGGAGATGATCCTAGTAATGATGTGAGATGAGCTTAGTAAATATGGCGTTACACAAGGTCTTCATCTATCAAACCTAATCCCTTGGATCTTCTATTCTTGTTCCACTTTGGCAAGCATATAAGATAATATATTATAACAAAGCAGAAAGAATGAAGCGATAATGGACCATCTTTTTAGTTGAGCTATACATGTTGCATTATCTTCATATAATATTGTTGGAATCTTTTTAAAGGAAAACCATACTTTGGATAAGTAGGATTATTAACCTTTGCCAAACACACTATCAACTTGCCTTATGCACTGTAATCATTTTTGCATGATTTGACAAAGTTGTAATTAAAGTTTATTTCATAAAATGCTATGATATAGTTGTGCCCTCACATGTCAAGAAGAAACCTATTTGAGATCAAGCTTTTTATGAATTAAATAAGCATTTAGCATTTGTATAGCCAATTAATTGTGATCCAAATTTAATTGAATAGAATAACCTCGTATTAATAGTTCTCTGGAGATATCACAAAAAATGTTTAACTCCATTTCAATGTATCTCTTTAGAGAAGAACTAAATTTTGCTAACAAATTTACAACAAATGCAACATTAGGTTATGTAGTATTTGCAATTTAATTTAATGCTTTTATAACATTAAAATATAGTACTTTATGACCAAAAAGTTTTTCTTCATTTTCTTAAGGACAAAAAGAGTGATTCGTTACACCTAGTAATCTTACAACTATTAGAATACTCAATGAATGTGATTTATCCATATAGAATCATTTTAAGATTTTTTTTTTCAATATATACTGATTAATGAAAAAGAATTTCATTTGTTAAGTACTTGTTGTACAAGCTAAGATAAAACTTTTTTTTTTTTTTTCATCTTACATTCTTTCTTCAAATAATCAATAGCTTTTTGAAACTCTTAAGGAATTTCAATAACATTTAAATGATCAACACATACAACAATTATGATAAACTCAAATCCAAATATCTTTATAAAAATGCATAGATAAATTGAATTATTTTTATAATCTTCCTTCAATAAATATTTTTTAAGATGATTATTTCACATATGCCTAGACTATTTTAATCCATATGAAGATTTATGTAAATGTATTAAACAATTTTCACAAAAATCTTTACATGCTTTTGACATTTTAAATCTTTCAGAGATTTTCATGTAAATTTTACAACATAGTGAGATATATAAATAAGATATAACAACATCCATTAGACGCATATTTAGTTTTTCATATATTGTCAAACTAATAATTGCATCCATCATAGGAGAATATGTCTCTTCATATAATCAATGTCAACCCTTTTATGAAAAAACCTTTATGCTACAAGTTATGCTTTATATTTGATTACTTCATTTTTTCTGATTTCGTTTTCGCACAAATCCTACTGGCTTTACATCTTTAGGTGTTTGAACAACATGTCCAAAAAAATTCACGTTTTAAAAGTGAATTCCTTTTGGCCAATCATCTATATGTTTACATTCGTTGATAAATTTAAATTCAAGATTTTTATTTTATTATATTATTTTAATTGTAATATTGTATGAAAAAAAGTTATCGACATCTATATCTTTTTGGTTCCATCCTTTTCCCATAGTATAACTTATTGAAATCTCTTTATTATTTTCAATTACTTAAACCTCTTCTAAAGTTCTATGATTAGTTATGTCGTAGGTCTCTTCTAGAGTACTTGTTTCATCAATATGACCATCTTAGTTATTTGTTCCTTTCTTATTTTCTAAGATTTTTTATCTTTGGAATTAATTGGTCTACTACACTTTAGGCATAGCTTACTTTTATTTACATTAATAGACTAATCCTATAAGGGCATCAATTTAGATTGGAGCATTTTCAGCTAGTATATAAGATTTATTAACTTTCTTTAGGTCAATAAACACACTTGATAGTTAATCTGCAATATTTTTGAAAATGTATTGTTTTCTAAATTTCTAGTTCAATTACTTTGTAAGAGGATCCAAATAAGACAATGATAATGCATTCTATATAATTTCTTTTCCATCTACTTATTATCTCCCCTTAATGTTAGGAAAACTATTTTGTCAAAATGACAATCAAAAAATTGTACCACAAATAAAGGGACTCATAATCAACATATATTCTCAACATTCTTTAAGGACTTATCTTTGTATGTTTGTGATAGGGCAATTAGAATATATATTGCACATCTAAAAAGCCTAAGATAAGAAATATTTAGTTCTTGATTAAAAGACAATTGTAACGGGAAAAATTTATAATAACTTGATGGCTTGATATATATAAGTACTGTTACATGTAAAATTGTATATCCTTATATTGAAATAAAAAGTTTTATTCTCACAAATATTGATCTAACTATTAATTAGAGACATTTAATAAATGATTTTGCTAAATCATTTTGTATGAACATAAGCAATATGTTTTTTTTAACTACTATTTCAATAGATATATAATAATCATTAAAAGTGTGAATTATGAACTCACCAGCATTATCAAAACCAATTGTTTTGATTGCATAATCTAAAAATTATGCTTTTAATCAAGTTATTTTAGTAAACAATCCCATAAATGTTAGGTTGTAAATTGATAATAAACATAATGTGGCAATCTTGTAGATGCATCTATTTAGATCATATAATGTTTGAATTATCTAAATGATGGATGAATAGGCCCACGTATATCTCCTTGGATATGTTCTGAAAATATAAGGAATTCAATTCTAACTGTTTTTGGTAATGGTTTAGTAATTAATTTGCTTTGATAACAAGCAGCATATGAAAATTCTTTGAATTAAAGAATCTTTTGATTCTTTAATTGATATTTATGTGAGTTTTTCATAATTTTATACATCATAATTGATGTGAAATGGTCTAATCAATTATTACAAAATAATGATTGCATTTGGATAAGTAAATTTCTAATTTACTATAACATATGTTTCAATTATACTAATAATTATATATTATAAACTAGAGGACATGGTAGACATTTTTTCAATACACATTTTTTCAATACACATTTTTTCTTGATATAACAACTATGATATATAAATATTCAATATTTTTCTCATTTATAGTTTCAATATGATAACTATTGTGATGGATATTTTTGAAGTTTAATAAATTTCTTTAAGAGTTAATAAAAAATAATATGGCTTTATTATGAATCTTGTATCTAATCATAAAATAAGAAATATTCATATTAATTCTTTAGGAACTAAATCATATTATATTCTATATAGTTTTTTAAGAACTAACAAACATTATATTTTTATATTTACTATTACTATTCATTTGTACTACTCATTAATAGTATACTTTAATATTGCTACTACATACAAAAGCATATTCAAAGTATAAAACATAGAGTAATCAAGTTTCTTTAGACATACTCTCACAATATTCCTCCTTTGAAAAAATCATCATGTCTTATGCATATATTCTCTTTTCAAATTATTACAAGGATTGTGAGTCCATTTCTAAAATATTTTTTATCCAATTTTTCATGAAAAATTAGCTAGAAAACAGAAATAAACACTTTATATATTTAACAAAATTGCTTGATTTTCTTCTTTTAAAGTATTTTTTATATTGGTAACAATAAAATGAATTTAACATCAAATACTTATAATAAGTATTTTTCTCAAAAAAATTAAGCATTATTAATTCATGAAAATATATCATTTTCTTAATTCAAATGTCCGTCTATAAGATATTTTTTTAAGTGATAAATATACAAAGAATTTAATTATAGATAGAAAATAACAAGTAAGTATAAAATGAATACATTTTGTTTTTTTAGTTCATCTTAATAAAGGTTAATGGTTTATATATATATATATATATATAAAGATTGTAATTGGTTTTCTCTCTTATAATTTAAAAAAAATTACAAATAAATTGTCATAATAAACAATATAACCATTCAACATCTTATAATTTTCTACGCTTCTTGATGGCTTTCAGCTTTTTCCATTTTAAAAGAATTAATAACCATTTGTTTATGTGGCTTCTAGCCATATCATATTATTGCTTATAATTTTATTTCAATAATCATGACTAGTTATTATTAACTTTTAATATCTCATTTATTCATAGGTCATGTGTCATAAATAGGCATTAACTTACTCATAAATATATTGAATTTGGAGAATTTCCAAAAATGTTTTTAGCTTTCAGGTTTATATCAAAAAAAAAATTTTATGGTCACCAATTCATAAAAATATGCCACAAAATTTTCCATATATTTACACTATTTATTTGATCTAATCATGTCATCAAATTGATAATCATATTATGAATATCAATAAGTCTTGGATTTATAGATTATTTATATATAATATAAAGTATTGAATATATAGATAGTCAAAAATAAGAATAAAATTTTTTTATACGTTAATGTAATGAAAAATAAGTTGCAATGATTAACACCTTATACTAATTTGTTAGATATTTGTGTTGATAATGTGTTGTAAAATTAAAAAATATATATAAAAAATATAACAAAAATAAGAAAAAAAATTAAAAGAAGAAAGGAAAAGATAACTTTTGTTCACTTAAACCTTTTTTGTACTTAGTATATAACATTTATTTATAAATTTTCAATTATAAAAATAAACTTATAAATTACAATAACATAAATAAAAAAATACCTACTATTAAACTTATAATCCATTCACATGTAGATTATTTAAAAGTTATATAATACCTACTATTAAATATGAAAAAGAATCTTAAAATCAAAATTTTAAGAATTATGAATATTTACGCAATTATATTATTTATAACAAAATATCTTTATTTCAAATATGGAATTTCTTATTAGAAAAGTATTATTTTAGAAAGCATGTGAGCAGCTCGTGACTCTCCCCGTGCCGTTGCCCTGGGCATAACCCACACGCATACGGAAGGCCGAGGCATAGACGAACCAGTTCTCAGTTCTTAGTCACCCTCGAAGAATTGCTGATAGAAATGGCAGTGAGAGCAGCCATACTTCGCCATGTCCGGGTGCCGGTGCAAATCCTTCCTATGGCCGCTCCAAAATTGCAGCCCTGGAATGGTTTCTTCCGGTCTATGTCTTCACACGATGATCATATCACCAAAGAAGAGGTCATCGAAAGAGTCCTCTCTGTTGTCAAAGATTTCCCCAAACTCGATCCTTCCAAGGTCTCATTCTCCTCCCTTCCCTCGCTTCAATGTGATTTGTAGTCTTCTAGGCTTTAGATTAATGTGAGAAAGGAGAAATGTGAACTTCACATCTTAAATCTGTCGATTAATTTATATGGATTGATGCCGCACGGATAATGTCTTTTTGGTTGCCTTGAAAAATTTTGGATGAAATTAATTGAAAGACTTTATAAAAGATCTGAGGTGAAAGAGCGAATTGGGTAAATATTATTCAGCTGAGAATCGATTGAATTGAGATGATTTTATCATTTTAGAGACTAGATGTGACCAGGGAATAATGCAGCTTAAGTTTCTTTGCTGCCGTTTTTCAACGAATTTGTTAGCCTACAAATTTAGGCTGGCGTTTAACTGCTTGAGGAGGTGTATCTTTTCTGGGTTCCTTGTAAATGGGGGTAAATGTTCGACTGCTTTTGATTAAGATTAGGTAAAATGTCTCCATAGCGGCATGTTGATAAATATTTTGGTTCATATGTTGTTTTATTCTGCTCTTCTTAGCCTGACTTTCCTCTTAAGTTGAGACTTAAATTCAATGTGCTGGTCTTTCTTTGGTACTTTTAGGTATATAGAGGAATCAATTCGTGAGAATTTCTGACATAAAGAATATTTTGGTTGTTGTACCATTTTAGAGTTCTGTTTGACATCCCTCTGTAATGCTTGGGAACTTTTGCTGACTTGTACTTGTGTGACTGAATCTAGTCATGATTTCTGGGAGCAGTGAACTAATACTTCGTTTGTATGTCTTTTGGTGCATGGTAGAACATTTAAACTTTGCTGCTTTTAAGGTTTTTAATTGGAAACCTTTTGATGTCATATTGTGTCATCCTCAAATGAAGCAAACGCTTTCTGACAATTTTAGCTGAAATTGAAACCTTTTAAATTCTTCTCATCAGCTTGTTTTTATTTGACACATTCTCTAACAAGATAAAGTAAATAAACTATATTACAAACTCTCACTGTGTCTTTGAAGGATTTTTCTTTCTTTGATACAGCAATCTTGCACTGACATTTTCCTTCATTTTTCTCATTTCTTTACTGTTTTTTATTTTTTAAAGGGGATTTCTGATCTTTCACTTCAAAATTTTTCTCTCTATTATTAAAGTATTTCTTTCTTATAGTAATAAAAGACTCTCAAGTACGATATAAATAATAACTTAGTTGTAACCCTGTAGCCAAGAATAATTTTATGAAATAACAACTGTTTCCCATACATCCTGAGTTCAGAAAATAACATCAAATAAATTGATCTTTTCCAATACGAAGTGATTGGCTTACATTGCTCAGGGTGGTCTTTCAGTCTTTATTTCTGCTTCAATCCCTGTCCACCTAGAGAGAAGGCTGATAGAGATGAGGCTATTGGAAATTTTTTTTACATAACCCTGAACATAAATTTTATATGATATGTACTATGCTTTTTCCTTTCCTCAGGGCACATGCTTTTAAAATGTGCTGGCTGTGGATTAGGTTGGTCTAATAAGCTAAGTCAGTATTAAGTCATGTCGCATCATAATGTAGTGGGAAAGTTTTAATGCGCTATTAGAGATACTCCAGCTCCATTTCTGTAGGAGTTATGAAAAGGCTGATGGGATGTACATCTAAAATCTTCTTTCATGAAAATATAATAAAAGCTGCTGTGAATTGTATGAGATTAATTTTTATCTAAAAAAAATCGTATATGATTAATAAATTAGGAAGATTATTGTGAAACTACTAAAAGTATCAAAGATTACAAAAATATATTATTACAAGTTTAAATGAGGATAATACAATGTTAGCATACAATACAAATGAAGGTTTTTTGGTATTTCATATTGTTGACTATGACAACCTCAAACAGCTTTGAGAAGCATCCCCTAGAAGGAAAAGCACCTGTTGCTTTTAAAAAGCAACAGAATAAATACCTTATATAAATTACCAAACATAAATTTAGCCTTTTGCTTCCGAAAGGAATTGAGAGCGAAAGCTGCAGCAGTCACATATGAGACCACAGAATGAACCATCTTTTGTTGTGCTCTTTTACGTAGAAAATGGAAAATTCTAAAATGTATTTTCATTTGACTGACTTACAAATTTTTTTCCAGACTATCTCCTGAGCATAAAGGTCATCAAAGACCTTGCTTTAGTGACTTCTAAGCTTGTTTTTGGACAGTAAGGAATTAAAGCTGAAAGTCTAAATACCTGTACTTCAAGAAGTAGTTTCTAATTAATATCAGATAGTTTTCTAATGTTATCATGAATTTCCTTTCTGGTGCCTGGCTGCATGTAGTTTATATGAATGGCTAAGATTTGGTCTCTTTAATAAACAGTGGGTGTGTCCAGTGGACTTAGACCTTTTAGGAGCTATTAAGTTCAAGGTTTTTGGGAGTGTTGCATTTGCAGGCTTGTGGTGTCTATCCTTAGAATGGAATGCGAGAGTTTTTAACCAGAAGTTTTGCCAGCCAAGTCTTCCTTGGGAAAGAATGATTTTTATGGCCTCCCTTTGGGTTTCAGCAAATGGTTTTGGTAGGAGAGTTTCCCATATGGACCTGCAAAGGGATTGAGAAGCCCTTTTGAGCTGATGTTTGTTCAGAGTTTTACTTGTGGGAGGATTATAATTGTTGTATTACTTTCTTTTCTCATCAAGAAATTATTTTTCTATCAAAAAGATTTGAATGTTTCTCCAGAACCCAAAGTAAAGTGCAGTCTGCCAAAGCTAGAATGCTCTCTTTTCATCATAAATTTTTTCTACACCTCCTATTCATCTATAGATCTACCAATAGAGGTATTGCAGTTACTGTCCTCTTTAATTTAATGTTCATCCTCATTCTCGCTGGCTGAAATTGTCCACCCATGTCTCCCATTTTGCGTTTTGGTCATGCAGCCTTCTTGCGTATTGCAATCCACGTTGGTAAAGAAATATATTATGGGATTTACTTGTTTTTCCCTGTACCTCAGGTGACTCCAGATTCACATTTCCAGAGCGATTTGGGTCTGGATAGCTTGGACAATGTGGAAATTGTAATGGCTCTAGAAGAGGAGTTCAAGCTGGAGATCCCAGACAAGGAAGCTGATAAGATTGACTCCTGTCATCTTGCTATTGAGTATATCTCTAATCATCCCATGGCTAGTTAAATTATGTGTTTCTTTTTGATATTTTCGTTTCATGTATTACTAAACACCAATGCAAGCTTCCCCCCACCTTTTCTTCTAGATGTTTCTGGAACTTGGTTTTCTCTTTTACCTTTCTTCTTTATAATTGGAGGGAAGGGGGTGGCGTCGTGGAAAATAATGTGAACCTGTTTGAGAATGAATTGGTCAATCAAGATTTGGGTTCTAAAGGATTATTGTTTAAACTTTGAAATTTTGATTTCTACCAGTAAATCTAGTATTCATCTTGTCAGAAAGGGTCAAATTTAGATCACGAATCAGTGTTTATAACCTGGGGTAAAATAAAGTTTTATTACCCTCTGGTATTGCCCATTTTCACTCTACTATTAAGTGGTTCAAAACTTTGTACTGAGTACTTTATGCTTTGCTATGTCAGCATTTTGGTATCTTATGTTTGAATTTTGTCAAATATTTGACGAAATCTGTTGCGAAGTACGCGATTTCATATTTTGTTCCATATTCTTAATTTCTGAGTATAGACACATAACTTAAGTCAATGCTTTCATATTTAAGAATCTTTTACCCAAAAAAAAAATCAGAGAATGCAAATGTTCAAGAGCTCCTGTGCAATTTTTGTCCTCCAATTGGCACTTCAACAAATGCAATATTCAAGTTGTGGTGACAAACCAGTAAATAGCAAAGGGCATGGATAACAACTGAGAAGAAGCATTTGAGTCTGCGCGTTGAAGTACTTGATTTCATATTCTTCATTTAGATAGCCCGGTAATTTACGGTGCCAAGTTTTAGTTCCATAATGATTAAACATAGGGGGGGCCACGGCTACATCGCTAGGAAATGTTTTATAAAAAATTTTTTAAAGTAAATTTGACCTATGAACAATAAATGAATTAAATAAAGTATAAATAGGTATATAATCATGTCAATAATAAGTTTTATTAAAAATGTACTAATATTTAAAAATCTATTAACACATTTATATGTCTAAACATAAATTTTCCAGCTTTATATCAATCATCATGTTTATTGATAGGTCATGTTTATTAATAGGCCAACTTAAATGTAGATCTCTTAAACCACCACAATACAAGATCAAAATACATCCTTTAGTACCCCTGCAGTAGGAGATCCAAGAGCACTGCATGCATTAAGGAATTTTAACGCCATTTTTATTTTATTTTATTTATTTTTTAGGGTTTAGGATTTAATGGAAAATATAAAAATTATAACTCCGAAAAAAAAATTACAGTTTACCAATTTTAATTGTATTATACAGTTAAAATTTGTATAGCATAGTTTTTTTTAGTTAAAATTTTTATTTTCACAATTATAATTTTTATTTTTTTTCATTAAATTCTAAATCGTAAAAAAATAAAAATAAAAAGCTTTAAAACATCTTATTGCTTGCCGTGCAATTGAATCTTTTAGGGGATCCAAACGCCAAAATAGTCAGCATTGGAAACGTCCTACCCTTATCCAAGTCAAAGACTTTGTTATATGCGCCTACATTCTTGCACAAACAAACAACCGAGCTATCTTTGTTAGAATGTGGTCCGATAATGAAATAAATAATTAAATTTTATTTTTAATTTAAATAATTGAAGATAATTATATATTTTTAAAAATGTATTATTGTTTTAATAACAAAATATATCTTAGCCATACGTTTGGTTATGTGATGGACAGACATACTACATTAAGAGAATTTAATATACACTTAAATAGACGATATGTAAAGCCACAGTTATCTATTTTATAAGAAAAACTTGGTGTACCAATTAAGAAAGTAGGAGGGGAGAGAAACCAATCAAGTAAAATAATTTGCTATGGCTTCTTCTTTTAGACTAAGCATGTATCTTGATTTAATTGTATAATCATGAATATCCAAGATTTAGGATTTAGGCTTTTATTTATAATTGAATTTTTATAATTAAATATAACAACTCGTATCAGAGCGTGATTTAAGATTTTATGATTTTCCATAAATTAAGAATGATTATTTATGTATTTCATGAAAAATTGATGTCAGCGAATGATACTGATTACAATTAAGATATAATGTTTTTTCTTCTTTTTTGCTATTTTACATTATGTGATTCAGGATAGTGGCAAATATAAGAATTACATGATTTTAGCATTATCCCACATTGACATTAACCTATTGCGATGTGTATGAATTAGATCAATCAGTACATTTATATGTATGAGTTATGATTCATGTGTATGGCAGAGATTTTGGCATTATCCCACATAATTTATATGTCATATGACAATAACATGATGTGATTCATGATTATAATCAACAATGTTTTTTTTTTTGTTTCTTCCTTATTATTATATATATATATTTGTTTTAGAATAATATTAATTATTTAAAATTCATCTTAAAAAAAGAATTATCATTATGTGATTTGAAATTTATTTTAATGATAATTTGTTAGTAACTAAAGTGGCCAAATTTTAAGGATAATAAATTTCAAATGAAGATAATCATAAAGTTTAGGAACAAAATGCATAATAATTATCTTTTATGCATTATTAAGTAAATGCCTATTATTGTAAAATTTAAGTTTGTTAATTGTTAGACTTTTAAGATTTACGGAAATGCAAATCAATTGCTTTGCAAATAATGAACATGAAAGTAATAAATATATATTTGTTTATCCAAAGATGACATATGTATTCAATTAAGAATTTCAATTGACTAATGAAGATAAATTACTGCATTTAAATTATGATAGTATATTGTAGAATCTACACAAAGGAGAGTTATAATATATTTTGATTATATTATTGATTATTTATCTGAATCTATATGAACCTCTAAATTTTGAGAAATTATGTGTTAGTTTGCCAATTGTTACTCTTCATTCACAAGCTTCATTTGTTGCTATATTTAATGGTTTGGCCTTTTTTGAATGGTGCAAAAAAGTCAAGTTTCACTTAGGTGTTTTAAATCCTAACTTGGCACTTTTAGAAGATAATCCCATTGCTATTACTAATTCAAGCAATGAGGAAGAAAGGTCACATCAAAAAGTATAGGTATGTTTCAACCTATGAAGTCTAATGTTTGTAAGAATACTATTGCCAGCAACATCAACATAACTATCCCACAAACAAAAAGTGCAGAGGAATATTTTTAGCTTATGGAATAACGCTTTCGCACTGTAGACAAGGCACTTGCTGGTAGCTTGATAGAAAAACTCATGGCCATGAAGCTTGATGGGTCACGAGGCATGCAAGAACATATCATTGAGATGACTAATATTGCAACAAGATTAAGATCCTTAAGGATGAATGTGGTTGACTCCTTTATTGTGCAATTCATTTTGAACTCACCTCCTCCTAAATATGGGTCATTTCAAATCAATTATAGCATTATTAAGGATAAGTGGAACATTAGTGAATCAACTAGTATGCTAGTTCAAGAAGAAACAATACTAAAGAAAGAAGGAAGTCATTTAGTTAACCTTACAAGTTAAGGACCTAGTAAAGGACTTCAGATGAAAGCCAACAAGTTCAGAAAAGAAAAATTTTAGGCCACCCTCCTAGTAGAACACTTATAAAGGTTATTAAGGAATGTAATGTCAAATCAGTCAATGAAAATTTTAGTTTTTGTTAGGCATGTTAATATGGCAAATCACATTTCATACCATTTAAATTATCTTAATTCTGTGCATTTCAACCCATGGAACTTATTCACTCATACCTCTGGAGAACTTCACCAGTCACTTCAACAAATGGTTTCAAATTTTACATCTTGGTTCTTGATGATTACAACAAACATATATGGATTTTTCCCTTAAAACACAAGAATGAAGCCTTGACTACTTTTATTCATCTCAAGCAAATTATAGAAAATCAACTTTTACATAAAATTAGAATCCTGCAAATTGATTAGAAAGGTAAATTTAGAAGCTTCATAGGCCTGTTATAATAGTTTGAAATTCAATTTCACCATTCTTGTCCTCACACTTCTTCCCAAAATGGAAGAGCAGAGAGGAAACATAGACATGTTTTGGAGTTAAGACTGACACTGATGGCACAAGCAAAAATGCCACTCAAATATTGGTGGGAAGTTTTTCAAATAGAAACCTATTTGATCAGTAAGCTACTAACAAAAATTTGTTGAGGAGTTTCACCATTCTTCAAGCTATTTAATTCAACTGCAATTTACAAGGCCCATATGACTTTTGCCTGTGCTTACTTCCCTTATCTTAGGCCATACAATAAGCATAAATTGCAATATCACACCACTAAGTGTGTATTTTTTTGTTATAGCAACAATCATAAGGGATATAAGTGCTTAGGCCTAACCAGTAGAGTCTATATTTCTAGTCATATTGTATTTAATAAGAATGACTTTCCTTTTGCCTCAAGTTTTATAAATACAAGGCAAGTACTTGAAGAAGAAGTTATTTTTCCTGAAATTTTGTTGAAACCACTAATTGCCTCTACTATAGCACAAGCTGGTTCTTCATAAATCTTACCTGTTTTGGGGTCTGATTTTAGTGAATTTCAAAGCTCGCCCCTGCTAGGAACTAATTAGCATAGTACTCAATCCAATAATGCTTCATCAACAAGTCCTAATATTTATAGTACAAACAAAAAGGTGACATGTGACAGTGATTTACGACCAAATACAAATGAAGATGCAGAGCTAAAACTAATTGAACATAGACTGATCACTAGAAGCAAAAGTGGAATTTTAAAACCAAAATTTTCCTTCATTAAAGCTGTCACAATGCCATTACAATCTAACAACAATATTGACATTAAACTAATTAGTGTAGTAGAAGCAATGAAATCTCCCAAATGAAGACAAGAAATGATTGATGAATATAATGCACAAATAAGGATTGGCACTTGGACTCTAGTTTCATTCTTAAGATAGGAGAAATTTGTTGATTGCAAGTGGGTTAGATGGATTAGTTCAAAGGCATAAGGCCAAACTGGTTGTAAAGGGATTTCAACAAGATCTTGACATTGACTTTGGTGAGACCTTTAGTTTAATTGTCAAGGTTGCCACATTCAAGATTATTCTTACATTTGCTATTGGCTTTAACTAGGAAATTAGGTATCTTTATATTAATAATGCCTTTTTAAATAGATTCCTTTAAGAAAAGGTCATCATGATAAAACCTAAGGGATTTCAAAACTCTAATAAGTCTGTTCATGTGTATAGATTGACAAAAGCTACTTATGGGCTAAAATAAGCACTTAGAGTGTAATTTAAGAGACTTAGAAGTACATTACTTGCTAGGGTTTTAAAAACTCAAAAGCAGATAGTTCACTATTTGATTTCAAGGACAAGAATCAAGTCATCTTCATATTTATATATATAGATGACATAATTGTAACTAGAAGCTATTCTAATTATCTCAGGGACTTTGTTTAAAGGCAAAATAGTTTATTTTCATTAAAGGACCTAGGCCACTTCATTATTTTCTTAGAATTGAAGTTTATAAGGATGAAAGTGGTCTTTATTTGAAGTAAGGGAAATATATCTCAAATTTGCTAAGGAAGTTTGAGCTCTTCATTGTATCACCTTGCCCAACTCTTATGGTGGCAGGAAGGTCTTACTCGATTAAAGAGAGAGAACCAATGAAGAATCCCTCTTTGTTTGGAAAAGCTATTATAGTATTTCAGTACTTGACAAATAGTAGCCCAAATTTGAGCTTTGCCATTAATAAGCTCATCTAATTCCTTAGTGCTCCAACAAATGTCCAGTGACAAGCAATGATAGAAAATCTATTACAAGATATTGTGTTTTCCTTAGTGAGTCATGGTCTTCAAGAAAACAATAGGTTATTACTCGTTCAAGCACTGAATTCGAGTATAAAGCATTAGCTTCTCTAGCAATAGAACTTGTTTGGATACAATCCTTGCTAGCAGAAATTGAATATCTTGTTAAACAAGTTATTGTTATCTGGTGTGATAATTTAAGTACTTTAGCTATAGCATCCAACCCTAGTTATCATATCAAGACCAAACATATGGAATTGGATATACATTATATCCAAGGTAAAATTCTAAAAAAGTCATTATTGATTCATTATATGCCATCCTTTAAACAAGTTGCTAATTGTCTCACTAAAGCTCTAAGTCACTCAAGATTTTAGGAACTGAAACAAACTCGGAGTGAACACATCACCCTCTTGTTTGAAGGGAGTGTTAAAACTAATTAGCTAAATGTATGGCTATGCATATGTGTTGTATAGAGTAATTCCTTTAGTGCATTTTGTTATGCTTACTGCATTAGTTAGTTTTCAATTTGTGTAAATATATTTTGTAATGACACCTAGCAAATGTATATCAAACATGTATTATATATAGAGATGAATAATATTGGCTCAATACTAAGTATCAAAGTATTTTCTCATACACTTTAAAATATTCATCTTTCTACCTTTCAATAAAAATCTTCATCTTTCTATCTTTCAATAACAATAGCAGAGTTTTGAGGTATAATGTCAGGCCTTAAGTTAGCTTGGGAACATAACTATAAGAATATAATGGTATAAACTAATTCTCTAGCAACAATCTTGCTTGTTAAAAATGGGTATAATCCTTATCACCTTTGTTTTAATATGGTCTCAAACACAAGAAGCTTTATGGGTTAATAATGGGATGTCATATTGCTCCATATCTATTGAGAGGTGAACTATAATGCAGACTAGCTAGTGAATTATGCTCACTCTCTCCCACTTGGATACTAGAGGTTTATAGATCCTCCAACTTCCTACAATGCTTACTTGCATGGAGATTTTTAGGGTGTGGCCTTGTTTTAATATGGTCTCAAAAATAAAAAGCTTCATGGGTTAACAATAGGTGTTGTGTTGCTCCATATCTATCAAGAGCTAAATTACAGTGCAAACTAGCTTGCGAATTATGCTCATTTTCTTCTACTTGGATATCAAAGGTCTACAAATCCTCTGACTACTTGTGATGCCTATTTGCATATAGATTTTTAAGATATGACCTTCTCATATCTAACTATTTGCTAATTTGTTATTGTGTTCCTTGGGATTTTGTACCTCCATTTGTTCGAAAATTATATGGGGTGTAATAGTCAACAAACAAACAAATAAATAAACAAGTTTTTTTCCACTATGTGGAGTCAGTTACATAGATCAAATCACATAATAAAGTTCTATAATGAATCATATTTTTACACAAACTATTTAAATCTAAACCCTTAATAATTTCGCCTATAATTTTTTTTTTCTTATTTGTCTTCTTCTACCTCTAACTATTAGAGTATTCCCTATATGATCTACTATCTTTATTAAGGCTTCTATAAGTCTTCTCTGTACATGTCCAAATTATTTAAAATGTAATTCTATAATATTTTCTATAATATGTACAACTTCAATTTTCTCTCTAATGCATTCATTTTTAATTCTATCTTGTCTAATGTATTCAGTCATCTAACGTAACATTCTCATATCTGCAACATTGAGATTATTCTGTTATTATCTTTTTATTACCCGACACTCAGTCCCATACAACATTGTAGGTCTTATAGTTGTGCAGTAAAATTTATCCTTAAATTTGAGTGATATTCTTCTATTACAAATAACACCTAAAACTCTCCTCCATTTCATCCACCCTACTTAAATCATATGGTTTACATCTTCTTCTATTTCCCTATCATATTGTATGATGAATCTAAAATACTTAAATAGTATAACTTGTGATATGATATATTCTCCAATTTTCACTTATACACTAAAATTAGTGTGCCTCTTGCTAAACTTATATTTTATATATTCTATTTTATTTTTATTTAAACAAAATACATGTGCTTCTAAAGTTAATCTCCATATTTCTAACTTCTCATTTATTTTCTCTATTGACTCACCAACTATGACAATATCATTTGCAAAAGACATGCACTGTAGCACCTACTCTTGGATATGTTCAATTAGTACATTCAAAACTAAAGTAAAAAGATAAATGCTTAAAATTAACCCCTTATATAGGTTATCAGAAAATCTTCTGTGGCCCCACTTTTTATTTTCACACTAGTTGTAACTCCATCATATATATCATAAATTGTTCAAACATAAGTAATACGAACTTATTTTTTCTTTAGAACTTTCTATAAAACCTCTCTCGGCACCCTATCGTATGTCTTATCCAAATCAATAAATATCATATGTAAATTTTTTTTATTCTCTCGATATCTCTCCATTAATTTTTATAGCAAGTATATCACTTCTATAGTCGACTGATCTAACATAATACTAAATTGAGTCTCTATAATATGAGTCTCTTGCCTTAATCTCCATTTAATTATCTTCTCTCATAACTTCATAGTGTGGCTCATGAGTTTAATTCTCTTATAATTTGCACATTTTTGTATATCTTCTTTATTCTTATAAATAAGGATTAAAGCACTTCTCCTCTATTCATCCGGCATTTTCTTAGACCTTATAATCTCGTTAAACAACTTTGTAAGTCAACTTATACCTTTCACTCCTAAATCCATCCATATGTCAATAGGTATATTATTTGGTCCAACTATTCTACCATTTTCTATCCTCTTTAATGCTTTTTTTATCTCTAATTCTCGAATCCTATGATAAAAAATATAATTTTGAATATCTTCTTTAATGTTTAGCCTATCCGAGTGCAATAAAGTCCCATGTCCTTTACTAAATAACTTATGAAAATAATTCTTTCCCCTTTCCTTGATATCTTATTCCATAACTAAGACTTCTCCTTCTTTATCCTTAATACATTTTACTTGGTTCATGTCTATTATCTTTCTATCTCTACTTTTAGTTAGCTTATAAATATTTCTTTTATCAACTTTAGTACCTAAAGATTAGTATAACCTATCAAATCTCTAACTCTCAGCTTCACTTATTGCCTTCTTAGTATCTTTTTTAGTTATCTTATATTTTTTTTAATTTTCATCATTTTTATACAAAGATCACACTTTATAATACTCCCTTTTAACTTTAACATTAACCTTATATTGCATACTTGCATCCTACCACCAAGATTCTTTATTATTAGGTCCAAACCTTCTTGATTCATTCAATATTGCTTTTGCCACATTTTTAATCTCTTTAGTCATCCTATTCCACATATCATTTGTACTTTCTTATGCCTCTCAAAACCCTTCTTCCAAAATCCTTCTTCGCAAACTATTTTCTTTATTCCCTTTCAATTACTACCACTTGATCGTTGACACTCTACCTTAGCCTTTATTCTTTATTTTTCTCTTAACTTGAACATCCATAATTAAGACTTTATGTTGGGTAGTTAAACTCTCTCCAAATATAACTTTACAATTTATGTAGAGCTTTCTGTCTGCTTTCTTTATTAGAAAAAAAAATTAATTTGAGAGCATCTCTCCCTTAACTTTTATATGTGATAAGATGCTCCTCATACTTCTTAAAACAACTATTATTTATTGTAAAGTTGAATGCTAATAAAGAAAACAAACATAATTTTACCCTCTATATTTGCTTCCCCTAAGCCAAACTCCCATGTAAACCCTTGTAACTTCAAAATACACTCCTTACATGACCATTAGGATCCCCTCTTATAAGAATCTTTTTTTATAATGGTATTCTTGAATTAAACCTTCTAAATCTTTCAAAAACTTTATCTTGTGTTGTTTTTCTAACCCTATTTGTAGTGTATAAACACTAATAATATTAAAGGTTTTATTTTTCTTATGAACTTTAACGCTATGATTCTATCTCTTAACATTTTTACATCCATAACAATATTTTTTTCAATGTTTATCTATAATTATACCTAACCCATTTTTTGATTTAATTACCAATGTACCAAAATTTAAAACTTGAGGTGTCTAATTTCTTCACTTTTTTCTACTTATTTAATTTCTTGTAAACACATAAAATTGGTTTTCATTAAATCATAGTATTTACTATTTCTATTGATTTACCTATAAGTAAGTTTAAAAATGAATTATACTCTTATGAATTAACTTTTTTACCTACATTCGTTCATGAAAATGTAGAAACTCTTGCTTTTTTTTTACTATACCCAAACATCAATGCAATGGCTTTTACTAATTTAACACTATACTTGAGTTATACAGTACATTACTTTTGGATATTGACATAACATTAATTCTAACACATCAATGATTTATGACATAAAGATTTGACAAAACTTTACATTCGCATAACACTCCTTTTTTTTTCCCTAGACTTTGGGACCGGTTATGAAATGATTTGCATCAAAATATAACATAAACAAAGTTATGGGTGATAATAGTCACTTCGAAAAATTATAATGAGAAATTTTTAAATAAAAAAAAAGAATTGAATTAAGAAACATAAGAGGATCAAAACATTAGTTTACTCCATATATTTGGAGTAGCTGCACAAAAATAGAGATACTTAAGAAGAATGTAATATATTATCACTTGCCCAAGAGAGTAAAAATTTAAATTTAAATTATAACTTCATGCTGCAGTATTTTTGAACATATTAAAATATGTGTTAAGTATATCCAGTGTTGTAGAATGGATCGCCAGTTCACAGTACGTAACAATTATGTAATATTTGGATGCTGGAAGAGATTATCAGGGAGTTAAGATGGATCTTAATTAACGGTTATGTTATTGAATGGTGTGACACTTGAAAACAAGTAGGCGTCAACTTTGTAGGAAGTTGCCCAATTCCAAAACATGTATTATATTCTCATAGTATTAAAAAAATTGAGTATTATTATCAATTATATTTTGAAAAGTATTTTATTTAAAATTTAATTCAATTATAATTTAAAATTAAATTACATGACTTTCATAAAAAATAAAATAATTAAATAATGTAGTGATATATAAACAATCAATAACATTTAGTGCTCAACTGAAGTAGTGAAAATAAACTAGTCACTTTGTGCTTTCATAAACCAAGAGAGTATATGTTGTCCCTTTCAATTGGACATTTGTGTAATTGAAAATTTTGCTTTCTACGGAGATGTGGGTAGTTAAAAGAAAATAATCTGTATTCTTAACCTTGATTTACCGGAAGGTAACCATTCCAGGTGGGACCCAAAAAAAAAATTTTACTACAAAACGGCATAATTCTTCCGAAAGAGAGGTGGAAAGCTGAACATGATTATGAACTAAGAAGACACAAGTTACTTGTCGAGTGTATAAATTATACAAATTAAGTGTTTCTAGAGACCTCATATTCCAGAATGGTGCTTCATAAGATTCATCTCCATGGGTTCCTCAACCACAAATGTCTTGTGGGAGGAATTTCAGTCTTCATCAACGTAGCTTATATATATATATATATATATATATATATATAGCCATCATTTTTCGCCTGGAAGGTATACTTCTGGTTACAAATCTATTTAAAATAAATAAATAAGTACATATTCACCTCGTTTAATATGTAAAATAAAAAAGAAAATAAAAAGAAAAAAATATAATTTTGTAAATAAAAAATAATTTTTATACTCCTCCTTTATTTGTATAATAAAAAATAGATATTATTAAATAACTACAAAAATATAATAAATACTACATCCAACTTCGAAAAAGAAATCTTACAAACAATCAAATACAGTGATAAAAAGTTCTCTAAAGAAAAAACAATTAAAATCTTAAAAGAAAAGAATAAGGAATATCAGCAGACTTATTGTAATCATATTTAAAACTCAAGTATAACTAAAATTATATCTAATAATATACGGTCAAGATCTATTGCAACTCATGAGCTAATAATGCCAAATGAAAGACTATATATAATTATATTATAACAAGCACTTAAACAACGTACAATTCGCCCTATCAATGCGCTAAAAGTTTCATTTACGCTGAAGAACGGAGGCAATAAAAATCATACTAGTGATCACTTCAGCTATAAAAATTCAAATATTACGTCAACCATCACTTCAACACAAAAGTTTAGATTATTAAGTAAAAATTTGTAAATCATTTTTAAAAGAAATTATAACTACACTTGAAATTTAAATAAATTATACTTACATTTTTTTTGTTTCATAAATTACATTTAATTCCCTTGAAATTTAATATATATTACTAAAACCCCTTCATTACTTTACTTTCTGTAAATAAAAAAACAATTTCATTTAACAAAAAATAAATTAAAAAAGAAAGTTTTAACTCAGAGGATTAATGTAATTTACTTTAATTTTCTTTTACAATAGACAACACATACTCGGTGTAATCTTGAATGTCAATGCATACCAGTCTAAATTTATGTTCAAGTTGACATATAATTAATGAATAACATTTCGCACTCAACTTGTCCTCAGACCAAATAAGATGACATTAGATTCCAACTAATTCTCATATGTGAAGGCATTGTTGCCACAAACCGGAGAACATCAGGATTCAGGCCATCTGAAGAGTGCAATTCTTCCGATCTTCTATTCAAAACATGCAAAAACTTAGCAATGTTGGGAAGTACAAGTTCTCTGCAGTGAAGATGCAACAGGGGGACCTTGGATAAAACGCTTCCCTTCTGAACATCCAGGCCTTCTGGCCTCCGCAACTTATATGGTTTTCCAGTTGTCGGCTCAATATCGACTCGAGGCATCTGTTTCCATCGGCTGTGCACAAACCAGCCGTACTTGTAGTCACCAACTATCGGTGTGCCAAGTGCTTCAGCACAATGAACACGCAACTGCGAAAGAAGAATAGAAATTAAGATTACATAAAATAAGCTATCTGCTATAACTGAGCATATATTTTGCAAATCATCAACGCAAGGAATTAGAAGTCACCTGTCATAATTCCTATCAGACAAAAACGAATCCAAGATGCAATTAATAGATAACTAAAGGATCCCATAAGTAGTATGAAAGCGTGAAAAAATAAATGGCAATTATTTCCATCCCAATTGCACTCTCTACCTTGTGCATTAAATACATTATTGCAAGGCTTATATATACCTTTGATCCCTCTAGTTTTAGAAAAGTTTCAATTTAGTCCTTTCAGTTCAAAACCAAACAATCTTAACCTTGCATTCTCTAGAAAGTTCCAATTAGGCCCTTCCATCAGATCTCCATAAGTTAACAGGACCTTAAATTTACAGCCTGTCAACTATGTGAACTAACATTTTCCATGAGGTAGTCCAGATTGACACATTGGCTTCCAAATATCACACGATGGGCATATTGGGGCATCTCACATCTGCCATTTCACACTGCACAAAAAGATGGGTATATAATACCTCAATTGCTTCACAACTTTGCACAGCATCAAAAGCTCTTATATAATAGTCGAATTAATTCTTGAATTCAAGCACAACTCTAAAGAACCCCTAACAATAACATTAATCTGATCTTTTCTTTCAACTTGCAGATGGTCTGCCAAAGCAGCTCGGTTACCAGGAAGAACAATAACAAAATAAAGAACCACTGGCATAGCACTCTTAAGAAGCACTTCCAACACAACTCATTCACAAATGAAAAGGCTTAACTCTCCAAATCAAAGGATCATGAGCCAGTTGAATCCAGGCACGAGGGACTCAGGTTATTCTCAAGGCATTCCAGCAACTTCCCGGATCCCCAATACTGGCCCATTTTCCCCTTAGTCATCATTGAGCAAAATCTCTGGCACGACCACAGAGAACATAGCTGCCACTAATGAAAATTTTTTTCTGGAAGACGACTTCGGTTTTTTATTTTCTTGTTAATGCATACACCATTGAAGGGCATAAGATTTTATTACAATCAGATAAGTTAGACACTAAAGAAGAGGATCAAAATTATATTTTTTATCGTAGGATTCAAGCGTCAGAGGTAAAAGAAGTATTAAAACAAATGAAGAATGGCAAAGCAGTTAGACTGGATAATATACTTATTGAAGTATAGAAGGGTTTAGGAGTGAAAGACATAAGTTGGCTCACAGTTATTTAATGAAATTATGAGATCTAAGAGAATGACAGACGAGTAAAAGAGAAGTATTTTAATCCCTATTTATAAAAGTAAATGAGACATTCAAAATTGTGCAAATTATAGAGGAATTAAACTTCTAAGCCACACTATGAAATTATGAAAAAGAATAATTGAGCGAAGGTTAAGAAAAGAGACTCAAGTTACGGAGAATCAATTTAGTTTTATATCAGGAAAATCAACTATGGAAGCAGTATATTTATTGCAAATATTAATAAAAAGATATCGAAAGAATCAAAAAGATTTACACATGGTGTTTATTGATTTGGAAAAAGCATATGATAGAGTGCCAAAAGAGATTCTATAAAAGGCTTTGGAAAAAAAAAAAAAATTCGTATAGCTTATATTCGAGCAATCTAAGATATGTATGATGAGATTACAACTAGTGTAGTAACAAAAGGTAGACCTACAGAAGATTTTTCGATAACTATTAGTCTACATCAAGGGTCAACTCTAAGCCCTTATCTTTTTACTTTAGTCTTGGATGAGCTTACTAAATATACCCAAGAGCCGGTGCCATAGTGCATGCTTTTTGCAGATAATATTGTCCTAGTTGAAGAATCAAGAGAGGAAATGAATGAAAAGTTGGAGAAGTGGAGACTAGCTTTGGAAGCTCATGGATTTCGTTTAAGTAAAAGTAAAACGGAGTATATAGAATATAAGTTTAGTAAGAGACACACCACTTCTAGTGTAGAGGTGAAAATTGGAGAACATATCATACTACAAATCATACGATTTAAGTATCTTAGATCCATCATACAACATAACGGGAAAATAGAAAAAAAATGTAAAATATAGGATTCAAGCGGGGTGAATGAAATGAAGGAGTGCTTCAGGTGTTATTTGTGATAGAAGAGTACCACTCAAACTTAAGGGTAAATTTTACCACACAGTTATAAGACCTGCAATGTTGTATGAAACTGAATGTTGGGTAATAAAAAGTCAACAAGAGAATAAGTTCAATGTTGCAAAGATGAGAATGTTGCATTAGATGAGTGGACACACTAGACGAAATACGATTAGAAAAAAATGTATTAGAAAGAATGTGAAAGTCGTACCTATCGTGGAAAAGATTGTAGAATCACGACTTAAATGATTTGGTCATGTGAGGAGGAGACCTATAGAAGCCCTAGTTAGGAGAGTAGATGAGATAAAGAATAGTCAAATAATTAGACGTAGAAGAAGACCAAAAAAAACTATAAGAGAAATTATTAAGAAAAATTTAGATTTAAATGGTTTGTCTAAAAATATGATTTATGATAGGTATTTATGACGTCAATTGATCCATGTAACTGACCCCACTTAATGAGAAAAGGCTTTGTTGTTGTTGTTGTTGTTAATGCATACACCACCAGAAACTTCTAGACAGAGCCATGTTCAGCTAATGATTCCACCATCCCTAGTGAAATAATGCCAAACAATAATGCATCTAATCAAACTCAAAGCACCAGCCAGATCCTAGATTTGAGGGCGCTGTGGAGTGAAAGTCTTATAACGCAGAGATGCTGAGACAAGAAACACCCTAATTGCCTCAAAATGGGAAAAATGGGAGAAGGGAAATGCAGAGACATGCTTATCACATAAGTTTTAGGTGATTTCATGTCAAACTGGACTGCCACATGGAAAATGGCTGTCCATGTAGGTGACAAGCTGTAAATTTGTCAGACACGTCAGCTGTTCCTGTCAACTCCAACAGAGTTGAGACAGAAAGGTCAAATGGATCTTTGTAGAAAATGGAAGGGTAACATTGGTTGGTTTTGAGCAAGAGGGAGCAAATAATAACTTTTCTAAACTAGAAGGACCAAAAGTATATTTAAGCTTTATTGTAACATAAGAAACATATTTGTAAACTTTTTATTTTCCCACACTATATTAATGAAAGAGGTAGTGCCTGTTTGGAAACACGTTAGGAAACCACGTTTTAGTATAAGCTCAAACTTTTTGCTTCAGATGAAACGTGGTTTTGGGACGCCTGCCACTTTTCCAAACACAGCAGTAAAAGAAATTTACTGGCGCATATGAATAATCAAAGAGAAGCCCTGAAATATCCAAGATAATACAGATCAACACTCAATGGAAGACGTAGAAATGGGCATTTGTAGATATAAATTTTATATATTTCTTCTCTCCCCCTCCAACACCACCCCCCCCCCCCCAAAAAAAAAAAAACAAAGAAGCCTCTTTTCTTTACAGCTAACAATTTCCTATGAACGACAAAGTAAAGAGTCTTTGAAATGTAAAGCATACTTTGCCAAGATCAAGATAGTGCCACTACTTTTACAAGCACAAGTCAGTCCATCCAAGATACCTGATGTTTCCGGTAAGTAAGTGGACACAGCTCAATCCATGAGCATCCATTAATCTTTGGACCAAGTACCCGATACTCAGTTATAGCCTCTTGGTGAGGTTCTATACCAGATTGGTGGGCTAGTACTACCCTCTCTGTCTTCCCATCATTCAGAAGAACCTGTATTGAGTAATAAGTTAAAAATAAATAGATAAAACACTGGAACATAGCAACCACTTTTAAAGTACATGCTAGCATTGGATGCAGAAATACACAGACAGCAAATAAAACTGAGAAAGAGACGAAACCTTCGAAAGAGGGGCACAAATGAAGCCTTCCCTCTCTTTGGGAGTGCCTATGACTAATGCCCAATACCTCTGATATGTAGCTTCACATGCATCATTCCAAGCCTAAAATACCCCAAATAAATTAGTTTAAAAGTTGAAAAGGAAACAGTAAGATGTTGTTTATTGATTTAAAAGAACTTACAACCTAATAATGTTTAGAGAACATGGTTCATGATTTCATGAAAATAAGGCACCTTACAAGAAGATTTTGCCTGGTTTATGCTACTGAACAACCACTGAAGGTGTGCTATGCTATCTTTTGTTCTTCCCAGTAAAAGGAGGCCACTGCTCTCCCTGTCAAGACGGTGAACCTGACAACTTACAAAATAAGAACACAAATATATATATATATATATATATATATATATAGTCAAGGAAAAGCAACCAATTCTAGAACTCAGTATTCCAGACAATATTACTATAAAGAAACATTTAAATAAGACTAAGAATGTCATTGGACAAATTATCAAGAAGAAAATTCAGATCATAATTTTATATAAATTTATAAAATAATTGAGCAAGAACACGTAAAATTCTAACAGCATGTCATTAGTCCATGAAAAGAAATAAAATTAAAGCTACCACTGTACTCTTAACTCTTCTAGTTTCAAGATAACTACAGTATTACATTATCAAACAGTGGTCATCAAATTCCTGCCAATGTGAAAAATTTATATATACATATACACACCTTTCTCTTCATAAGCAGTGCAAAGGGGAAACAAAGAAAATGCAGTTTAAGTCATAATTCTGAACTATATATTTGAACATTCCAACTTTGCAATTAAGCATTAAGAAAAACAAAAACAATTATTTAGAATAAGCAGACAAATTTAAGTCATAGGCCACTCAAATCTTGACACAGCCTACACTTGCCTACCCAGTCCTGGAAAAGGAGAAAAAGAAAAAATATATATATTTATATATATATAGTAGAGAGAGGGGGGAAGAGAGAAGATAATATCAAACCCAAGTTACATGCAGCAGTTACCTTTTTAAAAGGAAAAAATCAGAAATAAAATTACATTTCTCTTCCTAATTGCCTCTTTAAACCATTGGTCAATTTTATTATTATTTTTTTCAAAGACACTTACAGTCAATACTGCTATCACAAACATGAATCAGAAATAAAATTAACATTTCTCTTCCTAATTGTCTCTTTAAACCATTGGTCAATTTTATTATTATTTTTTTCAAAGACACTTACAGTCAATACTGCTATCACAAACATGAATTCAAACATTTTAAATATATATATATATTTCTTTTTATATAGTTTTTATTGCGTTTCTATTTGCAGGAAATTTTAGGCATACAATTGAGATCATATATTATGACTTCTAATAGGAATAAGACCACAAAGATGATTAAACATGCTCATGCAAGCAACTGCAAGTTCAATGAACAGATTGATCACACATAACTACATCAAGACCATGGTCACATGCTGAAAATCTCTCTTATGAGATATACTAGTTCATTTTGTGAATATCATAAGCTTTTGATGGAGACATCTCCAATAATGGCATTTATATTAGATACTAAGCTATTCAGCCCCATCAGTAACATGAACATAGGTGAAACCAGATAGCTCAAGCTAAATACTAGGTATAGCATCAGACAGAGATAAACATAGAAGAAATCCTGCCAGAACAACAAAGATAAACCAGTAGTATAGATGCAGAAAAATAAAACAGGCTCTTGCGATTCGAAAAGAAGTTAGAATTTTCCCTCAAAACCCTTGCCAAGATTCTTCACACCCACAAATGCTATCAAATCCCCTTTTAAACCTCCTCTAACCACTCGCTTTCTCTCTCATCCACCTCAGCCAGCACATGATACGCTCTGCCACAGTTAGTTACCTGGTTGTTTCCCTTCTCCACCCCTATAATCTGCTAGTTCCCTTCTTCCTTGTTCCTTTTAGAGTACAATTTCAAGTTAGTTGGTTTAGGCCCCATAAACTCACCCTCGCCCTTATTTCTTTGGCTACATACTTTCACAGCATTGGACCCATCAATTCCTCTCTCTGCATGAATAATCACAAACTAAAAGCAAAGACTTTGCTGCTTTCACTAAAAGAAATTTATTTCAACATGAAGCACTGCAAGTCTGCATTCATGAACAACAAGGGTAAATTAATAGAAGGGAGAAAAAAAATGGCATAAGTCCCTCTCCCCAGCTAGCAGACCAGATTATATAAGCAATGACACAAATTGAACTCACCAATGTATTTTGTATTTGCAATTTGCCAAGTTGGGGAAGGAGAAGTGGGCTGGGAAGTTATAAGGTCCATGCTAAAAGGAGTTCAAATTCTGAATGTAGTCAAGACAGGCAGCAAGCAGAGGTTGGTTAGAAGACCAAACTGGCTGGAGGAAAGAATGAAAGGAAGGCTCACCATTAGAGAGAGTAAAGGAAGAATTTGAAAGGAGTGGAGTTTTCTAGAATTCCGGTATCCTCGAATAACGAGGTTGGGCATTTATCTCTTTCTCTCTAGCTAGTTACTGATTTGCTCTGTTTACTTTCATTTCTATGTGAATTCTCTGAAGTTAATAGCTAGAATAATAGAAACCTAACAGAAAACCTCAAGGCTTTTCCTCCAAAGGAATCCCAGGAAGGAAAGAGCTATATTGACCTAACATTTTATGGTCAATCTTCAAGATTTTGATCAATGAGGACCTCACTAAACCATTAATGGAAAGATGTCCATACCTAGCATATTAATTCATTATATTGTCAAGCGTCAACCAAATTGTTTACTGGTTGATAAGAATCTGAAAAGGGAAGCTTACCAACTTAGGACCCTCATCATAATCAAAGGAAAGTGCAGCAGCCGCCAATGCGTCCATGCTATTATGAATTGGCAGATTCCCCTAACAAGGTTATCAGAAAGAAATCAAAATGCAAGAACATAAACGCATAGTGACTGGAAAGTGCGAGAGAATAAATATTCAAACCTTAACCGGCAATTTTGGAGGTTTATTTAGTACAATTATAGCAGAATCCTGAAGCAATACATTGAACGAAGTTTACAATAAATAAAATATATAGCAATGAAATCGAAGAAAAAGAATAGTCAAATTAAATAAATTAAGATTTAGTGCAAGACATGCCTTGTAAACCACAAGCCTCTGCAGATACCTAATTTCATCAGCATTTGGATATAGTGTTCCACTAGGTATGGTGTCATATCTTTTAGAAATCCTAGTCTCAGCAATTGATACAGGGACATGAATTCTTGCCCCAGGCTTCATCACTTCATTGTGTTTAATCTGTTGTTAAGCTGTATAGTTGTAGTATTATTAAACCTACAACAAATCATAAGCAATTGACTAATTCAAAATAAATAAACACACACACACAGGGATTCTCCAGAGTCCAGAGCAAAGTTTGTGACTCAAACTGTTAAACTAAAAAGCAACATGGGAGCATCAGTACCTTCCTCAGTGGTCTCTGCCCTTCATTCTGAGTGAAAGAGTTATCGGAAATTGCGTCTTCCATCTTGACCTTGAACAAGAAAATAACACCAAAGCCTATAAGTAAGCTTTTTGATCCCTGTACTTGACTATGAAACAAAATACACATATTATTAGAAAGCAAAATTGCATATCCTTCTCTCTAGTTACAATCACAGAAGTGCCATGGTTAGTCGGACAGCACCATGGCTGTGGTGTTGCAAGTATCATTAGGTGTGGTGTGGCACATGGGCCATGGCTCGTTGTACACACCATATGGTCGATCTAAAAGAAGCTATCTGAAACAGAATATCTACATTTCATTCATCCTCTCTCTCAGACTGTCCTATTCGTGGTTTTGTCCATCAGGTTCTGTTCATCTTTTCCTTCTTTATTCTCCGTCCTCCTTCAGTTCAGTTCTATCCCTCTCTCCCCCTCTGTTCTTCTACATTCCATCTATCTGAATCTGTTTCTTTCTTCTCATTCTCTATTTGCTTAGACTTAAGAGTTTTGGGGCAAACTGCTGAAAGGGTGCTTCTATGATATCAACCCAGCATGCGTACCCCATGAAAAATTAATTTGCATTTGTTCCTCCCTGAATCAACCGAAAATGTAGATGGTTTTTTAACACCACGAAAACTTGCAGAATTTTATTTCAAACACTTATGTTCAAGAATGAGGAGAAATTCAAGTATTATTGGAAAAGCAGGTAAATTACGCGGCAGAGAATATACATACATATATATATAGTTAATACTTACAAGGCCATCCCTGAAATGGGACTCAATGACAGAATTCCACATTCCCTTGAAGTAATACTTAACCCAACTGATAGCTGTGGCATGAGCAGGCTGTCCAGGAGCAGTGATTGAGTTCCTGCCAGGCAAAGGGTGAGGAGGGAAGGGAGGCAATGAGAGAAGCTGCCTGGGTTTCGGACCTTCTTTTGGAGCATCCAGGCGGGCAATGTTGTTGGACACTCTAATTACTGGCTCAACGGTGACAGGTCGGGGAGGACGAATCCTGGAGTAGCGTCTCACTATGAGGAAGATCCATTGGCTGCGATTCTTGCTCAACATCATTGCACATTCTGCTAAAAGGGGGAAAACAATTGAGTATCTTTCTTTCAAGAGTAACAATTTTCCATTTCTTCCTACCAAAACTGAAGCAAATCCTCCGTGTATGGGTTAGGGGAAGAGAAAGAGACAAAGAAAGACACAAGGGGAGAAGAGTAGCAACAAGGCAAATGGAAACTAATGATTTGTGAGATGAATTAGACTGAAAAGTGAGATAGAGTATAAGAGATTCCAAAGATGAAATTAAAAGGAAGGGAAAGGAGGCTTTCAACTTTTGGTCTTGATGCGGGCGTGAGGTGAAGATAGGAGAGTGAGGGAGAATGGAGGGTCTAGGGTTTAGGGCTCTTATTTTTCTCAGGGATGAGACTGTCTTTTTGTATAGGTAAGGAAGTAGGGAGCTTGTAGCTGAAAATGGAGGGGAGGTTCTGTTGTTTTGAAGTGTTCGTGCCTCAGCAATCGCAAAACAGATCCTAATGCAGGAGTCGGTGTTTTGAATTTTTTTAAAAATATTTTTTAAAAGATAAAAGTTTGAAATATAAAAATGAAAATTATAAATGAGAAAATATTTTTTAATTGCCAAAAGAATTATACTTTAGAAATTTTTTTTTAAAAATTAAATATAATTTTTCTTAACAATTATTTCTTCTAGTCTCATATATAAAAGATTTTTTTAAAGTTAATTTGATTTAAAATATAATAAACAAACTATGTATAGTATATTAATTATAATATTCTAATTATACATTTATTAAATGAGTCTTTTGTTATAAATACATCTATTAAGGTAGATATCTTTTTAGTTTCTGAACCCCCAATTCATTGAAAAATATGTTACAATTTTATTTTTTATGTGAATTATCATCTCCTTTAAGAATTGTAATTCTTCTTCTCATCTTCCTTTAAGAATGTGTAACTCTTTGGATATTCATTTTCTACCTTTATACCCTACTTTATGGTATATTATTTCACATTTAGGATGTGACTTTTTGGAGTTACAAATTTGTACCTACCAAATATGCATCCAATTTGCATTGAGAATGAAAAATAAAAATTGGATAAGCATTTATCTTATTCTTTTTTTCTATATATAAAAATAAGTAAACCACAAACCAACGAACAAGAAGGACAATACAAGCTACACACCCGTAGGTCCACTAAGCCTTCCCTCCCTATCAAGAAGCTCCATGATGAAAAATGGTGGTGAATCAAGCCCCACGAAGCCACTTGGCGCCTGCAAAGCTTCCTTAGCAAGGTGGTCCGCCACTTTGTTAGCTTCACGCTCACACCAACCTATAGTTACCTCTCATTCTCTCCCCTAACATGTTTCTGGCTTCTTTCACCAGATTAGCGGCAGGGCCATTAATAAGTATCGAGTTTTCTATCTAACTAATTACCTCACTACAATCACTATGCATTACTAGCTATCATATGCTCACATCCCACGCGACCTTTAGGCCCCATATGATCGCGCAGAGTTTCGCCATCGCACTACTACTACATCCCAAATTCATACAAAAACCTTTGATAAACTAACCATTATGATCACGAATTACACCCCCACACGGCCTACTCCGCGTTCGCCTACTCCAAGCTCCATCTATGTTGAGTTTCAGCTAACCCCTCTCAGGTTGAACCCACCGTGAGCTCAGTCTCTGATTAAACTAGGTTGCCTATAACTCCTTCCCACTGCAAGCAACTATAGCAATCATTTTTGCTTTCTATGTTAATGGACGTTCTCTCCTTCCATCGAACACCCATAAGTTCCTAGACATCCAAATATTCCGACATGCGACAGCGAATTAAACACCCCAACTTACTCCATCCACGTCTAAATTTTGTTGTAGATTCCACATTACCCATTTAATAGAATCATCAAAAGAAAAGAAGTGGTTAGCAAGTAGGGCTGGGATCAATTCTTCCCATCATTTTTTTGCATGATGACATAAGCATAGTGCATGCAAACATGTCTCGCTGACAATCCCCTTGATTTCCTAGCCACGTTAGTTAGTAGCCGTCCGCGAATACCTAGCCATAGGAAAGTTTTGCACCTTTGTGGTACTTTTAATTTCCACACCTTTCTCCATAAGCTCGACGAAGTACTTTGATCATGTTGAACAATAATCTCATACGCAGACTTGAGCATAAAGTTACCATGAGACGTCCCATTCTAGTAGATCTTGTCAGAAGCTCTACCTGCCAGGTTGACCTGCACCTTCTCAACTTCCTTCAGTATCTGACTAGGAAGAGTACCTTCTAGTTCACTCAACCTCCAACCTCGCGACACCATGCTATAGTAAGCTACTTTTAACTCTGCTTCCTGCTCTGTTAAATCCCTTAACACATGCGTTTGTAGGCACTTGTGCTAGTCTAGCCATCTATCTTTCTAGAAGCACACTTGGTTCTCTTTACCTAACTTCCAACTCACCCCTTTACATGTATCATTCCATGCATTTCTAATTCCTTTCCAAGCCTAAGACTTTGAACGCCTCCATTCAACCTTAAGGACCACGTCGCCCCCACAATTATACTTTTCCCTTTGGAAACGTACCTAGAGAGCATCTCTACGTTTCATCATACTCCACCCTAGCTTCATCATGAAAGCTTCATTTTGCTTCTTAGATTCCCAAAGACCCAAACCTGCCTCTTCCTTCTTCCGACATATATCCTCCCAAGCCACCAAATGACATCTTCTCTTTTGATTACTACTTCCCCAAAAGAACGCTCTGCATTTCTTATCTATGTCCAAGCAAACATTAGATGGTAAAGAGGCTGTTTGCATGGCATAAGCTGGGACCACGAAAACCACTGAAGTAACCAGCGTGCGTCTTACCACCAAGGAGAGAGAATTCACTTTCCAACTAGCAAGCTTACTGTCCATCCTATCAAGGATGTGTTGAAACGTGCTCCTTTTAACTTTTTTATGATGAATAGGCACCCTTAAATACTTTCCCAGATCACCTATAAGAGAAAAACCCAAAAAATGACTGATTTCATGTTTTTTGGTATGATTGACGTTCCCAAAGAAAAAAATACAAGACTTAGCTTCATTAACTTTCTGCCCAAAAATTCCACAAAAGTCATCTAAACAAGCTTTCACAATACCCACTTGGTCCATACTCGCCTCAGCGAATAGAAATAAGTCATCAACAAAAAACAGATATGATATGGCCACCTCGTCCTTTCGTAATTTGAATGGTAACCACACTCCATTCTAAACCTCCCCTTGAACCAAATGAGCCAACCTTTCCATGGCCAAAACAAACAAGTAAGGTGATAAAAGGTCCCTTTGACAGACTCCCCGAGAGGGTATGAAACAATCCATTTTTTCTCTGTTCCACAACAATTGCATTCTCGGGGTAGTAACACAAGCTTTAATTACATCAATCATCCAACCAGGAAGCTGTATGTCCTCCAAGCATCTAAGGTTAAATTCCCATCTAAGCCAATCATACACTTTCTCTAAATCAATTTTTAGCACTATGAAACTTTTCCTTCCCTTTTTTCTATCTCATAGAATGGAAAATCTCCTGATCAAAAATTACATTATCAGCAGTTTGGCATCCTGGAACAAAGCTGCTCTGGTTCAGAGAAATTATTTTTGGAATGACACTTTTGAGTCTATTAGCTAACACTTTCGTAACCACCTTATAAATCACATTGCATAAGCTAATAAGTTTGAAATCTCTGAAATTCTCAGGCATAGTTACTTTGGGGATAACCACTATGAACGTATCATTTACCTCCGAAACCTTTTGAGGTTTTGTCACAATGTGTTTCACCATGTTTACAACTAATTTCCCAACATTTTCCCATTGGTTTTGATAAAAGAGAGGGTTCAATCCATCGAGACCAAGTGCTTTCAAAGGTCCCATAGCAAAAAAAGCATTTTTAATTTCATCCTCCGTGACCCGTTTGTCTAGAAGTTAATGATCCATCTCCTCTAATTCTGGATAACTAACATCGAACACCGAGGTTAGAGCAGACCCTTCCTCCTCTGTGTATAACTCTTCAAAAAATTGCGTCCCTTCCTTCTGAATAACCTTTGTATCGAATGACCATTCCCCATCAATGAGCTTCAAGGCTTCAATCTTATTCCTTTTTCTCCTCTCGTTAGCCACTAAATGAAAATAACGAGTATTTTTAGCCCCAATCAAGTACCAATTGCACCTTGATTTCTGTAACCACATGATCTCCTCTTGTAAAAGAACTCCTTCCAACTCCTTCCAAACCTCCACCTTCCACTTATCTAGCGATTCATGGTGACTGCCATTTGAAAGCCTCCATTCAAGGCTCCCAAACTCTCTTATCAAAGCTTTCTTCTTCTGAGTGATATGTCCAAACACATCCTTACTCTACTGCATTACGTTATCCGTGAAAGAACTTACTGTCACATTCCAATCCTCTTCCCTGTCCCAAGCTTCTTTGACAAATTGATTAAAACCATCGTGTGTAACCCAAGGAGCAAAAAAACGGAAGGTATGATTCTTCCTTCTCGATTCTCTTCTTTCCCCTTTTGGCTTAAGTAATAAAGGAGAGTGATCAGACTTTAACTTTGGAAGATGGATCAACATCGTATCTTTGAAAAGGTCAGTCCATTCATAGTTAATGATAGCTCGGTCGAGTCGACTATAGCTTCCATTCTTGCACCAAGTGAAAGCTAGGCCTTTGAAATCCATGTCATGCAAATCATACTCACGAACCCAGTTACAAAAAGATTTCTTTGCCCCAACAGCTGTTCCTGACGCCGACAGCCTTTCATTATCTCTTAGTGTGGCTTTAAAGTTGTTGATCACACACCAAGGCTTTGTCATCTCCTCTCTAATATGCCATAAGCCCTTCCATAGCCTTCTGTGTTGTATAAGATTAGGTTTTCCATACACAATAGTTAAGGCCCATTCATCCACATTGCCTTCATTCACCATACCATGAAGCCATTGTTCATTCTTTTGCTTAACAAAAAAGTTTACCTCATCATCCCATAAGCACCATATTCCACCGCTAAACCCCTCTGCTTCAACAATGGCCATATTCATCATTTTCAGGCGACGGGCTAAAACCATCACTTTCTCTCCCTTCTGACGAGTCTCCAAGAGAGCAAGGAAATGAAAATCATACGTCTTTTTCAAGTCCTCAAGAGTCTTCTGGAACGTTTTACTACTAAATCCTTAAGCATTCCAAATAAGACTATCCATATAAAACTTAAATGGATTAAACGGGACGTTCAACATCAAATCAACTATGCATGTCCTCATGAGAGAATACATGCCCACATTCAACGATATCCATAATCATATTCTCTAATAAAGGGTTTTCCCGGACATGAAACCCACCTTTTCCACTCTCTCCTGGGTCCAATGGATTGTCAATATTGGCCATGGTTTCCTTTCCGGCAACACTAGGCTTTTCCCCTTGCGGGTTTACCCCATTCTGGATCACTTCTACCCTCCTCTCATGGCCCATCACTAGAACCCTATCCTCTTCTTTTTTATGCTTCCCAGCCTTACTGGAACCCTCTAGGCCTAAATCATTATTGATCCTCATCAAATGGTCCATTAATTAAGATCATTCTTAGTTCTTGGGTCCTCAATGGCCTTCGTTTAAGTCTCTTGCAAATTCTTTGACTTTAGCCCTCTCCACCCAATATGCCCCATGTTGCTAACATCTTTCAGTGGGACCCATGTTGAAAAATTACCTACAACTGAACTTTTCTTATCTAAAGGCACGACAACTAGCATACTGTCATCAGGATCTTCATTATATAGAGTAACAAATCGTGACCCCGAACATAACGCCCCTAAATCTTGCCCTAATCCTCAACGTTGGGAATCTAAGTAACGATCGTCGTTGAGTGCTCCCTGAGATCCTCACCCCAATTAACTGTCATCTAACCTCCAAGTACTACGCTCTTTCCCACCACTGTAACACTGTCCTCCGTCATCACAATGACTGAATCTGCCTGTTTTCCCCTTTGTGTTACCTCCATGTTGTGGGCTCTTCCTTTATCACCTCCGTTTAAGCTATCTTTTTTGCTATCCGTCCCTGCTCCTTGTTCATACATATGTTTGTACGAGCAGTGATCGATATCATGTCCATACTAACCACAAGAAAATCATATAAGGTGAATTCCATCATACTCAGTCCTTCGTTCCTTGCTATTTATCATTATGAAAGGCAGCAAGGGTTTTGTTAGCTCTAGCTCAACACAAATTCTGGTGAAACGCCCTTTACTGCGATTCAATATGGTCATATCTACCTTTAGCACTTTGCCCACTTGACTGCCTAGAACATACAAGATGCCCTTGTCGTAATAGTCCATTGGTAACCTTGATATGTAATTCCAAGCTGCTATCCGATCAATTCTTTCATACTACGGTTCGAAGTCCTCCTTCCATGGTTGCACCACCAAATAATGTTCCATTATAAGCCACGGTCCACCCATAAGAGCGAACTCATAATTTGATTTCTTCCTAAGTTTCACCAGGAAAAATCTTGACCCAACATCTATGGTTTCAAATTGTTCCAAATGGAGACCCCATATTTGTTGGAGCTTTGTAATTAGGTAATCTTCATGAATCATTCTCCCCAACAACTTAACTATTAGAGTCCTTTTCCATCTTTTCATAAGCCTCTTCTTTTCCTCTGGTGGGATAATCACATTGGGCCCCTTCGCAATGTTCACCACTTTTACTTTTTCCTTCCATCGCCCATCGCTCCACCAATCCTCTTTATCCTTCTCTTGGTCCTCCTCCTCCTCTGAGTCAGACTCATTCATACATGCTTGCTTGAAAGACTTTTTTGGCAACTTTGTAGACTTACCGCTAGCACTTCCTTGATCCTTCGACTTCACGTGCGTCTCCTCTGCCTCTATACCTTCCATCCAGTCCTTCGTGTGAGGAATCAAGGATTGATCCTTCGAGAACTGCCCATCGCCTGTTTGTACTTTCTTTCTATTATGGTCCAAGGCATCTCTCTCCTCTGGAGAAAACGATGGCCTAGAATCGTCTATCCCTCATCTCTCACTCATCTCATTTCAACCTTATTAGATGTATTTTAAAACCCTTGTAACATTTCTCTTATTCTATATCTTTTCTAAATCCTCTTTTCTTTATTTTTTAAGTAGTTTTATAACATGTTATCAGCAGGAATTTGCTCTTGATTATCTGAGCAAGAAAGATTAGATATTTCTATCTTACTTATTAATTTTTCTATTAGTTTTATTCTATTTAAATTATCATGTCAAATCTTACAAAACTTGAATGTGGCTCTTGATCTTTCAGGCAAAAATTATTTATCTTAGATTTTAAATGCTAAAATTTATCTTAATGCAATGGGTCTTGGAAATACCATCAAAGAAGGAAACAATAAATCAATACAAAATCGCGCTAAGGTGATGATTTTCCTTCATCATCACTTCCATGAGGAGTTAAAATCTGAATATCTTACGGTGAAAGATCCACTTATGCTCTAGAATAGTTTAAAAGAGAAGTATGACCACCAGAAAACTGTTATTCTTCCAAAGGCTCATTATGATTGGATGCATCTACAATTGTAAGATTCTAAATTAGTTAGTGAGTATATCTTCGCAATGTTTCGTTTAGCTCTCAATTAAAATTATGTAGAGAAGTAATTACTGAAAATGATATGATAGAGAAAACTTTCTTCACTTTTCATGCCTCTAATATGTTCCTGTAGCAACAATATAAAGAAAAAAAGATTTAAAAAATACTCACAATTAATTTTATACCTTTTGGTGGTTGAACAAAATAATGAGCTACTGATGAAAAATCATAAAACCCGTCTAATTGGTTATACTCCATTCCCTAAAGTGAATGTAACTATAATTAATAATAATGGACAAGGCCGTGGCAATGGTCATAGTCGAGGCCGTGGATGTGGCCAAGGAAGAAATAATGCTTCTTATCATAAGAATGTTGCTTACTGACAAGAGTGAAATAAAAGAAAAGAAAAACAAGAAAGCACAAGTAGACAAAAGAAACATGTGAAGAATTCAAAAAATTCATGCTATCATTTTGATATGAATGGACATTGGTCACATACCTGTTGTATAGCAAAACACTTTGTTGATCTCTATCAAGTGTCAATGAAGGAAAAGGAAAAAGGTATTAAGACCAATTTTGCTAATTTATATGATGATTTTGCCAATGATTCCATAAATACTGCACACTTAGATGTATCAGATTTATTTGTCAACCTATAAGAAAATATTGATACTTAAAATAAGTTTATGTATTTGTAATTATTTTTATAATTATAAGTTTATACAAAATTTTAAGCATAAATTTTTATAATGTTTCTTATCTTTTGTTTTGCTTAATTTTAGAAAAATGAATGAAGATATATGTTTCGCAGATAGTACGCCTATACGATTTAAAAGATAAAAAATATTTGTCTTAAATAAACATATATAAAGCTTACGTTACTACAATTTCTAGTAATAAAAGATTAATTGAAAGATCTGTAATAGCTATTATCATATTATCAAAAGAAATAAGATTTATCATAAATAATGCTCTATTTTCTTCTAAGTCTCAAAGAAATTTGTTGAGTTTTAAAGATATTCTCCATAATGGATATCATATAGAGACTGTGTGTGAAGGAAATAATGAATACCTTTATATTACGAACATTGTTTCTAGTAAGAAAAATATACTAAAAAAATTATTAGCTTTCTTTTCTGGTTTGTACTATACAAAAATTAGTACAATTAAGATACATGCAATTATAAACTAGAAGTTTATAGATTCAAAAATATTTACCATTTTGCATGAACAATTGGGGGATCCTAGAACAATAATGATGCGAAAAATTATTGAGAATTCACATCGGCACCCATTGAAAAACCTAAAGATTTTTCAATTTAAGAAATTCTCATGCGCTGCTTATTCTCAAAGTAAATTAATTATTAAGCCATCACTAACTAAAGTTAAAATTAAATCTCCAATTTTTTTAGAATGTATACATGGTGACATTTATGAGTCTATTTATTAACCATTTGGACCATTTAGATATTTTATAGTATTAATAAACGCATCTACTAGATAGTCTCATGTATACTTATTATCAACTCACAACCTAACGTTTGCAAGATTGCTTGCTCAAATTATTCGATTAAGAGCATAATTTTCATATTATACCATTAAGTCTATTCGACTGGATCATATTAGAGAATTTTTTTTCACAAGTTTTTAATGACTATTGTATGTCAATTGGAATAAACGTTGAATATCTTACAGCTCATGTTCATACACAAAATGATTTAGCTGAATAGTTTATTAAATGACTTCAATTAATTGCTAGGGCCTTATTAATGAGAACGAATCTCCCTGTTTCTACTTGGAGACATGCAACTTTGCATGCAATAGCACTCATACACATAAACTAACAAATTATTATAAATACTCCCTTTTACAATTGGCTTATAGTCAAGAACCAAATATTTTTTATTTTAAAATTTTTGGATGTACAGTATATATTCCAATAACTCCACCACAACGTATTAAGATGGGACCTTAAAGAAGGTTGAGAATATATGTGGGGTATGATTCTCCTTCTATTATAAGATATCTTGAGCCAATGACAAAAGATGTATTTACAACATGTTTTGCTGATTGTCATTTTGATGAGTTAGTTTTCCTAACATTAGGGGGAGAAAAAGATAAGTAGCTAATCAAAGAAATTATGTGGAATGATTTGACATATCTTGATCCTCACACAAAACAATATAAACTTAAAGTTCAAAAGATAATCTACTTACAAAGTATAGCAAATCAATTGCTAGATGCATTTACTGATCTAAACAGAGTGGCAAAGTCACATATACCAGCTGCAAATGCTCCTATAAGAATTAAAGTTAAGGACAATCTATAACTGAAATAACTAATAAGTCCAAAGCATACCAGAAGCATGGTAGACCAATCAGTTGAAAAGATAAAAATTCCCGCAAAAGGAAAAGAACAATTATTCTTAATGAGCCCATTAAATAAATAAATACTCCTGAAGAGTTTAGAGACATAACAAATAACATAACTCTAGAAGAAATTCAAGTACCTGAAACTAATAAAAATGAAGAGATCTCAATAAGTTATGTTTTTATGGAGAAAAGATTTAACTATAAGAAAATAGTTGTCGACAATATTTTTGTATACTTTGTACGCTTAATGTTATAAATAATAATAAGGATCATGAACTTACATCTGTCGATGAGTATTGACATAAATGTGATTGGCCAAAATGGAAAGACACAATTTAAGCATAATTGAACTCATTTGAAAAACGTGAGATTTTTAGGCCTCTAGTCTAAACACCTAAAAGTGTAATACCTGTTGGGTACAAATAGGTATTTGTGCGTAAATGAAATGAAAAAAATGAAGTTGTGAGATATAAAGCACGACTTGTCACACAAGGGTTCTCATAGAGACCTGGAATTGATTATGAATTCACTTATTATCATGTGGTGGATGCAATCATATTTCGTTATCTTATTAGTATAGCTGTGCATGAAAAACTTAATATGCGTCTTATGAATATTGTTACAGCGTATTTATATGGCTTACTTGATCATGATATCTACATGAAAATCCTAGAAGGATTTAAGATGCCTTAAGCATATAATTTAAAGTTCTAAGAACTTTATTTAATTAAATTGCAAAGATCTTTGTATGGACTAAAACAGTCTGGATGAATGTGTTATAATCGTCTTAGTGAATATTTGTTAAAGGAAGAATATAAGAATGACCATATACCATGTGTTTTCATAAAAAGATCAAATTCAAGATTTGCAATCATCGTTATATATGTTGATGATTTGAACATTATTGGAACTTTTGAAAAAATTTCAAAAGTAATAGATTAGTTGAAAAAGGAATTTGAAATAAAAAATCTTAGACAGACGAAATTTTATCTTGGCCTATAGATTAAGTATTTAAAAAATGAAATTTTTATACATCAATTAAATTACACACAAAAGGCTTTTAAAAGATCTTACATGGATAAAATATATCCATTGAGTACCCTAATGGTTGTTCAATCATTTGATGTGAAAAAGGGTATTTTTTAACCTCAAGATGATAATGAAAAACTTCTTGATCTTGAAGTATCATATCTTAGTATAATTAGTGTATTAATGTATCTTGCTAACAATACAAAACTTGATATAACTTTTGCTGTAAGCTTGTTAGTCAGGTTTAGTTCAGCTCTAACACAAAGACATTGGATTAAAGTTAAACATGTTTTTTGATATCTTTGAGGTACTGTTAATATGGGATTGTTATATACAAATGGATCTAGATCAGGACTCCTGGGATATGTAGATGTTGGATACTTATATTACCCATACAAAGCTAGATCTCAAACATGCTATATATTTACGAGTGGAAATACAGCAATTTCATGGTGTTTCACTAAATAAACACTTGTAGCCACTTCCTCAAATCATGCAAAAATTATAACTGTTCATGAATTAAGTCGAGAATGTGTTTAGTTGAGATTTATGACTCAACATATCTGAGAAGTATGCAGGTTATCTTCTTGTAAGAAAACTTTGACTGTACTATATAAAGATAATACGGCATGTATAGCTCAGTTGAAGGAATGTTATATTAAAGGAGATAGAATAAAGCACATTTTACCAAAATTCTTTTTCACTTATGATCTTCAAAAGAATGATGATATTGATGTTTAACAAATTTGTTCAAGTGATAATCTAGCAGATTTATTCACCAAGGCACTACCAACCTTAACATTTGAAAGATTAGTATATAAAATTAGGATGCATAAGCTCAAAGATATAGAGTAATATTGTGAACAAGAAGAGTGTACAAGGAATGGTGTACTCTTTTTCCTTCACTAAGGTTTTTTCTACTGAGTTTTTCTTTATTAAAGTTTAATAAGGCATATTCCTTGTACAATGGACATCCAAGGGAGAGTGTTATGAATCCATCTATTATGGTGGATGTCCTTTTAGTTTTTAAACCCTCAAAGTCATTGAAAGGTATATTACAATTTCATTCTTTATGTGGTTATTTATGTGATGATCACATTTGGCTTCAAGAATTGTAATTCTTCTTCTCATATTCCTTCAAGTATATGTAACTCTTTGAATATTCTTTTTTTACCTGTATACCTTACTTTATGGTATATCATTTCACATTTAGGATGTGACTTTTTGGAGTTACAAATTTGTACCTATAAATATGCATCCTATTTGCATTGAAAATTATGAATAAAAATTGAGAAACATTTCTCTTATTCTATATTTTTTCTAAATTCTCTTTTCTTTATCTCTTGAGTTATTTCATAACATCGTTCAAATTATGAGTAGTTGTTATCATTAATTTCAAAGAAAAAATATATATTAAATAGGGGTATTCTTAAAAAGTAATTTTTATTTAGAACAAAATTAAAAAGATTAATTACTTTTAACTAACTTTTTTAATTCTCGTGACTTAATTATTTTTTATTATATATGAGATCTGAGATAGTAAATCTTTTTTCTTTCAATTAAAAATTTTATTTTTTCATTACAGTGGGTGTATATTCGGAGCATGTGAAGAATTAGGATCCCTTACATTGTAGGGTCATATAACATATTTTAACTTAAATTTTTAAGTTTAAAAAATAATATAAAATAATTAAATATTATAATTCAAATTAAAATTTTAAAATATAATTTTTTCTCATAATTAAATATAAAATAATATAAAATATTTAAATATTATATTTCAAAAGTTTAAATTATATTTACATAATTAAAAATTTTGAAATATAATTTTTTCTTATAATTAAAATTTTGTCTCGTAAATTATAATCATCTTACATCATATTTTGGCTAGAAGATCACTTCCCAAAACATTAGAACACCCTTATAATATAACAGTTCGCACTACTAAAAGGGTCCTAATGAATAGGTAAAGTCTAATCTTTTGTTTTTTTTTTTGGGATAAATAATCGAGGCTAAAATCGAAAGGACACAACTAAGGACAGTCAACACTCCGGGGCTCTAAAACACCCCCCGCCCCCCAAAAAACAAACAATATCATCGGGCTAGAAATACTATCAGGAATAGAATGAAAGTCTAATCAAATTTTCATATGACTTTTTACTGTGTCAAGCAACACAAAAAATAAATAAATAAATGGACAATAAAATTTTATTTTAGATTTAGTAAAGGATAGGCAAGGATAAAAGAACTTTATAAGATCAAGAGGAGAATATGAAAATTTGCCGCATAATAAATCAAATGTTATTAGAGATTCATGCCAAAATTATTAATTAGTTTAATAAGTAAAATTATTAAAATATCAAATTATATATTTTTATCATAAGAGATAACTAACTCCGTTGCAATAATTGTTCAAAGTGCATAACTTTATTTTTTTGTTGAATAATTTTTATGATTGAAGTTATTTTTAAAAATGAGTCATTCTTATATTTAAAAACATGGTAATGATATATTTATTTTTATGCACAGCTATTTCATATGACAGTTAGTTTTCTAGAGAGCTAAGAAGGCCTCTTTTGATATCGATTCATTGTTGCTTCTTAAATCCATTGAGAGTTTTAGTATTGTTGATGTTTAAATATTTCATTAGAATATCGTATTTTTTTTATAATTAAATCTATTAGGTTTACATCTTATTAGCATGAACAATAAACACTTCTTGCTTATTATTGTTTACCAAATAGTTTATGGATATTAAAAAATTTACAGTTGCCTACTTTTATATGTTGATTAATTAAATTCTAATCATCTTAGTTGTTTGAATGTTGATTATTTTTTTTTTCTATTTTTCAGCATTATTCATATTTTATGTAGTTTTAACATTAGTTTTAATAGTGCAAGGAGAAGTTTTAACACTTAGACTTTATTAAGTTTACGTCTCCTTAGTTTATATCACTGTGATAATGATATTAATTTTCGATAGGAAATATCTATTGCAGATATTAAAAATAGTAGTTTTTTAATAAAAATATCTATTTATAGCAATTTTGTTTTACAGATATTTCTATTGTGATTTTTTCTCTTCTTCTCCCCTCTACCACCCATACATCTTCTGTCATATTATATTGATAAATATAAATTGTGTTATAAATAAAGAATTTATTTAATACAAAGATAATATTAGTAAGAGTTTAAATAATAAAAAGTTAAGAAATAATGAGAACAAAAATTATTAATAAGTATTTTAATTAAGTTAATTAATTACTTATTTATAAACTTATCTATTTATAAGTAATGTCAATAAAAAAATTTTAAAAAACATACATCTATAACTTTTTTAAAAAATAAAAATAAAAATAAAAAGTCAGTTTTCTGACCGGAACGTGTCTAATTGTTGTCCTATTATAAGTCATTTCCAACAAGAAGTCCGACCACTATCTTATCATAAATAATTTCCAACAGCCTGAAATAAATTTTAAAAAATCAATAAATTGAAAAATATGTTTAATTTTAATTTATAAAACGTATATTTTATTAATAAATAATAATATTTTTTATTTTATCTTGTTAAACATTTTTATTATATATATTATAATAATTAATAATTTATCATATATATTAAACACATTTTATTTTATTTTACAATATGATTGTTTAGAATTAATAATAATTTAGATTATATTTAATTTATTTGGATAATTTTTAGAATTTTCTATTCTTCTTTTAGCTTCTTTTCTGCGTTTCATTGAGTTTAAAATGTTTTCTATGTTTTAATTTATCTACTCCTTCAAATTTTCAGGGTTTCATATTTTTGTGGGGTTTCCAATTGGTCTTTTCCTTTAAATTTTCAATGTTTTGGATTCTTTTCCTATCTTTCACCAGTTTCTAAATCAAAAAAATAAAATTAAACAAATAAATTAAATCAAAACTTAAAATACATTTGAAGCAAAAAAGAAACCAGATCCAAATATAAAAAATTTCAAAATGTAACCAGGGAAATTTTTATCTCATTATCATTCCCAATATCGCATAAAAAATGAAAAAACAAATGGAGTCAACAAAGTAGAAAAAGATAAAAATTCAGCAAAATAATAATAACTCATAACACAATAAAAATTAAAATATATTAAAAAAAACACAAACAATACTACCAGAGATAATTCACAAGCATGATTTAAATAAATCTGGAAAATAAGAAAAAAGATAAAAAGTTGTGTCAAAAAAAAAATACCAAGAGTCGAATAGTTACAACAACAAATAAGAAACGAACACAAATAAACAACTTAAAAAAAAAAAGAAAATACTCACAAATAGAGATAAGATAAAGTAAGATCGCAAAACTTTGAAATTCATATAAATAGAAATGAAAAAAATTGATAGGCCATTTGTTAGAAATGGAGAGAAGATAAAATGAGATAGCAAGATTTTGAAATTTATATAGAGAAAAAAAAAAATTGATGAGCCGATAGCTTTATCGGTTTTTCAAATTTTGCAAATGGCTTTATTGATTCTTTAGATTTGTGCTAGTGCAAAATGATGATAATTTTTGTTATTTTCACACCCCCCATATTCTTCCAAAAGCTTGTGCATTTCTACTTTTCTTTTTATGCTGTTATAAGTTTATATATATTATTATTATTAAATTTTGATTGTGTAATATATTATAAGTTAATATATAATTAAATTTATTAACCAAATATATAATATTTAATTTTATGAAACAAAAACATTAATTTTAAACAGAATAAGAAAAAATTAATATAAATTTAATTACACAAATTATATTACACAAAATTTATTAAATTTAACAATTATCATTGTCATCATCCTCATTAAAATTAAAATATTTATTTTCATTATTTCAATGGTAGATATTTAACCTATATAAAAAATTTAGCCCAACATCATTTTGATGATGTTATTGTGAGAAATGTTAAATAATATTTTTAAATTTATCTAATTCTTGCCGTAATTGTTCAATTTGTCTTATCCATTCTTCACGTTAGATATTGTAAGTTTGTTGCGACATGTTTATAAGTTTATTCCTACAAATTTTTTGAATATAAGAAAAGTGAAGATGTATTAGGTAAGGAGTCTTGGTATCTCCAAACATAAGATATCCTAATATATTATAAAACATATTTCTAATACCATACTTTGAGCCTTTTTTTTCTTAAGTCTAGCCATAAATCTTACTCTAAAACACTATTTCTCTTACTTGCATACAAACTTTTAAAGTGTATATACCCATCTTGAAAAACAAATAATAAAAAGGTTTAAAATTATACAATTGTAATTATAATTACATATATAAATTAAATATAAAACAACACTTGCATGAATAGTTTGAGATTTTCTTAATTAAATAATATAATAATAAACACATTTATTAAATGATATAATAATTGATTTATTAAACAACTATTTACTATTTAATAATAAATATAAATTATATAAATTATATTATAATAATTATAATCTTAATTGAAAAGTTATTTAGATTATATTATTTTAAATTTATTATACATTAATTAATTTAAATTTAAAATTTTCAAATTATTCATTTTATTATTTGGTCATAGCTATATATATGTATGTGTGTGTGTATATATATATATAGCAATTTGTTTTTTCATTTTTAGAAAAAGTACAAAACATAGGTAAAAATAAATATGTCTTAAAATTTTTCATATTTTTAATAAAATTTTTTATTTTTAATAAAAAATTTATTTATTATTATATATTATTAAATTATAATATAATTATAATCAAAATGAAAATATAATTTTTATGTATAACATTTTAAATAAATTATATATTAATTAAGTTAAACTTAAATTTAAATTTTTAAATTACACATATTATATATATATATATAAAATATAACTTAGTATTATATTATATAATTACAAACATATTGTTATTATACTATATATATATATATATATATATATAATGTTATATATATACACACACACATAATGTGTACAAAATATATAAAAAATGAATATATTTGAAAATTTTCTATATTTTTATAAATGTTTTATTATATTATTTTTATTTATTTATGTATTTATTAAACAATATAATAATTGATTTGTTAAATAACTATTTTTTATTTAATAACAAATATAAATAGTATAACTTATAAATAATTATAATCTAAATTAAATACATATTTAAATTATATCATTTCTAATGTATCATATATTGATTCATTAAAATCTAAATTTTCATTAATTTATATCAATTTTAATTATATATAATATTATACATATGAACAATGAACAAGTACAAAAAACCAGAATTAGAGTCGAAGAATTAAAATATGGACAAAAAGTAATGAATAGCATTTTATGGACTATTTATGAAGAAATACAAAAAAGAATAAATCAAGAAACCCCTAGTTCAGAACGTCTAATACCAGAAGAAAGTCATGTAATTATATAATATAATACTAAGTTATATATATATATATATATATAATATGCGTAATTTAAAATTTTAAATTTAAGTTTAAATTAATTAATATATAATTTATTTAAAATGTTATACATAAAAATTATATTTTCATTTTGATTATAATTATATTATAATTTAATAAATATATAATAATAAATAAATTTTTTATTAAAAATAAAAAAATTTATTAAAAATATGAAACATTTTAAGACATATTTATTTTTACCTATATTTTGTACTTTTTCTAAAAATGAAAAAACAAATTGCTATATATATATATATATACACACACACACAATGTGTACAAAATATATAAAAAATGAATATATTTGAAAATTTTCTATATTTTTATAAATATTTTATTATATTATTTTTATTTATTTATGTATTTATTAAACAATATAATAATTGATTTGTTAAATAACTATTTTTTATTTAATAACAAATATAAATAGTATAACTTATAAATAATTATAATCTAAATTAAATACATATTTAAATTATATCATTTCTAATGTATCATATATTGATTCATTAAAATCTAAATTTTCATTAATTTATATCAATTTTAATTATATATAATATTATACATATGATATATTATTATATTATATAATATTATTATCTATGTTAGGAATAGTTTGGTGAAAGTTAACCATATTGGTGTCGTTAGTATATTTTTATTTTATCATTTACATTTATTTATATATCTATTAAATAACTATAATAAATATAAATAATATAATAATATGAATTAAATAAAGATTTAAATTATATTATTATTTTATTGTATATTAATTAAATAACATTTAAATATACATATTGTTATTTATATAATTTACATATCAACACTGTCCCTAATAATAGTGACAATAATTTAGTTGGTTAAAATTAATATTTGTTTGTCGTTATTTGTTAAGGATAGTATTTTGGTTGACTTAATTTTGTTTCTTTTACTTTTTTTTTTAATTATCATGTTGCAAATGTTTATTAACTTTTCATTATTTTTGATATCTCCAACTAAATTTTAAAATATAAAAAATTTTAAAAAAATTACTTCTATCATATGCTTTTTATAAAAAATTACCTGCATTGTTGTTGTCGTGAATGTTTGAACACTCCTTATGCATATATCCGTAGAAATATGGACTATATATGAAGAAATACAAAAAAGATCCCTAGAAAAAATCCCTAGATCAGATTATATAACACCCGAAGAAAGTCAAAAACTAAACCAAGAAATATTAGAATTTATGAAAAAAAATGGATCAAATAGAATATGAAGAATTAAAATTCTTACCAAATATACCAAGAATAACACAATCCCCACAAGAACACCAAATAAACATGTTAAGAATAGAAAACGAGTATGATGAAATTGAACAACAAATGGGTCAAGAAGAAATAAGTCTAGAAGCGATACAAAAGGAATTAGGATATTTAAATCTTCAAAACCCCTATGAAGTAAACATGCAAACAGTAAAAGTCGAAAAACAACCCTTTAACCCACCTGATATAACAGCCCCGGAATACCAACAAAGAAATGAAGAAACAAGTATAAACAGAGAAGTAGAAATAGAACAGCAAGAATTAAGACATAAAGAACCTATGAAAAACTTAAACAATGAATTTATGTTCGAAACTATATATACTCCCACTAAAGACAACACATTTGTACCACCTCCACTAGAACAATATGAAACAAGACCAATCCCAAACTCAGGAATATGGTTAGACTTAAATTGTCACTTAAATCGAGAAAGAAGATTAGAAGAATGGACAAAATCACAATTAATATCTCTAATACATAGATCACCTAACACCCAATCAGCCATATTAATCATTGAAGCCAGCTTTGTAGGAAATGTAATGGAATGGTGGAAAAGCCAAACCGAAGAGTTTAGACAACAAGTACGAACTGTACCAACATACACAACAACCAAAGAATTTTATCTCATAGTATTAAGAAAATACGAACAAGTACTATGAAATGAATTTATAGGAAGAAGTGTAGGAGCCAATGAAAGAACCAAAATAAACCAAGCAATAGAAAGATTACATCAAATAGAAATATGTACCCTAGAACCAAAGATTCTAAATCAGTATATTTGTGAATATCAACAATATTATCATGAAGCCAGATTAAGTACCTACGAACAAAAAAGATTTTATTTAGATCTATTTTATTATAAACTACCAAAATTAGTATCAGAATCAATTATAACAGATTATCGAAGAGCCTTTAAGGATAATGAAAACTTAATGCCATATGTAGATACTATGGGAAGAAGAGAAGCTTATCTAAGAGAATATTTTTCAAACAAATGCAAAGAAGCATGGAGAATGATCAAATACTATCAAAACAATAGATTAACCCTCCAATGTGGACACTATGAGACACCTCATAGATGGGGATGTCAACCACCAAAAAATTACCAAAAGAAAAAATATCTAAGGAAACAACCTTATAGACGCCAAGAATATAGATTTAAAAGATACCCAAAAAATAGATTCCAAGGAATCAGGAAACCATTTACTCCCAGAACTTATTATAAAAAAGGACAACGAAAAATCAATTATTAAAAATACCCTGAAAAATGTCAATGTTATAATTGTGGCGAATTAGGACATATATCAACTGACTATAAAAAACCAAAAAGAAAGAAAGAAATGAATCTTATTGAAATAGCTGAAGAATATAATTTAGAACCAATAGAATTAAACACCTACATAGAAGAAGAACTAGCCAACTCAGACATAGAAATCTATAAAATGGAAAAAATAATTATTGAATCAGAAGAAGAAGATGAAATTCCCTCAGAAGAAGAATATGATTATATAACTGAAAACAGTGAAATCTATATGATAAAGAAGAAATTGAAACAAAACTAGAAGAATACAACACTCAAGAATGGAACCAAGAAGAATTTGATAGAATATGGAAAGAATTAGAACACCAAGAACCAGAGATAGAAATAGAAAAAGGATCTTTTACAGAATTAGAAGACTTTGAAGAATTTACCCAAATAAACTTTGAAGAATTTCAAAAATTATGGGATGAGTTAGAAATAGACAAAATAGAAAAAATGGAAATAATAGAATTAGGATTCCCTAAAACCTTAAGAAAGAAAAGAAGTTTTTCTAGAAAAAAGAATCCGAATACAGAAAATTTAATAATACCCAAAAAACATAATGAAATAACAAACTTTAAATCCATAAAAGAACAATATAAAAATGCTGAATTTAGTGTTCATGATTTAATATCAGGAAATCCCTATAGATGCACCCGAAAGTCACATAATAAACATAGTATCCTAAAATGGAGATGTCCCTTAAAGTCATTATATCCCAAAAGTAGTTATTGTGAATATCACTATCAAAAACGATATGGTAAGAATAAAATTCAAAAATAAAAAGAATGGATTGAAAGAAAAACACGAAACAGACTAAAAGAAGAGCTATCCAAATTATTAATATGTCATGAAAATTTATCTGATCAATTATCTGATTAATTGCCAACTTCTGTTTGCTTAGAGATGGAGCAATCGCCCAACAACAGTACATTTAATCAATACCACGAAGAAGATGAGGATCAAACCCATCTGATTTCACGAATAATTTCCCTCAAAGCACGAGTAAATTCTCTCGAATTAAATATCAGTATATTGTCATCACAGGTGACAAACCAAGTAAATATTCTGAGTAATACAGTCAATTATCTTACTCAAACCGTGGGTAACCTCAGTTCCCATGTTGATGAACTACAAACACGAATAATTATCCTTGAAAAAGGAAAACGAATAATGGGTCATTCACCCAGTCCAACCCAAAGTCCGACCCAAACACCACCGGCAAGTCCAACTACCTCAACCTCAACCCATATACCACAAACACCGTCCTTTTTAGCTATCTTCGAACAGGAAGTTAAACAGGCCTAAGAACAAGCTCAAAAAGCCCAGAATAGTCCCCAAAGACCATCAACTTCAAGACCAGTAAATCCGGCTCAACAAATCCAAAACCAATATGAATATTTCCAAACCATTATCCGTAGATTAAACCAATGTAATATAGCCACTCTAACTATCAAATATATCTCCCACTATTCTATCAATAAAGCTGTCATCAAACCAGGAACTAATCCCCATTTAGTTCAAACACTATTTGCCTATGGATTAGTTCACTGTATTTATCCATCAAAAAAGCTCGAAGAATTGTCTCTGTTACCCAAAGCCATCCAAGAAGCCGCAAGGCACTATTCAAATATAGTCACCCAATACGAAATATATGTAAGGTGTTACTCGACTGTTGCCGAGATAACTCTAAAGAAATTTTATTCTCCAATTAATTTAATTAAATATGGAACGACAAAGAAGCCCTTCGAATTTGAGGAGTCAGAGAAATCCTCAATACCACCAGAAGAATTTGCATCTTTAATTTCCCGAATCAGAGTACAGGAACATGAAACTATATTTGCTGAGATGAATAGAACTTTATCCACCGACGAAGCCCAATGGGTATACTTCAAAGGACAGTATTCGTGCCTTTATTCAGTCGGAAGAACAAGAAGAAAGCAACAACTATTCACAGAATTCTACGAAGAAATTAAATCAAATAAAATGGATAATTCTGAAGAAATAAAGAAAAGAATATGCCAGTATCTCTCAGAATATCCAATGCACAAATGTATCTTTTGCAAAGATCAGGAAAGAATCGAAGAAGCACCAGTAACTCCAGCAACCAGCATCAATATCCTCGAACTGTGAAAGAAGCGCTAAAGGTAATGGCGCACCAGACATCGAATGATTGACAAGAAAAGCATCTTCTCCAAAAGTCAACAAAGAAGAAACATCGAATGACTAAAGGAAGAAAAAGAAGACAAAGACAAACCTCGAAGTGACAAAAGGCAACCGGCATCTATCCACAAAGAATCTCTTTATTAAAGTTACTTTATTAAAGTTTACTTTATACCTTCTTGTAATGCAGCGCAGAGGAATGCCTCGCCTGCCCCCATTTCTATTTAAACACATCTCACCTCACTTGTAAGATATTGAAGTTAAAAGACGAATAACACACACATCTCTCTAGTCGCTCTCTAAACTCTGAATTCTCTGAATTTCGAGCACCTCCCTTTGTACAAATATTATACTTCATCAAATAAACAAGAGTATTTTGCAGATTCAGGTATGACAGGCTAAACCCTTCGCTCAAAAGCTAAGTAGTAGTATTTCCCATTATCATTCATAATATGTTGAGTTGATCCTGTATCTGCTGTGATTATACTAAAATGAGAATTAGATATTCATTGAATAGTACATTAAAACTGGGAATAGTTACGCCTCCAGTAGAAAACGAAGGAAGGCTGTGCTGTGCTAAGCTGAAGGAGGAGGAACTTGTGAGAAGGTTTAGGTTACCTTTGAGAGGCCCTGTGTGCCCTGTAGCCTTGTAATTGGTCCTGTATGAAAGAGGACAGGATGTCTCCCTTCCGAGTTTCTCTGTAATTCGGTTATGTCTTCGTTAATTTCTTGATTGTATATTCTTACCACCGGCAAGTCCAACTACCTCAACCTCAACCCATATACCACAAACACCGTCCTTTTTAGCTATCCTCGAACAGGAAGTTAAACATGCCCAATAACAAGCCCAAAAAGAAAAAGCCCAGAATAGTCCTCAACTAAATTTTAAAATATAAAAAATTTTAAAAAAATTACTTCTATCATATGCTTTTTATAAAAAATTACCTGCATTGTTGTTGTCGTGAATGTTTGAACACTCCTTAATTATTATTGTTTATTTAATATATTATAGTCATTAAACAATTTACAATTGCCTCAAATAATACGTTGATTAATTACTTATATGATGTTTAGAAACAGATCACCCCCTCCCCCAAAGTGAACGTTTGAACGCTTCTTAGCTATTATGGTTTATTTAATATATTATAGTTATTAAACAATTTACAATTGTCTCAAATAATATGTTGATTAATTATTTATACGATGTTTAAGGACAGATCCCCCACCTCCACTCCGCAATAGTTCCCTTACCAACAAGTATTGTCATTGCAAGTGGGTATATTCTTTTGTGCCTCATACATCATAGCAACATGCACAGGTGGAACCAAGCCCAATATATACCTCAACTAGGGGAGTAGACCAATTTGATGACTTTGAGCCAAAGATGAAATCCCAAAAGCTTTCTTTCTTTCCTGTGATTCGGTGCTACACAAAGAACCCTAGAGGGAACACATTGCTGCAGAGACTTGGCCTTGTGTTGCACGCCATTATTATGGTCGTTGCATGCTTGGTTGAAAGAAAGAGACTAAGCGAGTCGCGCAAGAGAAAACCAACTTTGGGAAACAAGGACATAATTCCCCTTATTATATTCATATCCTCCTCCCTCAGTTTGCTTTGGGAGGGGTTGTAGATGCCTTTGCAGAAGTTGCGAAGTTAGAGCTTTTTTATGATCAAGCACCAGAAGGCATGAAAAGTATTGGGAGATCATTTAATTGGTGTATTTGGTAGCACCACCAAAAAATGAGAGGGAAATGGAAAGGTTTATGCAATATTTATTTTATTTTTATAATTATTATGCAATCATTATGTAATATTATTTATTAATTATTATTCAATTATTAAAAGTAAAGATATTAAAACTATTTTTTATTTACAAAATCACTTTTTTTTTTAATTTCTGCTTTTGTATTTAATTTTCTGCTTATGAGAGGTGTTCTTTTATTCTGTTAACTGTTGCTGATCTCTCACCAAGAGACATGGTCTCAATGGTAGATTTTGGAAGGGAACTCATGCTTAACTTTGATATATTATTTAAAAAAAGAAGTGTGTCACTGATGTATTTTCAGACTAATACTTTTATATACATAAGCATGTTAATTTTTTAAAATTTCCGCCCCTTGTTAACTTAATCATCAATCTGTCCTTGATGATGTTTCATTAAGTTGGATTAATTGACCTTGATTATCTGGATCTTTTTTTTAGTATTAATAATATTTTAATTAGTTTTAACATAAGTTTTAAAATAAGTTATTGTAGCATATTTAATTATGTTTTAAAAAAATTTATGTTAAAATCCATTTTCATGGAAATAAAATTTTATATAATGTTTTTTTGGTCGAAAACTGAATTGAATTTCACAAAAAAAATTATATAACGTTATTCTATATCTTTCATGAACATTTTTTATATATTAGATTTGTAGATTTAACCGTTTTGTACATATGCTTATCATTAATTTAATATAGTCATTAGATTTCAATAAAAAGTTTTTTATTATACGCATTTCCTTTACAAGGTGCATGGGTCCATTTCTAGGTGGTATACTAAAATGAGGTGATTGAAGAAGACACAAGAACCTAGTTGAATTACAAAGTCTCTACGGTATGCTTTTATTTTTTTTATTTTTTCTTTTTTATAGTCTTTTTTTAATAAATATTGTACTAATGTATGAATGCAATTTTAGCAGAAAAAAAATATGAAATTATATTTCACCCAGTTACCCTAAAATTAAATCATAATTAAGATTCTAAAGTGAAATTGAACCACACTATAAAGTATTAAATTATATTTGACCCTAAAATTAAATTGTGATTTTGCTGATCAACTAGTTTAGGACAAATCTACGATTAAACTATTGTGAGACAAAAATTAAAAAAATACTCATGTATATTTTTAAAAATTTTAAACTAAAAAATATATGTGTGACATATTATTTTGCAATTGACTCAAACTAAGTACGACCTTCTTTTATATTATAAAATTAATTAATAATTGAATTTGTATTAAACTTTTCAACAATAGAATTAGGTACTAAGAATCCTCTAGAATGGTTAATTGAGTTTTTTGACAATGGTTCAATTATTTGAAATGTATTATTAAATAAAAAGGTTTTAAATGTAGAAATGGATATGAAAGAACTAGAATGGTTTTAGCCATTTTTTTGACAGTAGACTCAATTATTTGAAATGTATTATTAAATTAAAAAATTTTAAATGTAAAAATTGACATGAAAGAATATGATCTTAAAATAGATAATATAGATCAATTTTTTAAAAAATCTTAACTATAATAACTAAAAATGCTATCATACCAAAATGATCTATTAATGTTAAAAGGGATTTGAACTCTATATGAGTAATTAATTATGAAACATTCAATGAAAATTATTTGGCCAAATGGGTGAACTTATGTTGGCTAAGTTAAAATAATTAAAATATATATAAATTGACTGAATCAGCAAAAAAATAATCCATACAATTTTTGTAGCTACTCATATAACATAGATTCAAATCTTCGACTTAGCATCAGGAACTTGTTAGGTGATTATCCCTCGGCATCTAGTCTCTGAATGGGTCTTCTACGTTTTTCGGTAGACTTCACTCTCATATATACATAGACGTAATTACTGTGAAATTAACAAATACAAAGATAAAAAGAAATTTCAAACACGTCACTCTCATCCTAACCAACTAATAGTATTAAAGTAATCTATTTACTTTTATAAAAATCCCACTAAAACAATTTTTTTGTTGATTTTTGTGTCAATTTATGATTTTACACTCACGCATCCTGTAACAACTCATATATATCAAAACCATAATTTTCTGCCCTTATCTAGGGTTTGGTATCCGTCAATGTCCTGCACCACCCAAATTGAAAAGAAAAAAAAAAGCAAGTAATGAAACTATAAAAAATACATGCTAAATTGCATGTGGATGCCCAATCAATTATGCAAACCTGCCCGAGCTTCAAAGCGTAGAGAGCCTTTAATATTTAGGCTATTGACACATATATAGAAGAATAAGTTAACCTCTAATATCTTGGCTCGTATCCAGATTCCTTGACCAAATTCTTCGGACCCGTCTTTGTTAAAATGTTTATTATATGCTAGGTGGGGGCCTGTGTCGACGCACAAGCACCCAGGAAAACCTGGAGATGCATATTAAAAAACAAAAGAACACGCGTACTATCCTGGCGAATTGGTGACTTCTAAACATTAACAACCTAATTAAAGAGTAATGAAATAGGGATGCAGAAATCATTGCACTTGGAGAAAGAGGAGTAGACTGGTAGCGGAAGGTGAACTATTCCAAGTCTCAAGTCAACGTTGATCAACAAGAGAAGAAGAAAGGACTGACCATTGAGTTTTTGACCGACATTATACCTCCGCGGTTTTGACAGGATGGGAAAATCTGGTTAAATTCACTTGAAAATCTACACAGCTCAATATAGCTATCATGGCGTTTGTGAGTTCTTGCATGTTCATAATCCTTTTCATTTCGGCTTTGCCTTGCCAATGTTCATCTTCATCCTCGAGCAATACTTTGTCCCTCTCGGTGGAGAATCCAGAACACATTATAAAATCAGGAAACGGCATGTTCACTGCTGGATTCTATGGCATCGGTGGGAATGCCTATTCCTTTGGCATCTGGTTCACTGAACCTCATGGCGAAAACTTGACTGTCATTTGGACCGCAAATTGCGACGAACCCGTTAACGGAAAGGGCTCAACGCTTACCCTCCGTGACTCAGGAAATCTTGTGTTGAATGATGCGGGTCACGTCGATGTTTGGGCCACCAACACCACCTCAACCGAATCTCCACAATTGCTGCTCAACAATGACGGTAATCTAGTTCTTCTTGAACCCCGTGGTGCTGTTCTGTGGCAAAGTTTTGATTTTCCAACAGACACACTTGTCCCCGGACAATATCTCACCAGATTCACAAACCTCATCTCCTCCAGATGTCAGACTGACCACTCCTCTGGTTTCTATAAGCTGTTTTTCGACAACGATAATGTTCTTCGTCTTCTCTACAATGGCCCCGATGTTTCAAGTGTTTACTGGCCAGCTCCGTGGCTTGTCAGCCAGCAAGCTGGAAGGTCCACCTACAATGCAAGTCGCTTTGCGTTTCTCGATTCGTATGGTAATTTCAGTTCAACTGATGACCTTACTTTCACAACATCAGATTATGGCCTCGTGCTTCAGAGAAGATTGACCATTGATCATGATGGTAATATCCGAGTCTACAGTCGAACAAAATGGGGAGAGAAATGGTATGTTTCATGGGAAGCCTTTTCGGAAGGTTGCAGCGTTCATGGCGTCTGTGGACCCAACAGTGTGTGCACCTATTATCCTTATTCTGGTAGAAAATGCTTATGTCTTCCAGGTTACAGGTTCAAGCATGAAAGCGACTGGTCTCTTGGGTGCGAGCCCGAATTCCATTTGTCTTGCAACTCAACAGAGTCTCGCTTTTTGCATATAGCTCATGCTGACTTCTTTGGCTACGACCATGGGACTTTCATAAATTATACCTATAATGAATGTAAAGATCTATGCTTGAAATTATGTAATTGCAAAGGCTTCCAATATACCTTTGACGTGATCGGTGGCAATTATCTGTGTTACCCAAAGACCCTTTTGCTCAACGGCCATTGTTCCCCCGCTTTCCATGGGGCTATTCAGTTGAGACTGCCTAAATCCAGCTCATTCTTTGCTTTGGAAGAATCTGATATCAAGTGTGAACATGTTAACTCCGTAAAGCTGGAGAGAGTGTACGCCTTAAGACATGACAGTGTTTTAGCGAAGGTGTTTCTGTGGTTAGTGTTAGCAATTGGAGGCTTTGAAATTGTATGCATCTTCTTAGTTTGGTGTTTGACACGAAAAAAGTCTAGTGCAGATCAGTACAGTGATGATCTTACTACCACTAGGTTCAGGAAATATAGCTACTTTGAGTTGAAAGAGGCAACAAGAGATTTCAGTGAAGAGATTGGAAGGGGTGCCGGAGGAATCGTATACAAGGGTGTATTGAAGGATCAACGAGTTGCAGCAATCAAGAGACTCAACGAAGCTAACCAAGGAGAAAGTGAGTTTCTAGCTGAAGTCAACATAATTGGAAGACTTAATCACAAGAACCTGATTGACATGTGGGGGTATTGTGCGGAGGGAAAGCACAGAATGTTGGTGTATGAATATATGGAGAAGGGTTCTTTGGCAGAAAATCTTGCGTCCAACAACAACTCACTTGATTGGAGAAAGAGGTATGATATCGCTCTTGGAACAGCCAGAGGTCTTGCATATCTTCATGAAGAATGCTTGGAGTGGGTTTTGCATTGCGACATAAAGCCTCAAAACATACTTTTAGATTCCAATTATCAACCCAAAGTAGCAGATTTTGGATTGTCCAAATTATTGAACAGAAATGACCTCAACAACTCAAACTTTTCAAGGATTAGAGGAACCAGGGGTTATATGGCACCCGAATGGGTTTTTAATTTACCAATCACATCCAAGGTAGATGTTTATAGTTATGGAATTGTTGTGTTAGAGCTGATAACAGGAAAAAGCCTGACGGTTGATGGAGTGGACTTACATTACGGGAGGCTAGTAACATGGGTGAGGGAGACAAAAAACAGAAAAAATGGGGTGACATCATGGGTGGAACAAATCATTGATCCTACGATTGAGGGAAGTTATGACGTAAATAAGATGGAAATTTTGGCAAGAGTGGCTTTAGACTGTGTTGAGGAAGACAAAGACATAAGACCTACAATGAGTCACATAGTAGAGATGCTTCAAAGTGATGATATTGACTTTTAGTAATGGTATGGTTTATCATTTTTTTTTTTTGGGTCATAGCCATTGAGGGACTTGATGTAAATGCCTATAAATAGGCTTGGGTCATTGAATAAAACAAGCAATATTCCATCATCTCTTCAGATCTTGTTTTTTCTGCTTCCATGTTATTATTGCTTTTTGTTCTTTAGCAATTAGACTAACCCGAGTGTTGCTAAAACTTTCAGATCTGCGAGCAATGCAGCGGTGTGGCATTGCAACAGTGGCAGTGAAGTCTTCCACAAGTTGGGGCAGGGGCGTGGTGGTGGAGATGGCGTTTAGGGTTTCTAAGGGTTAAAGAGTAAGGGACTTGAAGGATTGAAGATAGTCAGACAACTGTGAGACGAGTCTTTGGTTAGTTTAGTTTAAATTTCTTTTAAATAAATATTGAAAATATAAAATTTTAAAATTAGACATATATATATTGTAGCTATATTTAATTATAAGGGCTATTTTAATAATTTAGAGACAAAGACCCTACAAGATAGGGGTTAAAGTCCCCATCCCCATTCTTAGATGATAAAAAGAATACCTCTTGTCCCCCAATGGGACAGCCCGTGGGATCCCCAGAAATGGAGATTGTTGCCATGCCTAAATTGAAAGAGAGGATTGTTTCAGTAGTTTTTAACTTTTTTAATCTAATCCTTATACAATCAAGTCCAATTTGGACGAAGGTGGCCTGAATGAATAATACAATAATCACTTAATTAAATGAGGATGACTGGATAAGTTTATGTAATATAGTATGAAAATATTTACTTTACTCCAATATACTGAAAATTTTAATATTATTGTCATTTATATTATGTTAAGTGAGAAATGCTTGTCTAAATTTTAAAATTCAATTCAATCATGATTTATTATTTTCGGCCAGAAGATGAACACTAGATTATGTGTTTTTTACCTGATGACAAATTGGACTGAGTAATAAATATAAATAGCAATGGTAATGTAATACATAAATATTGTTACGCAGACTATATAATCTTATGCAATCAAGCCTTAAAAGGTGTGCTAAATGGACCCTAAAACAAAATTTAAAAAAAACTAAATTAGCAAGACGTAAACTCTAAAAAAAAAAAGAAATTAAAGTCTTATTTAATATTTTTAAAATTTGATTGATCATTGAATCAATAGAAGTATAGGTTTATAATTTATTAATAAATTAATAATAATTAAATATATTTTTTAAAAATTTTATTTATTAAAATTTTTAATATAATAAATAAATATTAATAAATTTTAAATATTTTATTACTAATTTACTATTTTTTAAGATGTTTGAAAAGTTATTCCTTAAATAAAAAATAAAAACTACTTATGATTAAAATTTAAAAGTATTTATTATTGAACTTTTAGAGTTTCTAAATTACATTAAGATTATATTTATTATTAAAAATAAATAAATGGAAGAAGAAAGAATAATTTTGGTTAAATATTTTGATATCTCAAAGAGATATTGCTATGAAATAGAGTATAATAGAAATAAGTGTTGAAAGCAATTAAGTATGCATCTTTTTTTTTGTATTTTTTTTAATTTCTCTCTATTGTAACCTTTTCATTCTTCTACTATCTTCTGTTTTTTATTTTTAAAATTTGTCCATGATTAATTATACTCTTTTATGAGGAAAAAAATATTTTTTAAAAAAATATTCAATGATCAATTCGGCCAATTTTTCACTAACTAGTTTTTGACTAATTTTAATCAAGTTTTGAAAACAATGCATATAATTGTATAATGCTATACAATCAAGTGTTTGGCGTTCAATAGTACAAGACTATGTAGCATAAAAAATGACTGTTTTGATGAAAATATTTTCTTAAATTCAAAGAAAGGTTATATACTCACTATTAAGATGATTATTTTAGAATAACTTACACAAGCTTCTTATGAGTTTGATTTAAATTATATAGACTTCCCTTTTTTCTTAAATATACATTGGCCTTCTCTAAAATAAAGGTTACATTATACTTTAGTCAAATTTTTAATTTTTTTTTACTAAAATATCTTTAATTAATCTAAATGAATTTTTTGTTAAATATAATAAAAACAAAATCTACTCTTTTTTATTTTTATTTTTGCATGTTTTGGATATAATACATATTTATATATTTATGTTAATGGATGAAGTTTTAGTTACAAAATTTAAACTTGAAGTAAAGTGTATATTTTGAAGATAGTAGAGATATCTATGTAATTTTAGTAAAATTCAAGATGATCCATGTAATTCACTTATTATTTTATTATTCTTAACCTAAATAAATTTTTTGGCCAATTAAAATTAAATAATATGAAGGCCAAAAATGAACTAAATAAGTTATACTGACTTTTTAATTAATTTATAATTCTTTTATTTTCTAAAAAAATCAAAATTTACCAAATCCAATTGAATTTACATATTAAATTTCTTATGTTAATTATTTTATTTTCTATTTTGTATCAAATTGTAAATAATTTATATGCTTAGTTAAACCATAAGACAAATTAGGCAAGAATAGTCCATCTAGTGTATTATCCAAGAATAGTTAGTCTTTTTTATTGGATATAGTCATGTTTATAACACGTTTGCTATCCATAAAATTTACAAACAATATGTTTAACTAAAATTATAAGCATATAATCTACACATGTTATTTTACTATCTTATCATTGCATATATAATAATTCTAATTAAAATTAGAATCTCGTTAGACAATCATCATCCATTCTAGTTCAAATTAGAGTTTTACATGAAATTATTTATACTAGTCTAATTAAAATTAGAATTTTATAAGATCATCATCAAAATAAGAGAGAAGAGAATAGATTCTCTCATTTTCTAGCATTAAAATAATGTTATAATGTTGAAGAGATAAATATAAAATATGAAATCTAATAATAAAAGAAAGTAAAAATATATGAGGTTCATTATCTCCAAATAACACTATATTAGTGCCAAGAAATAAGAGGATTCAAATTCTGACAGAAGAATAAGGGAACCCATTTTCAAGAGACAGACCTACAAGGAATCGAGATACATACCACTTCGTGCCTTTCTCGTCTTGTCTGCAGCGTCTCGGCATCCATAGTGAAGATTCTTCTTTACTAAGATCACGCCATAAGAAATTGAAGCCACGTGAGAAAGCGAGAGTAGATAGAATTCACAACTTACAAGTCCACATTTAATTATAAAAAACGTGTACATATACCCAAACTGCCCAAAACCTGCGTCCTCAATAATTGATGAAGGTCAATTCCTAAGTTTTATATGTGACGCAATAGTTGTAACCTTGTGGGATCAATATCACAGACATAGCCGAAATAGCACTATGACTCCGTTCATATCATTTTAAGATTGTTAGAAATTGATTGGTATTGAGGTGTAAAAAACACGACAATAAGCATTGGAACGTATGTGTATTTATTATTTTTTAAGTGATATTTATTCTCACTAGATTACTATAAGTAGAGGCAAATTACTTTAGAATTGTTTAAAATATTTTAGAGAATTTTATTCCACAATTATAAATTTTTTTTCTAAGAAACAATTCTAAAGAGTCTAAAGAATAGTGTATTGGAAATAAAGTTTGTAGTTTGTTTTTTGTTGAGTTCAGAATCAATTCATATAATTGATTTTGAACCATTATCTCTTTTCCTTTCAACCAATGTGCCTTTTCCTCTTAATCAACATGCTTTTTCCTCGTAAAAACTAACTTTTCTAATCCAACCTGCTTTGTCCTCATAAAACTTATCTCACATGACTTTTCCTCATAAAACTAACTTTTTCTAAACCAATATGCCTTTTCTTCCCAAAAAACAAAAACTTTCAATTCAAATGGGTCATTTTGTTTCAGACTGCATCTCATCATTCTAACAAACACTTGACTATTATTCAGTGAAATCATATAACCCTGAACCCATCATCATCTTAATTATGCATACCCACTTAAATTAAAAACATACTATATTTAAGTATTTCGAACTAGCTTCCATAGATGTCTGTTGGATAATTCAAGCATTTGCAAGAAGACCACTAATGCAAAGTATGGAAATAAGTATAACTATATAAGACATTATGAACGCTTGACTTTGACGTTCTAGGACGGAATTAGTAATATAGATCACAGAAAGATCTAGTTAGAAATTGACAACTCCCTAGTTATGGTATGGTAAGTGTAAGGTATATTTTATGATTAATTAAAAAGTCATTTACTTTTTTTTTATTGATTTTATATAATTTTTTATTCAATCAAAATAAATAAATAAAATATAACATTTGTAGTATTTTTAGTAGTTTTGAGTTTTATTTTATTTTGATTTTAATCTCAGGAGAAAGATAGAGATTTGATGGAAAAGAATAAAGAAAAAGAGAAAACTAAAAGTCAAAAGTATACTGTCTAAGTTCGCTATAGTGAGTTCGTGACTCATACAAAATTTAAAGAATTTCTAACTATAGCGCAGGCTATCACTCCAACAAAACAATTAAATAATGACAAATATATTTATCACAAAATTATAATTTTATGTAGCAAAACTAAGGTTTACGACAGATATAATCTGTCGCATATTCTGTCATTATTCTATTGTTACTATAATTTGCGATAGATATATTTGTCACAAAACTTGTTATTCTCTCTCCTTTTCCACTCTCTTATCTGACACAGATCAGACTAAATGCAAAACTAAATTTAAATATAAATAATAATGAATTAATTTAAAAAAATCAAAAATTTTAAATTTAAAAATTTGTAATAAAATTTGAAATCATAATAATTAATTTGATTAATAAATAATTTAATAAAATAATAAAAAATATATAAATTGTTAAATAATTAATATATTTATTAATAAATGCCTAAAAAAGATTATAAATTTAGTTAAAAAATGATGGTGACAAAATGTACCACAATTCTATCGTCATCTTTATAAATATATATATATTAAATATATATTAATAATATATTTTATTAAATAATAAAATCTATCATTATAGCGATAGAATATTCCGTCGCTACTTATGGTAAGACATTGCTGTACCATATTTCTATCGCCACATATAGTGATAGAACAATGATAGGAAGTTTCCTTACCACTATTTCATCGCTGAAGGCAAAAAAATTTTTTGGTTAATAATAATTATAATTAATTAAATGATAATAATATTATTATAATAAAAATAATAATTTATATTTCAAATAATATTTTTTATTAAGAAATAATTTTTTTTGGTTATAGATTTAATTATTGTTTATATTTTTATAAAAAAAGTTACTTGACTTAATTTTTTATATAAATATATTATTGTCATGGCAACAATTCAAATTATCTTAATTGTTTTATATAAATATGGTTATGTTAATTCTTTTATATAAATATGTTATTGTCATTGCAACTACAAATATAAATTTTATTTTGCACATGGAAAAAATATGAAGAAAAATTAATTAGTAAAGGAAAATAATGAAAAAAATAATTGAAAAGAACAAAACAAAACAAATATGATAATTGTTGCAGTGTCACAGTGTCATCTTTTATCATCAAACAAATTCATCTTCTGTAAGAGGAAAAAAAAGAATAAATTAAAGATATAGCTAGATAAATAAATTGGAGAAGAGAAAAGAAATATCAACTTATCTTGTTTATCATCATCTTCATCGCGGAGAAATAAAAAAAAAAACATGTATATGCAAAGAAATTTAAAAAAACTTGTGAAGAAAAAAGAGGAAGTTATGAAAAGGAAAAAATGAAATAGAAAAATGAAGATATAGATGAAGAAGCCTAACTTTGAATTATTGGAGATAGAGATTGAGAAGAGACAAAGTTGAGACAGGAGAGAAAGATAAGGAAGAGACGAAGCAAAGAGTCTAAAGATACAAATAAGGAAGGGACAAAGAGAGAGAGAGAGAGAGAGATATATATATATATATATATGGCAAGAGAAAAGGAACGCAAATTTAAAAGTTTTGTATTTTTGTGATGGAGGGTAATGTAGATACTAATTTTTTCAATCTTTCTCGTGGTAAAGCAAATTTTACCAGAAAAGGTTAATCTTTATTTTTTTTTCATTGTTGGCTTGTGGTATATATCAATATATATATAACTAACTTTATAATTAATTATATAATACATCATAAAATAATTAAATTTAAACAAAATATGAAATTATAATATAACAACAATTACATAAATTAAAATATATTAAATTACAAATTAAAATACACTAGACTTTTATAAATGTTTTAACAATCACTCACTCCTTTATTGTATCTCATTATCTTTATCCTCTATCTCATTATCTTGAGCTTGATCAGGAGGTATAGGCATTTTTAGCCTATATACTGAGCTTATCACAGTATCATTATCATGTAATTGTGAGTATTGTTAAAAAAAACTTTTATATTGACTTAATTAGGATTCAATTTTTTCAATATGTTTTTGTTGTTCATAAAGTGGTGTATTATGAGTATCTTACATAAAAGCTTTGCATTCATTTCTTATAACTTTTTGAATATAGACAGAATGACCGTAGGTTGGTTTTTGGGACTCAATGAACCCAATTGTTGGATTTCCATATATGTTATGGGGCATACTGCCTAAACCATATACTAATCCTTTTTTTCCCTCCCACAACTTGCATCCATAAAGTTAATTCTGATATATTCTCTCCTTTACTTTCTACCTCAAGCTTTCATTGAAGAAACTCATTCTAAAAAGTAAATAAAAGAGCCTACATTAAAAGTTTGCTACTAAACAAACTCATCCTAAAAATAGTCAAAATTAGAACAAGATATAATTGCATGTAAATAGTAAATATAAAATGATACTTACATATATAGCTTCTGATTTTTTGTCTATCTAAGAGTCATTATTTTTATGGGTTCTGAGATAAATCTTAGAGTATTTAAGTGGTCTCCTTAATTTTTTTGCCTTAAGAATAAAATATTATTAGTTAGAAATATATTTAAAATAATAATTACAAATAATTAAAAATATAATGAAAATACAAATTAAATAGATAAAAAAATAAAATTACTTACCAATCTTCTAGCATGTTCAAGCATAAAAATAAAACCTCCTGTATGTTATGATAAGCCATACTCAGAAGAGGAGGCTCGACTTTTTTGCATTTGCTTATATAAAGTTTGATATTGTGTAGTACCTATTTGTCACAAAGTTGATTCTACATCGTGTTTCCAATCCATTGAGTTTTGTTTTTACTTTTTCATGCTTTCCAAATATTATCTCTTAATTGCTTAATTATTTTATTTTTTAATTTCGTTTAGTTTGTTTATGGTCGTTGGGTAACCAATAATAATATTTCTAAACAAAATAAAGTTTTAATTATAAAAATGTATAATAATATAATTATTAAAAATTAATAAAAATATACCTAAAATTTTTGAAATCATAAATCTTTATACTCTTGTGGAACTTCTTTTTAGCTACTCCAAGATCCTTCATACTTACTTTTAAAAATATTAATGATGCAAGTACGAACTGCATAATTATTTGGTTCAAATCTATATAAAATAAATGTTTAAAGTAAGTGTAAAGAAATACAAATTCATAGTGAGAGTGAAAATAATACAAAAAATGTATAATAAATCATCATCACCTACAGGTGTAATAAGTTGTTTCTAGATAATGCTAGGTTGTGATTTTTCATGAGAAGGAGGAGGAGGAGAAGTGAAATTTTCTTACTCAGAAATGGGAGTGAAGTGAGGTTGTAATTGACCTTTATTTGATGATGATCCACGCCTAGACATCTGAGTAAAATAATTAGAATAAATAAAAAAGTTACATCAACTAAAATTTTGTATAGAGATAGTAGTAACAATTTAATATATATATATATATATATATATATTAATATATATACTTGTGCACAATGAGAGAAAATAAAAATTTTTAAATCAAAATCACAGTCAAGATTAATGGAATGAGTAAAGAGTTGTGTGGTAAGATGCAAAGATTTGTATATATAGATTTATATAGGTTTATAAAATATGTAAATAATATTAACTTTACAACTTTATCTGACATAGTTTGAGGTCATGTAGCATGTGTATAGTCTGAGGTCTATCAAATATAACATGTGAAGTAACGTCACCTTTTTAGTACAAACGTGTAGTAAAATCAAATACAATAATAAAAATAATTCTGATATTTACATTGTGATATTATATAAGCTATAATTACAACTCATATTTTCTTTTTATATTTTTTATACACTTTTTTATTAAATAATTTATTTTTTATAATTAAATAAATGAAAAAAATTATTTTCATATTTTTTACACACTTGTTATTACATAATTTATTGATTATAATTAAAGAAAAAAAATTCACTACAAACCAAATATAAATTTATTAAAAATTATAATTCTATAATGTGTTGTAATTGTCCAATAACTTTACACGTATAGTAAAATCACAAATAAAAATAATAAATAACAAAATCAAGTACAATAATAATACAAGTGGCTCTGACACATTTGTTTGTTTGTTTTTTATAAGTAATGTCAACTACAATTATTAATTACCTTTTCTTTTTATATTTCTTTACATAATTTTCATTACATAATTAAATAAAAAAATCAAGTAAAATAATAATAAAAGTGACTCTAACATTTGTTTGTTTGTTTCTTACAAGTAACATCAACTACAATTATTAATTGCTTTTTCTTTTTATATGTTTTCTACACAATTTTCATTACATAATTTATTGATTATAATTGAATTAAAAGAAATTAAGCAACTCACCTTTTCTTTTGATTTTTTATTATATACTTTGCATTACATAATTTATTGATTATAATTAAAAAAAAGAAAAAATTCAATATGAATCAAATTTGAATCTATTGAAAATTATAATTCTAACCACTTTAAAATTAAAATAATATAACGTTGAATTTTTATTTTAAATTTAACTATTGCAAATATAATTTTTATTTTGTACAAATTGCTTTAAAATGAAATTGGTAACATCAACAAATAAAAACATGTAAGAAAAGAAAATAAATTAATAAAAAATAAAATTATGTACAATGATAGCTCTAATATATCATTTCTTATTAGTGATATTATTCGTACAACTCACTTTTTTTTGTTATATTTTTTTCTACACAATTTATATTACATAATTTATTGATTAAAATTAAATAAAAAAATCCAACATAGACCACATATAAATTTATTTAAAATTGTAATTAAATAGTAGAAAACTCAATATATTATTAAATTTAAATTGATTTTAGCTTTTTCATTAATACTAGTAATTATAATAAAATAAATAATAATGTTATGATAAATTTAGTGATAATAATAATACTTGATGTTTTAAATAATTATTCAAAATTATAAGTTAAGATTAGAATAATATAACATTGAATTTTTATTTTAAATTTAACTATTGCAAATATAATTTTTATTTTGTACAAATAAAAAAATAAAAAAATTATATGGTAAAAAAAATTAGCATAAACAAGTAACTTATAAATGATATTAGTACAATAATATAGTCAAGTACAATACTATAATCAAGTATAATAATATAATAAAATTTCTAACACTTGTATAAGTGACGTTTTCTGTTCATATTTTTTACACATTTTTTATGACATAATTTCATATGAGAAAATAATAAAAAATTATCATTAAATAAATGACAAAAATTCAACACAAACAAAATATCTGAATTTATTGATTATTTTTATTATGATGACTCTCATAAAAACTCTTGTATACATTAAGTTGGTTTTGTAGAGCTTGTATAGTCCTATTATTTTCTTGAAATTGTGAGGTTTGAGAGTCCATGATACTTTTGATATCTGGATGTAATACACCTCCAAGAAATATTGCTTTATGCATACTTGGAGAACTTTGATAGCTAAAGACATCTTTGTATTTATAGCTAGAAATTGGATCTTCCACTATATTATATGAAATACTTCCAATACCATGGATCATCCCTCCTGCCTTTCTTCCTCTTGCTACTTGTATTCAAAGCTCTATCTCCTTAGATAATTGTTCTTGTGATAATTGTTATGGTGGAGGAGTAACTTCACCTTTAAGTTTGATATATCATTCTGAACAGAAGACAAAATATGTTAATCTAAATTATAATGATAGATATAAGTTAAATATAATAGTAATTTATCAATATATATACATAAGTAGTTTTTGATTTTTTATCAATCCAATAACCATTCTTTAAATGCATAGCTCGGTGAAGTTCAGCAGGTGTTGATTCTCTCCCAAAATTATTTTTCAAAATCTCCCAATAAAACCACGTTGGATGAGAGCCGACAATAGAAATGGAGTTATTGTTGGATGCTTTATTTTTTTTATTCCTTTTGCTTCTTTGTTGGAATTATAAACTATCCCAACTAGCACACAATGAGTTCCAAACATGTTCTTTCATCCAGATTGATCTTTTTTTCCTTTCTCGTGCATACCCTATCATGCCTTTTAACTTATTTCTCACTTGGTCTCAAAAATTTTCATAGATTGAATCATGTCAATTTAGAATCCAGCAATAATATTTCTAGAAAAAAAAATATATGTTACAAACTTATAATATACGTAACACTAAAATTCTAACAATAATTTTCTTTAACAAAATTAATAATTATTGTATACTTGAAACTCTTGAAACCATACTAATCTAACTTGGTGTAGAACTTCCTTCAAAGAATTGTATAGACCATCAAAATTGTTTTGGATGATGGCAAGAATGCATTTACCCACAATATTACCATTTGGTCCAAATCTGATTGATAAATTAAATATATTTATAAGAGTTAATTTATAAATAACTATATATGTAATGAGTAAATAGTGTAAGTATAAATATTACCCTATATGTACTGGATAAATTAGTTTTGGTTCCATTGCCAAACCTTAACAAATTTCATAATAGAGTTTTTGTGCCTTGTGTCTATGCAAACATCTATGAAAAATAAAAAAGGTTAAAATTAATAATGTATTCCATACCTTAATGATAACAACAATCACTTTATTATAACTTCGTATACATAATTTTTACCTTGACTGGAGCACACAATATAGTTCTATGTAGAATATGAGAAAAGAAGTGGGAGAAGTAATTTTCTCTTGACAAGAAGTTCTTTATGCAGCAAAAGAAAAAAACCAAATATATATAAGTTGATAACAAATACAAAAAAAAGAAAAATAATTTGGTTCACTTTTAATTATTAACTTAATTTCCTATTTCATTATTTATAATATATATTTATATTTTAAGTAATTATTTAAATTATAATAAATAACAAATAAAAATTATCACTAACGTAGATAAAAAATGATATAAAATAAAATAAATTAAAATAATGTATTATATTTAAATATTATATTAAAATAATTTATTATATTATATACATTATTATTTTAACTTTGATTCATATGAATTAAAGTTAAAATAATAAAAGAAGTTCACGTGAAAGTTGACTTTGTCTTATTTTAGTTTTAAATTAAATTAAATTAATAAATAAGATTTTATTTATTAATTTAATTTGATTAAAAACTAAAATAAGACAAAATGATAACATTATAGCTCATGTGAAGGTTGATATCTTTCAATTTTCACGTAAACTTCTTTTATTATTTCAAAAAGATTAAAAAAATATAATAATATAATTCATGCTTCATGTGAACTTTAAAAAATAAAATGATAATAATATAGTTCATGCTTCATGTGAACTTTGACATCTTTCAATAACTTTATTTATTATTTTAAAAATAATAAAAATAAAATAAAATAATAAATAATATTATAAATAAATTTTTATCATATTATATAATATATAAATAAAGACAAATATTACAATGAATAAAAGTAGAAATTTTAAATATTTAAATAAATTATTAATGTTAAAAATGTATGGTATAAAATTTTATTAATCACAATAAGTAAAATAAAAATAAAAACTAAAAAAATAAAATCTCATACAATTTGTTTATAATAGTAAATAAAAAAATAAAAACATAGTGAAATAAATTATTATTTATCATCAAACTCAAAATTTAAAAAGAAAAAATTAATGTAATAAGTATTGTTATTATAAAAAAATTTAATAATAAAATGAAAATAAAACTTAATAACAATATTAATAATTGTTTTTATCATTATTAAAAATAAAATAAATTATTATTCATCATCTTCTTCGACTTCATCATCATCGTCATCAACCTCTTAATCATCCTCATCCTTATCATCCTCCTCACCATCATCATCATCTCGATCTTCTTGTTCCTCTTCTTGCATATCTATATAAAAATTTATATTTTCAACTTGTAAATTGATATGAAAATCTATCTCTTCCATTTTCCCTTCATCATATAAGGTATCAGATGATATCTCATTATTCATTGTTCCTACTTTAGTTTAGTTATCTTGATAAGCAACCTCTAATGAATTATTATCATCTACCACACTCCTTGTTTTAGTTTTTATGCAACCCACCAATCACCTTGTTCTTGGGTTCTCACAAGATACATCACATAATAAACTTGAACACAATACTCTGCAAACACAAATAGATCAAATTTTTCATATTGCCTGATATGTTTTATTTCAATAATTTCATAGTTGCTATGTGTTTTCATCCTGCAATTCATAACATGATTAAACCAATCACAAAGAAATAATACTATGTTTTTTTCAAGTTTTCCTATATATTGTAATTGAACCATCTCTTTAAGGATACCAAAGTAATCATTATCTCTATATTCTCTTATTCCTTTAACACAAACTCCATTATTTATTGTTTTCTTATCAATGCTCGAATTATTAGTGTGAAACTTATATCCATTCACAAAATATCTTGGCCATGTTTGCACCTTTTTAAGTGGTTCTCAAGCTAAGTCCTTCAAATATTTATTGTCACTAAATCCAGGTTGGTTAAGAACTTACTTCAAAAGAAAATTAAGTTAATATCATGATATGTAAATAAATAAATAATGGTACTACATACATATGATTTAAACCACTATACAAATTTATGTTCAATTTTGTTGTCAATTTCTCATGAGCCAATGTATGGATTTAACATTTGTAACTCTTACTTAAAAATCCTACAATACAAGTTGCATATTAGAATATTAATGAATGATGAATTATCCATGCGATAAGTTTCAATCTTACTCAATATAAGGCTTGATTTCATGACAATTCAATAGGATGTGAAGATGAGTAGTAGCCATTTCTCTATCATTCAAATAATGAGTAGAGCATTTTTCAAGCGACCATCCAACTTGAGTGAAGATTGATAAAGTTGGTTCACTTGTTTCTTGTTCATCCACACACTCATTTCAATGAATTTTTGTTCATACTAAAGATGCCTATGATTCAAAATAATATGAACAAAAGTGTGATACTTCCTATGACAAATACGCCTCACAAATAGATTCTTCCACACAAACTTTATTTTTAACTATGCATTTTAATCTATTTAAAAATTTGTACGACCAAATGATAAGTTGTGTGAGACAGTAATATATTATTTCAAGCAAATGATATTTACATATAAATAAAACTTAAGTATCAATTACCTTACATCCATCTATATTGGAGTAGACCACCTACCATCGTCTTAAATGGCAAATGGATCAGTAAATGTTTCATAGAATCAAAGAAACTCGGTGGAAATATTCTTGCAAGTTTGCAAAGAATGATAGGAATATTGTTTTCCATTTGCGTTAAGCCATTAACTGTTAATGTTGTTGAACATAATTCCTTGAAAAATAGACTTAACTCAATTATGGGCTTCCATATTTGCTTAGGAAGTGCACTAAAAGCAATTGGCAATAAACATTCCATAAAAATGTGACAATCATGACTTTTAAGGCCAACTAACTTTCCTTTTGTTGAATCTACATATCTTGACAAATTCAAGAAATACCCGTAAGGTATTTTCAATCATTTTATCCATTGATAGATCACCCTTCTTGAATTTAGCCTTTGGTTTTACCACTTTTCCATTAGATATTTCTTGCAATTCTAAATCTTTCTACCTATAATATTCTTTTAAATCCATTCTGGCTTTTATGTTATCCTTAGTCTTCCCTCTCACATCTATAATAATATTAAAAATATTATCAAATATATTTTTCTCTATATGCATGACATCTAAATTATGCCAAATCAACAAATGTTTCTAATATGAAAGTTCCAAAAATATACTCTATTTCGTTTAGTTGTGATATTGCCTATAACTTGGCAATCTAAAAACACCTTGATCAACTATTCTTGGATGGATCTTCACATGTTGCCATAACTCTTCTCCATCCAATCTTGGTGGAAGGGATCATTTTCAACTCTATTTTTTTTGAAAGCATCTTTATTCCTTCTAAAAACATAGTTCATAGGTAGAAACTGTCAATGGTAATCGAACCAAGAATTCTTGTCCCCATACTTCAAGGTCAAAGCTTTTGAGTTTTCCATGCAATAAGGACAAGCTAATTTTCCAATAGTACTATATCCTGATAACATCCCATGTGTTGGAAAGTCATTTATTGTCTACATCAATGCTGCTCACATCTAAAAGTTTTGCTTCTTTAAGACATCATATGTGGGTACTCCTTCTTCCCATAACAATTTTAACTCATCAATTGATGGTTCGAAGAATACATCAATCTTCGTTTTGGGATTTTGTGGACTAGGAATAATTGCCATTAAAAATAAGTAAGGAATAGTCATACAGACTCTAAAAAGGAGATTACAAGAAGTAATTATCACAGGGCGACATGAATATGGTGAAGCAGGTTGATTATAAGGAGTCAAGCCATTTGTGCAAAGACCAAGACGAATATTTCTTGACTTCATTGCAAAATCGGGATATATTTTATCAAAATGTTTCCATGCTTCTCCATCAGATGGATGACATAGTATGTCTTTGCTCCTTTTATTATTCTAATGCCATTGCATAAGCTCAGTAGATTTCATTGAAGCATAAAGCCTTTGTAATCTAGGGGTAATTGGTAAGTAATGTATTCTTTTATATGAAATCTCCTTTGATCTTTGTCTTTGACCAGGTCAACTAGTTTTATACCTATGTGCTCCACAGAATTTACACATTATCTTACTTATATCATCTTTATAATACAACATACATCTATTGATACAAACATCAATTTTTTGTGTAGATAGACCAAGTTTTGATACTATTTTCTTTGTTTGATACCAGTTATTAGGTACAACATTATCAGACGGGCAACTATTTTTTAATAGACTTGCAAATCAATTAAGACTATACTGTGACATATTACTATTAGATTTAATACTTAACATTTCTATAGCAATAGATAACATTTCTATACCTGCATAAAGTGGTTGCTAATATGCATTTAGTAAATTAAAAAAATTATTGGATTTCTGAATTTGGTAATTCCTCGACATAATTATCATCATTATCTCCTTTAACATAACTATCAATATTAAATTCAGGACAAGTTGCTTCAGAGATTATTCTTTCATATCTATTATCTTGATCATCATTTACTAATTGTGATGAGTTACATGTTCTACTAGATGTTCCAACATGTATGTTAGGTATTGGGGATGGTTCGATCTCACCATAACATGTCCAATACCAATATCCAGGTTGAAATCCTCTCTTATAAAGATTAGTTTTTACTTCATTAAGAGTAAGATATGCTATATTTTTATGCATAAAACAAGAGCATCTAATTTTTCCTCCTCCTCCTTACCTTAATCTTTTTTCACATGCAAAAGTAATCAATTCTTCTACTCCTTATAAAAATTTATATATCTTTTACATCCAGGCTTTAATCTATTATACATTCACTTTTGATTATTAGGAATTTTCATTTTCTGTTTCAATAAACATTTTAAATATTACTTTACAATTTTGATAACAAAATCTACCTTTTAACACATTATCAAATAAATATAATACTTTCTTAAAAACAAATGTTATCACTAAACTTTTGTATATTAATTTATCATTATTACCTATTTATCTATCTCTACTATATTATCACATCACAAAAGAATAATTAACAATTATTTATAATCAATAAATTATAAAAAATAATATACTTATATATTTCATGTAAATATTTACTTACTTGGACATGTTGAGATGAATAAAAGTTTCTATTTCAAACCAATTCTCCACTTGAACTTGAACAAAGTGGTGAAATTTTGAAAAAAATTGAGAAAGAAAATAGGATGTCAAAATTCTAAGAAAAAAAATGATAGCAAATAATTGTGAGAAGAAAGTAAGAAAGATCATCCTTCTTTGTATAAATAGACTTTTTTTAACAATCTTTTTTTTAATGGTCTTTTTCTTAATAGTTATTTTTGTTTCTAACAGTCACTTGTCTTTTTTAATGGCTATTTTTTTTTATAGCTATTAATAATTCTTTTATTTTCTTTTCTTATAAAAAATATATTTATGTAACCCGAAATGACTTTTTTATATATAAAATACAAAAATTATATATATAATATAAAAAATTTTTAGCACATTGAACTATCTCTAACAATAATTTTATTCACATATTATATTCTTTATACTTATTTGTATATTTATTAAAATTATAATTATTAATAATATTTGAATATTTCAATTATTATAATATATAACAAAAAATAATATTTATATATTGTAGTTCCAACCACCTTACACTATAATTTATAATTTATTTAATTATAATTATTATAAATTATACTATAATTCAATAAATGTACTTTATAATATATTTATTAAATTATAATAACTAATAATATATAAACATTTAAATTATTAATATCTATATATAATATTATATAATGTTAAATTATTAATATTTATATATAATTTAATATTTTGGTAACAAAAAAATAGTTGCATGGTATCCAACCACTTTTTTGTCACAATGTGATTAAATTATATAAATATATAATTATAATATAGCGACAGAAAGGTAGTTGGATACTATGCAATTGTTAGAAATTTGTATAATATTATAATATATTTAAATTTAATTTATATATTTATCTTTATAACATATAATTTATATTTTATTTTATTAAAAATTTATATATATTTTAATTTGAATTAAAAAATTAATATTACTTATATATATTTATACAATATTTTCTTTTTTTTTATAAATGGTTTTATTGATATAAATTATAAATTATAATATAATATATAGAAATTATAATATTATTTATATACTTATAATATAATTAATTAATATTACTTACATTTATCTAAATTATAATAATATATAATATTTGAATATTTTAATTAATGATATTTATATATTTGTTATGCAATATTTATGTATTTTTACGCAACCTTTTAATTATAATACTATTTAGCTAACTTAAGTCAATAGAATATTATTTTTCATATATTATTTTATTTTTTTCTATTTGATAATAAATATCATTAATATAAATTATAGTATGCTTTATATATTTATTTCTAATTAGAATTTAGAATATATTATCTTATTTATAATATATTTATAATATATTTTGTAATATATTATATTTGAACATTATATATATTTATTTTTAATTAAAAATTAACATTATTTATAATTATCTTTGTATAATAATTATTTTTTATATATTTTTTTCATATTAATTAATTTTTTATAATTCTTCAAACCATTGCACAGATGGGACAGAATATTGGTTGGGCAATCTATTTATTATTTCTGTTGTTGTATGTGGTGATAGATTTATGGTTGTAATATTTAACCATAAATAAGTCACCATTGTTATTTTTAATTTTTTTATTAGTAAATAAATAAATTTACCATCGTCTATCACAAGTTACTATCTTAAAATATGCAGATTCTTGTAGTGTGTGGCGAGAACAGTAGGGGTCTGGAACTGCTAAGCTCTCATAATAGCAAGAGGTGCTTCTTGCTATAGCAAGACTTATTACTGAAATGCACAGCTTTAACTCTTAGGTTTAAAACGCGATGGGTAATGAGAGATTCATGATTCTGAGCCTGGGGGAGAATTTTAAAGAGAGAAACACACTAAAGAGCTAGGGTTTAAAGGCAAGGAGTTTGGATTGAAGATTGGAGGATGAATCAACGTAATTTCATTGAGTTTTCTTATATTCTTTATCTTTTCTTTTATGAACTCTTGTTTATTCGAATCTTTGGTTTTGTTTGCAATGTGTAAAGCCATGTATGGCTAGATTTACTATATCCTAGGTTTACTTGAACCTATTGGCATGTAAAGGAGATTTTGTGAAGTTAAATTGGTTTGATTATTGATTTCAATGCTTAATCCAGTTATTATTATTCATTTAGGAGTTTGGCCACTTTTTTTATAGATTTGGGGATTTGAGATTATCTCTTAAGAAAGGAAAATCTTAATGGACCAATTGGTTGAGCAGCTTAGGTTTAGGTTGTTCTAATTTTGTTTCTAGGTATAGAAATATATTTAATAACCCTAAGTGGTTTGAAAGGATTGAACATAATCAACCTAATTAATTATGAGAGAAATCTATTATTCAATAGGATAGAAGTTTGAGTGGTTCGAGAGACAGTTAGACTCACTTAATTTCCTTAACTTTTAAATCAGTAATTAAACTAATTGACTGAACAACTCAATTCTTAGTAATTAGGGGATAGAAATCTAGGATGCTTCATAGTATTTATTCTCATTAGAACAATCATAACACTCAATATTCTTTTAAGTTCATTTTTATTTTCTTACACTGATATTTTGGTTGTCTTGACTTAAATGAAAGCGAAATTTTTTAGGCCTAATTGGGTCTAAACCAATTTCTTGTGGGATGACTTTGATTCATTATATTACATAAACAATTCGTATACTTACAGAATTTATTATAAAAATAGTGGTTATCAAAAATAAAGAATGCCAAGTTGGCAAGTTTGTTACGATTAAACAACAAGTTAATATAAAGTACTCTATAAAAAGGGTAGAGCTGGAAGCTTCTCTCAACTATCAGTTTATATGTATATATATATAGGCCCATTGTGTGTAACATATATACATGTTTATAAGAGGTTTCACGGATCTGAATCTTGCAGTAACTACAATATATATATATATATATATAGGCCCATTATGTGCAACATATATATATGTTTATAAGAGGTTTCACAGAATTGAATCTTGCAATAACTACAATAACATTTAGGGGAGAAATATATAGGAGGAAGCGGGATTTATACACATAATTTCACTAAAATTTACCTTTCTCCCTCTTTTTTATTCTAATTGAATCTTTTACAATATTGTAAAGGATTTGTGTTTAAAGTTTCCCGTAGTCCGCCATCAAATAGTGATGAGGCTACTCGCATCTCTTGTCACTTTCCCCAAATAGTACTTTTACTTCTTCATCATTTCTATTTTTGAAACGTGATAGACCGGCAAAGGCTACAACGTAGAAAGAAAGTGACTAGTCTTTTTTCACCTAGTTATCAATTTGATCCAATTCTCAACTCACAAAATTTTTATTTTAAAGCTCATGTTAGTTATATATTCTTGCCTTTTGTGTCTTTGGAATTACTTGGATCAACAGAACATGTAGAGCATCCTTTTGTTGACTTAGGAGCGCACGAAGACACCAAGTAGTGCACAACCATTCAAATCAAGGCTCACTCCCCGCGTATTTCCCTCCTGTGTGTCATTATTAACATTGATGAGTCCTATCTCTATCTCAACCACAAGTTGGTGTAGAATATATATACACCTTTAAGTATGGTTGGTAGGTGTTCTATTCACATCAATAGCTATTGACTTTATATGAACCATATATAATAATAATAAATACAGTATATTTCCATATACATGATTTCTGAAATTAATTAAAATTTTTTAAAGGAATAGCTTAATAATATATGTAGATGGATGTACAAGACAATAATAATCGTTTGATATTTGTGTTATATGTAGAAAAGCTATGTTCTTATATGCCAACAATGATCAATGACATTTATATATGTCATCTTGAAATTATGTGTACATACTATATCTGAATAGGTATGTGAAACACTCACCTATTATATATAGTCTTTTTTTAGTAGCAGCCATTTTATAAATATAGAAATAGAGCAATATAGAAGTTAGAACGAGGGTATGAGCCACATCTAATATATTATATATACATGGTAGACAAAAAGGAGCTCTATTTTGGCTCATACCCAAAGATTTATATGAGTGCCTTACCTAATAGAGTAATATAATGTTCAAGACATTATATATATATATATATAATGTTCAATTTGTTTGGTTTCTTTTTAACCCCTTCACCCAGCGACACTTGAGGTATTGAGAGAAGTTATGGCATATCTTTCTAAGATATGATATTTCTTATTTTATAATACTTTGTAATAGGGTTTGGTAAACCCTGATTTAAAGATATAGTGCTAATGATGAGATAATAAATCTATAATTACTTTAGCATTGGTAGTTGTAACAGCCAAGAAAAAGAGAAAATAAAGGAAAAGAGAAAAGAAAAGGAAAAGAGAAAGCTGAAAAATTTTCGAAGAGCTGAGAATTTTCTAAGTCTTTTCGCCATAGCGAGAAATGGCCTCGCCATAGCGAGAATGCCCCCTCGCCGTAGCGGATATGCTCCTAGCTATAGCGAGTGCGGCATTCCATACAAAAACCAGGGAGTTGCTCGCTGTAGCGACGCCATAGCAAAGACAGAGGTCTGGAACAGACACGAGCTCGCCGTAGCGAGGGCAATGTCTCGCTATAGCGAGAGTGGTCCAGAAAAGCGAGAAAAAGAGAATTTGATTTCTTAAAAGCTTCCAAATCCCTTCTTTCTTCTTCTAACCGACTCAAGCTCACTTTAGGAGAGAGAAAAGGGCGGAGGAGAGAGAGAGAGAGAGAGAGAAGCTGAGGAGAAGAAGAAAGGACAAGAAAGGTAAGGATTCTCATAGCTTTTCTCTTTACATGTTGCCCTTCTCCCCTTCCCCTCTCTTTCCACGGTTTAGATAGCAAAGATGGTTAGGTCTTGAGTTTGGTTCAGAAGAGAGAGAGTGGGAAATCACTTTTGAGAGAGGTTAGAAGTTATGTAGTCTTCTCTTTCGTGCTTTCCTTTCCTAAGAGTATGAGAATTTGATAAAAGAGAGAGGATAGCTAATGGACTCTAGTGAGAGAAAGAAACCTAGTTTGACATGCTCAGTAGGGTTGATAAGAAGAGATCCCTAGCTTATGAATTAAGTGTTAAGGAATTAATTCCATGCTTCTTGTGTGGTTAGGCTCAAGAGAAGTTCCCCCATCTAGAAGTGGTTGTGAAATCCACAAGGGAGGAGACAAGTGAAAGAGGAAGTAGTGAATAGCTAACAAGGTAGCTCTCTCCACCTTCTTTCATGCATAATTGTGTGTTTACATTGTCTTACTTGTATGTATGTATGATATGAGTTATGAGAAGTATGTTAGCATGATGACATGTTATGAAGTGAAATGATGATTTATGTGATTTATTTTGGTTTGCTTGAGGAATGGAAAAGCCAATAACCCTATAGCCAAGGTGAGGATGAGCCAAACCCTCCAGTTGGTTGAGACAAGAGTAAAGAGTCTCCCAAAAGTGAGGTTGACTCCCAAAGAGTAAGGGTTGAGTCTAAGGACCTCTTAAGTATGGGTGAGGCAAGTCCAAAAGCCACAAGTGAGTGGGTGAGGCTAATCCAAGTACTTAGCAAGCTTCTAAATGTTATGTATGGCCTACTCACATGTTGAGAATGTTTTTCTTTATGCATGGCCAATTCACATGTTTTAAACGCTTTCATCATGATTTTTATATGCTAACATGCCATACATGCATGGTGAGCCTTATTTACATGCTATATATGTATGACTGAATGAGAGATGAACTACTGAGATTCTCCGAATCTCACCCTCCCTCTCCACCATCCAAACATGCCAGGTGGACCAAGTGAGGTAAGAGATGGGGACCACCATCAAGCATGAAGCTAGGGAGACTAAGAAAGACTTGTAAAGAGCTTTTTGTAAATGTATTGTATATGAGACAAGTGATGTAAATTAATGATGTAAATGATGTAGCCTTATGATTGGTTTCAAGTTAATGTATGAATGATGAATGAATGCGAATGAGGCCTATTTTGAATGAAGAGGTATGTTTTAATGTGAAATACTCAATGTTAGCATAGGCTATATGAGTGCATAAGTGGGCATGGGGTAGTGAGTTTATCCAATCTAAGATGTTAGACACTTGAGCCATGATTGATGGCCCCTAGAGATGCTTTCTCATGTGCTCAAAGGGTCATAGAGGTAGAAGAACCAAGATTAAATCCTATGAGCCCTATTTTTAGCCAAGAAAGTGGCTTTTTGCACATGATGTCAAGAGGTAACCATATGACCTCTTCTTGCTATGAAATTTAACATGTAACTAGATCATGTTTAGAGCTTTTTGGGAAGCTAGAGTTCATGTCATTTAGAGGTCTATAGCATTCTCTATGATTTTTCAAAGTTGACCTCATAATTTCGGATTTCAGAAAACACTATTCATTTGGTCAGTTTAGAAATCGTGTCATCCGAGGGGCAAACGTAGTCCAATGGCTACAAAATTTTATACACAGAGACTAGATAGTCACAGTGACTTGTAGGAACTGGAAGCACCTCATTTAGTGGTTTAGAGAGGAAGATATGCAATTTCGAAGTCCCTGCCCAGAATCAGACACCTAACCAGACCCGAAGTACTGTTTCATCGGTTTTCGGGAGTTTGGCTTGGTGAACTGATATGGAGATATTTTTATCCTCTAGCTAACATCCACATCTTTCCATAGAGATATCGTTTTCAAGCATTGGATTTTTGTGAAATTAGTTAGACATTTTCAAAGTCCATATCAGTAAACTGTGACAGCAAAGGAGCCCCCTCTGACCGGTGAACGATTTTGATGTCAAACTCTGGATATGTGAGATATTGAGACTTCTAATATTTTTAGCATGAAGTAGACGTCTCAAGCTTTCTAGAATGACCCAGATCATGTAGTTACAATTTTTCTGCAATTAGTTATGGATTTTCAAACTTAGCCCAGAAATGAAGCAAAATCTGCCAAGAACGAAAATGCATGTCTTTAATCCCTTTTTGCTTTTCATGAGTTCAAAGCATATAGTTGGGATTGAAATAGGTCTCAATAGTGCAATTGAGCATGAGGATGCCTAGAGAGAGAGCTCACCCAGTCCATGTTGCTTCACAGCGGATCTCTACCCAGACAATATGCCTTAGAGAAAGAACACCAAGGTAGAGAAATCATCTCCCTTGTAAGCTTAGCATGAGTATATGAATATGTGGGCATGATGGGTATGAGCTAGAGGTTAAGGTGTTACAGTAGTGGATATAGTTAGTTGTAGGGGTGTGCACGGGTTGGGAATTATTTTAACTTGAGTTCCGGCCCGATTTCAACCTTGAGACAAATTATTTGTCTTGGGCCCGAACCTAGCCTAGTTATTATTGGGCCAAATCAAGTTAGGGACGGGGCTAATGGGCCAATTTTTTTTTTAAGAAAAAATTTTAAAATTTATATTTATTCAATTATTTTAGGCATATAACCACTTTTTAATATGTTTTTTCAAAATTTATGTAATGGACATTAAAAAAATGGGTTCAAGAAAGAAAATAAGAAGAAAATGCAAATATAATAGCTAAAATTTAAAAAGATATACATTTTTTAATTTTATTTTTCTTTCATGGATGTGATAGTTATACTTAGGAGAACTCTAATATAGATCTTGATTCCTCTAATTATTTATAATTTATAAAATATGTTTAAAAATTTTTGGCTAAAATTATAAAAAGACTCTTAAAAAAATTTATTTTTAAGTTAGTCCTTATCTTTATATATATATATATATATATATACTTTGAGTCAGGTTGGGCTAGTAAGGTCACAAGGTTGTCCTGAAACCTATCTTAACCCGATCTTATTTTAGTTTTTTTTTAAATTTTTTGACATGTCTTGTCCTAATAGTGCTCAGGCCGAGCTAGGCCAACTAGGTCAAATGGGCCTTGCATAGCCCTAGTTAGTTGTCAACTATTTTTAGTTACAAAGGTGGTCTTTTTATCTAATAAATATTTATGTGCAACTTTTTAGCATAACTTTATTTTAGTATTTAAATTTTGATATCTTGCTTCTGGTATTGGGCTACTGATTAGCCGTTGATAATGGTTCCCAAAATTCTTATCAGTGCTTTGACTGTTTTATCCCATTCATTTTCTTTACTCTTTTAAACATGATTTTGTAGAAGTAGTGTATAACTTGGGGGGAAATTTCGTGTATGATGGTATTGGAAATTTGGAATAAGAAAAAAATTTCATTATGAAAATATAGTGTATCTCTATATTGTCTTTTTCACATAATTATGCCTTGTGCTAGCTATTATATTATTTTCTCAAATCATGCAGAAATTATAGTTGTTCATGAAACAAGTCAAGAATGTGTTTTGTTGAGATCTATGACTCAACATATCTGAGAAGCATGCAGGTTATTTTCTTGCAAGAAAATTTCAACTGTATTGTATAAAGACAATGCGGCGTATATAGCTCAGTTGAATGAAAGTTATATCAAAGGAGATAAAACAAAGTACATTTTACCAAAATTCTTTTTCACTTATGATCTTTAAAAGAATAGTGATATTGATGTTTAACAAATTCGTTCAAGTGATAATCTAGCTGACTTATTCACTAAGATACTACTAACCTCAATATTTGAAAGATTAGTATATAAAATTGGGATGCGTCAGCTCAAAGATATACAGTGATATTATGAATAGAGAGAGTGTACAAGGAACGGTGTACTTTTTTTCTTTTTTCCATTGGGTTTTTCTCTAGTAAGGTTTAATGAAGCATATTCCTTGTACAATGTACATCCAAGGGAGAGTGTTATGAATCCATTTATTATGGTGGATGTTCCTTTAGTTTCTGAACCCCCAAAATTATTGAAAAGTATGTTACAATTCCATTCTTTATGTGGTTATTTATGTGAATGATCATCTCCTTCAAAAATTGTAACCATTTGGTTTTAAGAATTGTAACTTTTCTTCTCATATTCCTTCAAGTGCTTGTAATTCTTTGAATATTCATTTTTCACCTTTATACCCTATTTTATGATATATTATTTCACATTTAAGATGCTACTTTTTTGAGTTACAAATTTATACCTATAAATATGCATTCTATTTGCATTGAAAATGATGAATAAAAATTGACAAGTATTTCTCTTATTCTATATCTTCTCTAAATTATCTTTTCTTTATCTCTTGAGTTATTTCATAATATATTTCAAATTATGAGTAATAGTTGTCATTAATTTTAAGAAAAATGTATACATATTAAATAGGGGTATTCTTAAAAAATAATTTTTATTTAGAAAAAAATTAAAAAGATTAATTAATTTTAACCAATTTTTTTAATTCTCGTGACTTAATTATTATTATATATATATATATGAGACCAGATATAATAAATCTTTTTTCTTTCAATTAAAAATTTTATTTTTCCGTTATAGTGGGTGTATATTGGGAGCACATGAAGAATTAGGATCTCTTACCCTGTAGGGTCATATAACATATTTTAACTTAATTTTTTAAGTTTAAGAAATAATATAAATTATTTAAATATTATAATTCAAAAATAAAAATTTTAATTATAAAAAATTATATTTCAAAAGTTTTAATTATATTTACATAATTAAAAATTTTAAAATATAATTTTTTCTCATAATTAAAATTTTGTCTCGTAAACTATAATAATCTTACATCATATTTTGACTAGAAAAACGCTTTCCAAAACATTACAACACCCTTATAATATAACAGTTCGTACTACTAAAAGGGTCCTAATTAATAGGTAAAGTTTAATCTTTTTTTTTTTGTAGATAAATAATCGAGGCTAAAATCGAAAGGAAAGAACTAAGGAGAGCAACACTTAGGGGCTCTAAAACACCCCCTCCCAAAAAAAAAAAAAAACAATATCATGAGGCTAGAAATACTATCAGGAATAAAATGAAAGTCTAATCAAATTTTCATATGACTTTTTACTGTGTCAAGCAAAACAATAAATAAATAAATAAATGGACATTAAAATTTTATTTTAGATTTAGTAAGGATAGGTAAGGATAAAAGAACTTAATAAGATCAAAAGGAGATTATGAAAATTTGCCACATAATAAATCAAATGTTATTAGAGATTCATGCTAAAATTATTAATTATTTTAATAAGTAAAATTATTAAAAAATCAAATTATATATTTTTATCATAAGAGATAAACTAACTCCGTTGCAATAATTGTTCAAAGTGCATAACTTTATTTTTTTTGTTGAATAATTTTTATGATTGAAGTTATTTTTAAAAATGAGTCATTCTTATATTTAAAAACATGGTAAAGATATATTTATTTTTATGCACAGCTATTTCATATGACAGTTAGTTTTCTAGAGAGCTAAGAAGGCCTCTTTTGATATCGATTCATTGTTGCTTCTTAAATACATTGAGAGTTTTAGTATTGTTGATGTTCAAATATTTCATTAGAATATCGTATTTTTTTATAATTAAATCTATTAGGTTTACATCTTATTAGCATGAACAATAAACACTTCTTGATTATTATTGTTTACCAAATAGTTTATGGATATTAAAAAATTTACAGTTGCCTACTTTTATAGGTTGATTAATTAAATTCTAATCATCTTAGTTGTTTGAATGTTAATTATTTTTTTTTCTATTTTTCAGCATTATTCATATTTTATGTACTTTTAACATTAGTTTTAATAGTGCAAGGAGAAGTTTTAACACTTAGACTTTATTAAGTTTACGTCTCCTTAGTTTATATCACTGTGATAATGATATTAATTTTCGATAGGAAATATCTATTGCAGATATTAAAAATAGTAGTTTTTTAATAAAAATATCTATTTATAGCAATTTTGTTTTACAGATATTTCTATTGTGATTTTTTTCTCTTCTTCTCCCCTCTACCACCCATACATCTTCTGTCATATTATATTGATAAATATAAATTTTGTTATAAATAAAGAATTTATTTAATACAAAGATAATATTAGTAAAAGTTTATATAATAAAAAGTTAAGAAATAATGAGAACAAAAATTATTAATAAGTATTTTAATTAATTTAATTAATTACTTATTTATAGACTTATCTATTTATAAGTAATGTCAATAAAAAAATTTTAAAAAACATACATCTATAACTTTTTTAAAAAATAAAAATAAAAATAAAAAGTCAGTTTTCTGACCGGAACGTGTCTAATTGTTGCCTTATTATAAGTCATTTCCAACAAGAAGTCCGACCACTATCTTATCATAAATAATTTCCAACAGCCTGAAATAAATTTTAAAAAATCAATAAATTGAAAAATATGTTTAATTTTAATTTATAAAACGTATATTTTATTAATAAATAATAATATTTTTTATTTTATCTTGTTAAACATTTTTATTATATATATTATAATAATTAATAATTTATCATATATATTAAACACATTTTATTTTATTTTACAATATGATTGTTTAGAATTAATAATAATTTAGATTATATTTAATTTATTTGGATAATTTTTAGAATTTTCTATTCTTCTTTTAGCTTCTTTTCTGCGTTTCATTGAGTTTAAAATGTTTTCTATGTTTTAATTTATCTACTCCTTCAAATTTTCAGGGTTTCATATTTTTGTGGGGTTTCCAATTGGTCTTTTCCTTTAAATTTTCAATGTTTTGGATTCTTTTCCTATCTTTCACCAGTTTCTAAATCAAAAAAATAAAATTAAACAAATAAATTAAATCAAAACTTAAAATACATTTGAAGCAAAAAAGAAACCAGATCCAAATATAAAAAATTTCAAAATGTAACCAGGGAAATTTTTATCTCATTATCATTCCCAATATCGCATAAAAAATGAAAAAACAAATGGAGTCAACAAAGTAGAAGAAAGATAAAAATTCAGCAAAATAATAATAACTCATAACACAATAAAAATTAAAATATATTAAAAAAACACAAACAATACTACCAGAGATAATTCACAAGCATGATTTAAATAAATCTGAAAAATAAGAAAAAAGATAAAAAGTTGTATCAAAAAAAAATTACCAAGAGTCGAATAGTTACAACAACAAATAAGAAACGAACACAAATAAATAACTTAAAAAAAAATACTCACAAATAGAGATAAGATAAAGTAAGATCGCAAAACTTTGAAATTCATATAAATAGAAATGAAAAAAATTGATAGGCCATTTGTTAGAAATGGAGAGAAGATAAAATGAGATAGCAAGATTTTGAAATTTATATAGAGCAAAAAAAAAAATGATGAGCCGATAGCTTTATCGGTTTTTCAAATTTTGCAAATGGCTTTATTGATTCTTTAGATTTGTGCTAGTGCAAAATGATGATAATTTTTGTTATTTTCACACCCCCCATATTCTTCCAAAAGCTTGTGCATTTCTACTTTTCTTTTTATGCTTTGTTATAAGTTTATATATATTATTATTATTAAATTTTGATTGTGTAATATATTATAAGTTAATATATAATTAAATTTATTAACCAAATATATAATATTTAATTTTATGAAACAAAAACATTAATTTTAAACAAAATAAGAAAAAATTAATATAAATTTAATTACACAAATTATATTACACAAAATTTATTAAATTTAACAATTATCATCGTCATCATCCTCATTAAAATTAAAATATTTATTTTCATTATTTCAATGGTAGATATTTAACCTATATAAAAAATTTAGCCCAACGTCATTTTGATGATGTTATTGTGAGAAATGTTAAATAATATTTTTAAATTTATCTAATTCTTGCCGTAATTGTTCAATTTGTCTTATCCATTCTTCACGTTAGATATTGTAAGTTTGTTGCGACATGTTTATAAGTTTATTCCTACAAATTTTTTGAATATAAGAAAAGTGAGGATGTATTAGGTAATGAGTGTTGGTATCTCCAAACATAAGATATCCTAATATATTATAAAACATATTTCTAATACCATACTTTGAGTCTTATTTTTCTTAACTCTAGCCATAAATCTTACTCTAAAACACTATTTCTCTTACTTGCATACAAACTTTTAAAGTGTATATACCCATCTTGAAAAACAAATAATAAAAAGGTTTAAAATTATGCAATTGTAATTATAATTACATATATAAATTAAATATACAACAACACTTGCATGAATAGTTTGAGATTTTCTTAATTAAATAATATAATAATAAACACATTTATTAAATGATATAATAATTGATTTATTAAACAACTATTTACTATTTAATAATAAATATAAATTATATAAATTATATTATAATAATTATAATATTAATTGAAAAGTTATTTAGATTATATTATTTTAAATTTATTATACATTAATTAATTTAAATTTCAAATTATTCATTTTATTATTTGGTCATAGCTATATATATGTATGTGTGTGTGTATATATATAGCAATTTGTTTTTTTATTTTTAGAAAAAGTACAAAATATAGGTGAAAATAAATATGTCTTAAAATTTTCATATTTTTAATAAAATTTTTTATTTTTAATAAAAAAATTTATTTATTATTATATATTTATTAATTTATAATATAATTATAATCAAAATGAAAATATAATTTTTATGTATAACATTTTAAATTAATTATATATTAATTAATTTAAATTTAAATTAAAAATTTTTAAATTACATACACACACACACATATATATATATATATATAATATAACTTAATATTATATTATATAATTACAAACATATTGTTATTATACTATATATATATATATATATATATAATGTTATATATATATACACACACACATAATGTGTACAAAATATATAAAAAATGAATATATTTGAAAAGTCTCTATATTTTTATAAATATTTTATTATATTATTTTTATTTATTTATGTATTTATTAAACAATATAATAATTGATTTGTTAAATAACTATTTTTTATTTAATAACAAATATAAATAGTATAACTTATAAATAATTATAATCTAAATTAAATACATATTTAAATTATATCATTTCTAATGTATCATATATTGATTCATTAAAATCTAAATTTTCATTAATTTATATCAATTTTCATTATATATAATATTATACATATGATATATTATTATATTATATAATATTATTATCTATGTTAGGAATAGGTTGGTGAAAGCTAACCATATTGGTGTCGTTAGTATATTTTTATTTTATCATTTACATTTATTTATATATCTATTAAATAACTATAATAAATATAAATAATATAATAATATGAATTAAATAAATATTTAAATTATATTATTATTTTATTGTATATTAATTAAATAACATTTAAATATACATATTGTTATTTATATAATTTACATATCAACACTGTCCCTAATAATAGTGACAATAATTTAGTTGGTTAAAACTAATATTTGTTTGTCGTTATTTGTTAAGGATAGTATTTTGGTTGACTTAATTTTTTTCTTTTACTTTTTTTTTAATTATCATGTTGCAAATGTTTATTAACTTTTTATTATTTTTGATATCTCCAACTAAATTTTAAAATATAAAAAATTTTAAAAAAATTACTTCTATCATATGCTTTTTATAAAAAATTACCTGCATTGTTGTTGTCGTGAATGTTTGAACACTCCTTAATTATTATTGTTTATTTAATATATTATAGTCATTAAACAATTTACAATTGCCTCAAATAATACGTTGATCAATTACTTATATGATGTTTAGGAACAGATCACTCCCTCCCCCAAAGTGAACGTTTGAGCGCTTCTTAGCTATTATGGTTTATTTAATATATTATAGTTATTAAACAATTTACAATTGTCTCAAATAATATGTTGATTAATTATTTATACGATGTTTAAGGACAGATCCCCCACCTCCACTCCCCAATAGTTCCCTTACCAACAAGTATTGTCATTGCAAGTGGTTATATTCTTTTGTGCCTCATACATCATGGCAACATGCACAGGTGGAACCAAGCCCAATATACCTCAACTGGGGGAGTAGACCAATTTGATGACTTTGAGCCAAAGGTGAAATCCCAAAAGCTTTCTTTCTTTCCTGTGATTCGGTGCTACACAAAGAACCCTAGAGGGAACACATTGCTGCAGAGACTTGGCCTTGTGTTGCACGCCATTATTATGGTCGTTGCATGCTTGGTTGAAAGAAAGAGACTAAGCGAGTCGCAAGAGAAAACCAACTTTGGGAAATAAGGATATAATTCCTCTAATTATATTCATATATCCTCCTCCCTCAGTATGCTTTGGGACGGGTTGTAGATGCCTTGCAGAAGTTGCGGAGTTAGAGCTTTTTTATGATCAAGCACCAGAAGGCATGAAAAGTATTGGGACATCATTTAATTGGTATATTTGGTACCATGAAAAATGAGAGGGAAATGGAAAGTTTTATGTAATATTTAGTTTATTTTTGTAATTATTATTTAATCATTATGTAATATTATCTATTAATTATTATTTAATTACTAAAAGTAGAGATATTAAAATTATTTTTTATTTACAAAATCACTATTTTTTTATTTCTGTTTTTGTATTTAAGTTTCTGCTTATGAAAGGTGTTCTTTTATTCTGTTAACTGTTGCTGATCTCTCACCAAGAGACATGGTCTCAATGGCTGATTTTGGAAGGGAACTCATGCTTAACTTTGATATATTATTAAAAAAAAAGAAGTGTGCCACATATGTATTTTTAGACTAATACTTTTATATACATAAGCACGTTAATTTTTTAAAATTTCCGCCCCCTATTAACTTAATCATCAATCTGTCCTTGATGATATTTCATTAAGTTGGATTAATTGACCTTGATTATCTGGATCTTTTTTTAGTATTAATAATATTTTAATTAGTTTTAACATAAGTTTTAAAAATTTTAAAATAAGTTTTTGTAGCATATTTAATTATGTTTAAAAATTTTTTATGTTAAAATCCATTTTCAGGGAAATAAAATTTTATATAATGTTTTTTTGGTCGAAAACTGAATTAAATTTCACAAAAAAATTATATAATGTTATTCTATATCTTTTATGTACATTTTTTATATATTAGATTTGTAGATTTAACCTTTTATACATATGTTTATCATTAATTTAATATAGTAATTAGATATCAATAAAAAGTTTATTATTATACGCATTTCTTTTACTAGGTGCATGGGTCCATTTCTAGATGATATACTAAAATGAGGTGATTGAAGAAGACACAAGAACCTAGTTGAATTACAAGTACAAGTCTCTACAGTATGCTTTTTATTTTTATTTTTTATGGTCTTTCTTTAATAACCATTCAATGAAAATTATTTGGCCAAACGGGTGAACTTATGTTGGCTAAGTTGAAATAATTAATATATATATATAAATTGACTGAATCCGCAAAAAATAATCAATACAATTTTTGTAGCTACTCAAGTAACATAGATTCAAATAATCGACTTAGCATCAAGAACTTGTTAGGTGATTATCCCTTGGCATCTAGTGTCTGAATGGGTCTTCTACGTTTTTCGGTAGACTTCACTCTCATATTAATTTATAAATTAAGAGTATTAGACGTAATTACTGTGAAATTAACAAATACAAAGATAAAAAGAAATTTCAAACATGTCACCATCATCCTAACTAACTAATAGTATTAAAGTAATCTATTTACTTTTATAAAAATCCCACTAAAATAATTTTTTCGTTGATTTTTGTGTCAATTTATGATTTTACACTACAAGCTTCCTGTAACAACTCATATATATCATAACCATAATTTTCTGCCCTTATCTAGGGTTTGGTATCCGTCAATGTCCTGCAACACCCAAATTGAAAAAAAAAAAAGCAAGTAATGAAAACAATAAAAATCGAGAATTTAATAATTCTACGTATCCCCAGTCTCTGTATATATAAATACACACGCACACACACTCATACCAACGAGCGAAAAAATACACGGTAAATTGCATGTGCATGCCTAATCAATTATGCAAACCTGCTCGAACTTCAAAGCGTGGGGAGCCTTTAATATTTAGGCTATTGACACATGTATAGAAGAATAAGTTAACCACTAATATTTTGGCTCGTATCCAGATTCCTTGACCAAATACTTCAGACCCGTCTTTGTTAAAATGTTTATTACTATATGCTAGGTGGGGCCTGTGTCGACGCACAAGTACCCAGGAAAACCTAGAGATGCAAATTGAAAAGAAAGAACACGCGTACTATCCTGGCGAATTGGCGACTTCTAAACATTAACAACCTAATTAAAGAATAGTGGAATAGGGATGCAGAAATTATTGCACATGGAGAAAGTGGGGTAGACTGATAGCGGAAGGTGAACTATTCCAAGTCTCAAGTCAACGTTGATCAACAAGAGAAGAAGAAAGGACTGACCATCGGGTTTTTGACCGACTTTATACCTCCGCGGTTTTGACTGGATGGGAAAATCTGGTTAAAATCACTTGAAAATCTACACAGCTCAATATAGCTATCATGGCGTTTGTGAGTTCTTGCATGTTCATAATCCTTTTCATTTCGGCTTTGCTTTTCCAATGTTCATCTTCATCCTCGAGCAATACTTTGTCCCTCTCGGTGGAGAATCCAGAACACGTTATAAGATCAGGAAACGGCATGTTCACTGCTGGATTCTATGGCATCGGTGGGAATGCCTATTCCTTTGGCATCTGGTTCACCGAACCTTATGGCGAAAACTTGACTGTCATTTGGTCAGCAAATCGCGACGAACCCGTTAACGGAAAGGGCTCAACTCTTACCCTCCATGACTCAGGAAATCTTGTGTTGAATGATGCGGGTCACATCGATGTTTGGGCCACCAACACCACCTCAACCGAATCTCCACAATTGCTTCTCAACAATGACGGTAATCTAGTTCTTCTTGAACCCCGTGGTGCTGTTCTGTGGCAAAGTTTTGATTTTCCAACAGACACACTTGTCCCTGGACAATATCTCACCAGATTCACAAACCTCGTCTCCTCCAGATATCAGGCCGACCGCTCCTCTGGTTTCTATAAGCTGTTTTTCGACAACGATAATGTTCTTCGTCTTCTCTACAATGGTCCCGATGTTTCAAGTGTTTACTGGCCAGCTCCGTGGCTTGTCAGCCAGCAAGCTGGAAGGTCCACCTACAATGCAAGTCGCTTTGCGTTTCTCGATTCGTATGGTAATTTCAGTTCAACTGATGACCTTACTTTCACGACGTCAGATTATGGCCCCGTGCTTCAGAGAAGATTGACCATTGATTATGATGGTAATATCCGAGTCTACAGTCGAACAAAATGGGGAGAGAAATGGTATGTTTCATGGGAAGCCTTTTCGGAAGGTTGCAACGTTCATGGCGTCTGTGGACCCAACAGTGTGTGCACCTATTATCCTTATTCTGGTAGAAAATGCTTATGTCTTCCAGGTTACAGGTTCAAGCATGAAAGCGACTGGTCTCTTGGGTGCGAGCCCGAATTCCATTTGTCTTGCAACTCAACAGAGTCTCGCTTTTTGCATATAGCTCATGCTGACTTCTTTGGCTACGACCATGGGACTTTCATAAATTATACCTATAATGAATGTAAAGACCTATGCTTGAAATTATGTAATTGCAAAGGCTTCCAATATACCTTTGACGTGAACGGTGGCAATTATCTGTGTTACCCAAAGACCCTTTTGCTCAACGGCTATTTTTCCCCTGCTTTCCATGGAGCTATTCACTTGAGATTGCCTAAATCCAGCTCATTCTTTGCTTTGGAAGAATCTGATATCAAGTGTGAACATGTTAACTCCGTAAAGCTTCACAGGGTGTACGCCTTAAGACATGACAGTGTTTTAGTGAAGGTGTTTCTGTGGTTAGTGTTAGCAATTGGAGGCTTTGAAATTGTATGCATCTTCTTAGTTTGGTGTTTGACACGAAAAAAGTCTGGTGCAGATCAGTACAGTGATGATCTTACGACAACTAGGTTCAGGAAATATAGCTACTTTGAGTTGAAAGAGGCAACAAGAGATTTCAGTGAAGAGATTGGAAGGGGTGCCGGAGGAATCGTATACAAGGGTGTATTGAAGGGTCAACGAGTTGCAGCAATCAAGAGACTCAACGAAGCTAACCAAGGAGAAAGTGAGTTTCTAGCTGAAGTCAACATAATTGGAAGACTTAATCACATGAACCTGATTGACATGTGGGGGTATTGTGCGGAGGGAAAGCACAGAATGTTGGTGTATGAATATATGGAGAAGGGTTCTTTGGCAGAAAATCTTGCGTCCAACAACAACTCACTTGATTGGAGAAAGAGGTATGACATCGCTCTTGGAACAGCCAGAGGTCTTGCATATCTTCATGAAGAATGCTTGGAGTGGGTTTTGCATTGCGACATAAAGCCTCAAAACATACTTTTAGATTCCAATTATCAACCCAAAGTAGCAGATTTTGGATTGTCCAAATTATTGAACAGAAATGACCTCAACAACTCAAACTTTTCAAGGATTAGAGGAACCAGGGGTTATATGGCACCCGAATGGGTTTTTAATTTACCAATCACATCCAAGGTAGATGTTTATAGTTATGGAATTGTTGTGTTAGAGCTGATAACAGGAAAAAGCCTGACGGTTGATGGAGTGGACTTACATCACGGGAGGCTAGTAACATGGGTGAGGGAGACAAAAAACAGAAAAAATGGGATGACATCATGGGTGGAACAAATCATTGATCCTACGATTGAGGGAAGTTATGACGTAAATAAGATGGAAATTTTGGCAAGAGTGGCTTTAGACTGTGTTGAGGAAGACAAAGATGCAAGACCTACAATGAGTCACATAGTAGAGATGCTTCAAAGTGATGATATTGAATTTTAGTAATGGTATGGTTTATCATTTTTTTTTTGCGGTCAAAGCCATTGAGGGACTTGATGTAAATGCCTATAAATAGGCTTGAGTCATTGAATAAAACAAGCAATATTCCATCATCTCTTCAGATCTTGTTTTTTCTGCTTCCATGTTATTATTGCTTTTTGTTCTTTAGCAATTAGACTAACCCGAGTGTTGCTAAAACTTTCAGATCTGTGAGCAATGCAGCGGTGTGGCATTGCAACAGTGGCAGTGAAGTCTTCCACAAGTTGGGGCAGGGGCGTGGTGGTGGAGATGGCGTTTAGGGTTTCTAAGGGTTAAAGAGTAAGGGACTTGAAGGATTGAAGATAGTCAGACAACTGTGAGACGAGTCTTTGGTTAGTTTAGTTTAAATTTCTTTTAAATAAATATTGAAAATATAAAATTTTAAAATTAGACATATATATATTGTAGCTATATTTAATTATAAGGGCTATTTTAATAATTTAGAGACAAAGACCCTACAAGATAGGGGTTAAAGTCCCCATCCCCATTCTTAGATGATAAAAAGAATACCTCTTGTCCCCCAATGGGATAGCCCGTGGGATCCCCAGAAATGGAGATAGTTGCCATGCCTAAATTGAAAGAGAGGATTGTTTCAGTAGTTTTTAACCTTTTTAATCTAATCCTTATACAATCAAGTCCAATTTGGACGAAGGTGGCCTGAATGAATAATACAATAATCACTTAATTAAATGAGGATGACTGGATAAGTTTATATAATATAGTATGAAAATATTTACTTTACTCCAATATACTGAAAATTTTAATATCATTGTCATTTATATTATGATAAGTGAGAAATGCTTGTCTAAATTTTAAAATTCAATTCAATCATGATTTATTATTTTCGGCCAGAAGATGAACACTAGATTATGTGTCTTTTACCTAATGACAAATTGGACTGAGTAATAAATATAAATAGCAATGGTAATGGTAATGTAATACATAAATATTGTTACGTAAACTATATAATCTTATGCAATCAAGCCTTAAAAGGTGTGCTAAATGGACCCCTAAAACAAAATTAAAAAAAAAACTAAATTAGCAAGACCTAAATTCCAAAAAAAAAGAAAAGAAATTAAAGTTTTATTTAATATTTTTAAAATTTGATTGATCATTGAATCGACAGAGATATGGGTTTATAATTTATTAATAAATTAATAATAATTAAATATATATTTTAAAAATTTTATTTATTAAAATTTTAATGTAATAAATAAATATTAAATATTTTATTACTAATTTAATATTTTTTAAGATGTTTGAAAAGTTATTCCTTAAATAAAAAATAAAAACTACTTATGATTAAAATTTAAAAGTATTTATTATTGAACTTTTGGAGTTTCTAAATTACATTAAAATTTTATTTATTATTATAAATAAATAAATAGAAGAAGAAAGAATAATTTTGGTTAAATATTTTGATATCTCAAAGTGATATTGCTATGAAATAGAGTATAATAGAAATAAGTGTTGAAAGCAATTAAGTATGCATCTTTTTTTTTTTAATTTCTCTCTATTGTAACCTTTTCATTCTTCTACTATCTTCTGTTTTTTATTTTTAAAATTTGTCCATGATTAATTATACTCTTTTATAAGGAAAAAAAAATCTTTTTTAAAAAAATATTCAATGATCAATTCGGCCAATTTTTCACTAACTAGTTTTTGACTAGTTTTAATCAAGTTTTGATAACAATGCATATAATTGTATAATGCTATACAATCAAGTGTTTGGCGTTTAATAGTATAAGATTATACGGCATAAAAAATGACTGTTTTGATAAAAATATTTTCTTAAATTAAAACAAAGGTTATATACTCACTATTAACATGATTATTTTAGAATAACTTACACAAGCTTCTTATGAGTTTGATTTTAATTATATAGACTTCCTTTTTTTTAAAATATACATTGGCCTTTGTTAAAATAAAGGTTACATTATACTTTAGTCAAATTTTTAATTTTTTTGACTAAAATATCTTTAATTAATCTAAATACATTTTTTGTTAAATATAATAAAAACAAAATCTACTCTTTTTTTTATTTGTGCATGTTTTGGATATAATACATATATTTGTATATTTATGTTAATGGAGGAAGTTTTAGTTACAAAATTTAAACTTGAAGTAAAGTGTATATTTTGAAGATAGTGGAGATATCTATGTAATTTTAGTAAAATTCAAGAAGATCCATGTAATTCACTTATTATTTTATTATTCTTAACCTAAATAAATTTTTTGACCAGTTAAAATTAAATAGTATGAAGGCCAAAAATGAACTAAATAAGTTATACTGACTTTTTAATTAATTTATAATTCCTTTATTTTCTAAAAAACCAAAATTTACCAAATCCAATTGAATTTACATACTAAATTTCTTATGTTAATTTTTTTTTTCTATTTTGTGTCAAATTGTAAATAATTTATATGCTTAGTTAACCATAAGACAAATTAGGCAAGAATAGTCCATCTAGTGTATTATCCAAGAATAGTTAGTCTTCTTTACTGGATATAATCATATTTATAACAAGTTTGCTGCCCATAAAATTTACAAACAATATGTTTAACTAAAATTTAAGCATATAATCTACACATGTTATTTTACTATCTTATCATTGCATATATAATAATTCTAATTAAAATTGGAATCACATTAGACAATCATCATCCATTCTAGTTAAAATTAGAGTTTTACATGAAATTATTTATACTAGTCTAATTAAAATTAGAATTTTATAAGATCATCATCAAAATAAGAGAGAAGAGAATAGATTCTCTCATTTTCTAGCATTAAAATAATGTTATAATGTTAAAGAGATAAATATAATATATGAAATCTAATAATAAAAGAAAGTAAAAATATATGAGGTTCATTATCTCCAAATAACACTATATTAGTGCCAAGAAATAAGAGGATTCAAATTCTGACAGAAGAATAAGGGAATCCATATTCAAGAGACAGACCTACAAGGAATCGAGATATATACCACTTCGTGCCTTTATCGTCTTGTCTGCAGCATCTTGGCATCCATAGTGAAGATTCTTCTTTACTAAGATCACGCCATAAGAAATTGAAGCCACGTGAGAAAGCGAGAGTATCACAACTTACAAGCCCACATTTAATTATAAAAAGCGTGTACATATACCCAAACTGCCCAAAACCTGCGTCCTCAATAATTGATGAAGGTCAATTCCTAAGTTTTATATGTGACGCAATAGTTGTAACCTTGTAGGATCAATATCACAGACATAGCCGAAATAGCACTATGACTCCGTTCATATCATTTTAAGATTGTTAGAAATTGAGTGGTATTGAAGTCTAAAAAACACGACAATAAGCATTGGAACGTATGTGTATGTATTATTTTTAAAGTGATATTATTCTCACTAAATTACTATAAGTTGAGGCAAATTACTTTAGAATTGTTTGAAGTATTTTAGAGAATTTTATTCCACAATTATAAATTTTTTTCCTAAGAAACAATTCTAAAGAGTCTAAAGAATAGTGTATTGGAAATAAAGTTTGTAGTTTGTTTTTTGTTGAGTCCAGAATCAATTCATATAATTGATTTTGAACCATTATCTCTTTTCCTTTCAACCAATGTGCCTTTGGCTCTTAATCAACATGCTTTTTCCTCGTAAAAACTAACTTTTCTAATCCAACTTGCTTTGTCCTCATAAAACTTATCTCACATGCCTTTTCCTCATAAAACTAACTTTTTCTAAACCAATATGCCTTTTCTTCCCCCAAAAAAAAAAAATTCAATTCAAATGGGTCATTTGTTTCAGACTGCATCTCATCATTCTAACAAACACTTGACTATTATTCAATGAAATCATATAACCCTTGAACCCATAATCATCTTAATTATGCATACCCACTTAAATTAAAAACATACTATATATTTAAGTATTTCGAAGTAGCTTCCATAGATGTTTGTTGGATAATTCAAGCATTTGCAAGAAGACCACTAATGCAAAGTATGGAAATAAGTGTAACTATATAAGACATGATGAACGCTTGACTTTGATGTTCTAGGACAGAATCAGTAATATAGATCACAGAAAGATTTAGATAGAAATTGATGACTCCCTAATTATAGTAAGTGTAAGGTATATTTTATGATTGATTAGGGAGTCATTTACCTATTTCTTGATTAATTTTGTATAAATTTTTTATTCAATCAAAGTAAATAAATAAAATATAACATTTGTAGTATTTTTAGGAATTTTGAATTTTAGTTTATTTTGATTTTAATCTTAGAAAAAAAAGCAAAGACTTGCTAGAAAAGAATAAAGAAAAGAAAAAAACAGGAAGTCAAAAGCAAGTTATTTAGGACTCCTCGCTATAGCGAGGATGTCAATTTGCTATAATGAGTTCGTGACTCATACAAAATCCAAGGAACTTGTAACTATAACGCAGGCTATCACTATAACAAAACAATTAAATAACGACAAATATATCTGTTGCAAAACTATAATTTTCTATCGTACAACTAAGGTTATATTTGTCGCATATTCTATCATTATTTCTATCATCGCTATTATTTGCGATAGATATATTTGTCGCAAAACTTCTTATCTCTCTCTTCTCCTACACTCTTATCTGACACAAATAAGACTAAATACAAAACTAAATTTAAATATAAATAATAATGAATTAATTTGAAAAACTCAACTTTTAAATTTAAAATTCTATAACAAAATTTGAAATCATAATAATCAATTTGATTAATAAATAATTTAATAAAATAATAAATTATATATAAATTATTAAATAATTAATATATTTATTAATACATGAATAAAAATGATTATAAATTTAGTTAAAAAATGATGGCAACAGAATGGTGGTAGGATGATATCCTACCACAATTATGTCGCCATCTTTATAAAATATATATATATATAAATTAAATATAAAATAGATATCAATAAATATATTTTTTAATTAAATATATTATATTAATTATATATTATTAATTAATAAAATAACAAAATCTATCACTATAACAACAGAATATAGTGACACCGTCACTACTTATGGTAGGACATTGCCATACCATATTTCTGTCGCTACATATAACAACAGAACAGTGGTAAGAGGTTTTCTTACCACTATTTGTTATTGAAGGCAAATTTTTTTTAAAAAATGGTTAATAATAATTATAATTAATTAAATAATAATATTACTATTCTTTCAAATAATATTTTTTATTAAGAAATAATTTTTTTTGTTATAGATTTAATTATTGTTTATAGTTTTATTAAAAAATTTATTTGACTTAATTTTTTTATATAAATATATTATTGTCATGGCAACAATTCATATTATCTTAATTGTTTTATATAAATATGGTTATGTTAATTCTTTTATATAAATATGTTATTGTCATTGCAACTGTAAATATAAATTTTATTTTGCACATGGAATAAATAATGAAATATGAAGAAAAATTAATTAGTAAAGTGAAAAAAATAATTGGAAAGAACAAAACAAAACAAAGATGATAATTGTTGTGGTGTCATAATGTCATCTTTTATTATCAAACAAATTCATCTTCTATAAGAGGAAAAAAAATAATGAATTAGAGATATAGCTAGATAAATAAATTAGAGAAGAGAAAAGAAATATCAACTTATCTTGTTTATCATCATTTTCATCGCAGAGAAATTAAAAAAAAAAACCTGTGTAGAAAAAAAGAAAAATTATGAAAAGGAAAAAATGAAATGAAAAAACAAAGATAAAGATGAAGAAGCCTAACTTTGAATTATTGGAGATAGAGATTGAGAAGGGACGAAGCTAAGACTGAAGAGAAAGATAAGAAAGAGACTAAGCAAAGAGTCTGAAGATACAAATAAGGAAGGGATGAAGATATATATATATATTTATAACAAGAGAAAAGGCATGCAAATTTAAAAGTTTTGCATTTTCACAATAGCGGGTAATGTAGGGATTCGTTTAATTTTTTCAATCTTTCTCGCAGGAGAGCAAATTTTACCAGAGAAGGTTAATCTTTAATTTTTTTTTCATCGCTAGCTTGTGGTATATGTTAATATATATAACTATATATATATAACTAACTTTACAATTAATTATATAATACATCATAAAATAATTAAATTTAAACAAAATATGAAATTATAATATAACAACAATTACATAAATTAAAATATATTAAATTAAAATAAAAATACGCTAGACTTTTATAAAATTTTCAACAATCAATCACTCTCTCGTTGAATCTCATTATCCTCATCCTCTATCTCATTATCTTGAGCTTGGTCAGGAGGTATAGGCATTTCTAGCGTATATTCTGAGCTTGTCCTAGTATCATTATCATGTAATTGTGAGTATCATTAAAAAAAACTTTTATATTGGTTTAATTCGGCTTCAATTTTTTCAATATGTTTTTGTTGTTTATAAAGCGGCATATTACAAGTATCTTGCATAAAAGTTTTGCATTCATGTCTTATAACTTCTTGAATATAGGCAGAGTGATGTAGGTTAGCTTTTGGGACTTAATGAACCCAATTGTTGGATTTCCATATATGTTGTGGGACATGCTGCCTAAACCATATACTAATCCTTTTTGTTTCCTCTTACAATTTGCATCCATAAAGCTAATTCTAATATATTCTCTCCCTTACTCTCTGCTTCAAGCTTTTATTGAAGAAACTCATTCTAAAAAGTAAATAAAAGAGCGCACATTAAAAATTTGTTACTAAACAAACTCATCCTAAAAATAGCCAAAATAAGAACAAGATATAATTGCATGTAAATAGTAAATATAAAATGATACTTATATATATAGCTTCTGATTTTTTGTTTACCTAAGAGTTATTATTTTATGGTTCTGAGATAAATCTTAGAATATTTAGGTAGTCTCCCTAATTCTTTTGCCTTAAGAATAAAATATTATTAGTTAGAAATATATTTAAAATAACAATTACAAATAATTAAAAATATAATGAAAATATCAATTAAATAGATAAAGAAATAAAAATATTTACCAATTTCCTAGCATGTTCAAGGATAGAAATAGAACTTCCTGTATGTTGTGATGGGCCATACTCAGAAAAGGAGGTCCAATTTTTTAGCATCTGCTCACATCAGGTTTGATATTGTGGAGTACCCTATTTGTCACAAAGTTGAATCCAAATCATATTTTCCATCCATTGAGGTTTTTTTTTTCACTTTTTCATGCTTTCCAAATATTATCCCTTAATCGCTTAATTATTTTATTTTTTCAATTTCGTTTAATTTGTTTGTGGTCATTGGGTGACCAATAATAATATTTCTAAACAAAATAAAGTTTTAATTATAAAAATTCATAATAATATAAATATTAAAAATTAATAAAAAATATACCTAAAATTCTTGAAACTATAAATCTTTATATGGAACTTTTTTCCAACTACTCCAAGGTTCTTCATATTTACTTTAAAAATATTAATGATGCAAGTACGAACTGTATTATTATTTGATTCAAATCTATATTAAATAAATGTTTAAAGTAAATGTAAAGAAATAAAAATTCATAGTGAGAGTGAAAATAAAAAAAAAGTATAATAAATCATTATCGCCTACAAGTATAATAAGTTGTTTCTGGATAATGCCAAGTTGTGACTCTTCATGAGAAGGAGGAGGAGAAGTGAAATTCTCTTACTCAGAAATGAGAGTGAAGTGAGGCCGTAATTGACCTTTACTTGATGATGATTGACGTCGAGACATCTAATAAAATAATTAGAATAAATAAAAAAGTTACATCAACTAAAATTTTGTAAAGAGATAGTAGTAATAATTTAATATTGATATATTTATATATATATACTTGTGCACATTGAGAGAAAATGAGAATTTTTAAATCAAAATCACAATCAATATCAATGGAATGAGTAGAGAGCTGTATGGTAAGATGTAAATATGTGTATATATAGATTTATAAAATATGTAAATAATACTAACTTTATAACTTTATTTGACATAGTCTAACGTCATGTAATATATGTATAGTCTGAGGTCTATAATGTAGCTTGTGTGATCATATAACATGTGTATAGTTTGAGGTCTATAAAATGTAGCATATGAAGTAACATCACCTTTTCAGTACAAACGTGCAGTAAAATCAAATACAATAATAAAAATAATTCTGACATTTACAATGTGATATTATATAATCTATAATTACAACTCATCTTTTCTTTTTGTATTTTTTATACACTTTTTATTAAATAGTTTATTGATTATAATTAAATAAAAGAAAAAATTCTTTTCATGTTCTTTACACACTTTTTATTACATAATTTATTGATTATAATTAAATAAAAAAATTCGCTACAAACCAAATATAAATTTATTAAAAATTATAATTCTATAGTGTGTAGTAATTATCCAGTAACTTTAGGTGTGTAGTAAAATCACAAATGAAAATAATAAATGATAAAATCAAGTACAATAATAATACAAATGGCTCTGACGCATTTATTTGTTTGTTTCTTATAAATAATGTCAACTACAATTATTAATTGCTTTTTCTTTTTATATTTTTTTACATAATTTTCATTACATAATTAAATAACAAAATTAAGTACAATAATAATAAAAGTAGCTCTCACATTTGTTTGTTTGTTTCTTACAAGTAACATCAACTACAATTATTAATTGCTTTTTCTTTTTATATGTTTTCTACACAAATTTTATTACATAATTTATTGATTATAATTGAATTAAAAGAAATTAAGCAACTCACCTTTTCTTTTCATTTTTTATTACATACTTTGCATTACATAATTTATTGATTATAATTAAATAAAATAAAAAATTCAATACAAATCAAATATGAATTTATTGAAAATTATAATTCTAACCACTTTAAAATTAGAATAATATAATGTTGAATTTTTATTTTAAATTTAACTATTGCAAATATAATTTTTATTTTGTACAAATTGCTTTAAAATGAAATTGGTAACATCAACAAATAAAAACGCGTAAGAAAAGAAAAGAAAATAATAAAAAATAAAATTACATACAATAATGGCTCTGATATATTGTTTTTTTTATTAGTGACATTATTCATACACCTCACTTTTTTTGTTATATATTTTTCTACACAATTTATATTACATAATTTATTGATTATAATTAAATAAAAAATCCAAAATAGACCACATAATAATTTATTTAAAATTGATTATTTAATTGATTTTATATTTTTCATTAATACTAGTAATTATAATAAAATAAATAATAATGTTATGATAAATTTAGTGATAATAATAATACTTGATGTTTTAAATAATTATTTAAAATTATAAGTTAAAATTAGAATAATATAACATTGAATTTTTATTTTAAATTTAACTATTGCAAATATAATTTTTATTTTGTACAAAGAAAAAGTAAAAAAAAATTATATGGTAAGAAAATAATTAGCATAAACAAACAACATGTAAACGATATTAGTACAATGATATAATCAATTACAATACTATAATCAAGTATAATAATATAATAAAATTTCAAACACTTGTATAAGTGATGTTTTCTGCTTATATTTCTTACACATTTTTATGACATAATTTCATATGAGAAAATAATTGAAAATTATCATTAAATAAATGACAAAAATTCAACACAAACAAAATATATGAATTTATTGATTATTTTTATTATGATGACTCTCATAAAAACTTTTATATATATTAAACTAGTTTTGTAGAGCTTATATAGTCCTATTATTTTCTTGAAATTGTGAGGTTTGAGAGTCCATGATGCTTTTTAATGTTTGGATGAAATACACCTCCAGGAGATATTGTTTCACGCATACTTTGATAACTTTGATGGGTAAAAACATCTTTGTATCTATAGCCAGAAATTTGATCTTCCACTATATGATGTGAAATATTTCTAATACCATAGATCATCCCTCCAACCTTTCTTCCTCTTGCTACTTGTATCCAAAGCTCTATCTTCTTAGATAATTGTTCTTGTGATATTGTTGTGGTGGAGGAGTAATTTCACGTTTAAGTTTGATATATTCATTCTAAACATAGAACAAAATATGTCAACTTAAATTATAATGATAGATATAAGTTAAATACAATAGTAATTTATTAATATATATATACATAAGCAACTTCTGATTTTTTATCAATCCAATGACCATTCTTCAAATGCATAGCTTAATGAAGTTCAACCGGTGTTGGTTCCCTCCCAAAATTATTTTTCAAAATCTCCCAATAAAACTAGGTTGGATGAGAGCTGGCAATAGAAATAGAGCTACTATTGGATGCTTTATTTGTTTTATTCCTTTTGCTTCTTTATTGAAATTGTAAACTATCCCAACTAGCACACAATGAGTTCCAAACATGTTCTTTCATCCAAAATGGTCTTTTTTTCCTCTCTTGTGCATACCTTATCATGCCTTTTAACTTATTTCTCACTTGGTCTAAAAAATTTTAATAGATTGAATCATGTCAATTTGGAATCCAACAATAACATTTCTAGAAAAAAAATATGTTATAAACTTATAATATACGTAACACTAAAATTCTAACAACAATTTTCCTTAACAAAATTAATAATTACCGTATACCTAAAACTCTTGAAACTATGCTAATCTAACTTATTGTGGAACTTTCTTTAAAGAATTGTATGGACCATCAAAATTGTTTTGGATGATGGCAAGAATGCATTCACCCATAATATTACCATTTGGTCCAAATTTGATTGATGAATTAAATATAATCATAAGAGTTAATTGGTAAATAACTATATATGTGATGAGTAAATAATGTAAGTATAAATATTACCCTATATGTAATGGATAAATTAGTTTTGGTTTCATTGGCAAACCTTGGCAAATTTCATAATAGAGTTTTGCGCCTTGTGTTTGTATAGACATCTATGAAAAATAAAAAAGGTTAAAATTAATAATATATTCCATACCTTAATGATAACAACAATCACTTCATTGTAGTTTCGTATACATAGTTTTTATCTTGACTGGAGCACACATTATAGTTCTATATAGAATATGAGAAAAGAAGTAAGAGAAGTAATTTTCTTTTAAGCACTCAGACAAAAAGTTTTTTGTGCAACAAAAAAAAAGAACCAAAAATATATATAGGTCGATAACAAATACAAAAAAAGGAAAATAATTTGGTTCACATTTAATTATTAACTTAATTCCCTATTTCATTATTTATAATATATATTTATATTTTAAGTAATTATTAAAATTATTATAAATAACAAATAAAAATTATCACTAACATAGACAAAAAATTAAAGAAAATAAAATATATTTAAATAATGTATTATATTTAAATATTATATTAAAATGATTTTTTTATATTATATACATTATTATTTTAACTTTGATTCATATGAATTAAACTTAAAATAATGAAGGAAGTTCACGTGAAGGTTGAAAGATGTCAACCTTCACGTGAACTTCCTTTTATTATTTTAATTTAATTAAAAATTAAAATAATATAAAATGACTTTATTTATTAATTCAATTTGATTAAAAACTAAAATAAAATAAAATGATAATATTATAGTTCACGTGAAGGTTAACATTTTTCAATCTTTATGTGAACTTCCTTAATTATTTCAAAAAGAATAATAATAATAATAATAATAATAATAATAATAATATAATTCATGCTTCATGTGAACTTTAAAAAATAAAATGATAATAATATAGTTCACGCTTCACGTAAACTTTGACATCTTTTAATAACTTTATTTATTATTTTAAACATAATGAAAATAAAATAATAAATAATATTATAAATAAATTTTTTATCATAATATATAATATATAAATAAAGACAAATATTACAATGAATAAAAGAAGAAATTTTAAATATTTAAATAAATTATTAAAATTAAAAATGTATGGTATAAAATTTTATTCATCACAATAAGTAAAATAAAAATTAAAAATTAAAAAAATAAAATCTCATACAATTTTTTTATAATAGTAAATAAAACATAAAAACATAGTGAAATAAATTATTATTTATTATCAAACTCAAAATTTAAAAATAAAAAAATTAATGTAATAAGTATTGTTATTATAAAAAAAATTAATAATAAAATGAAAACAAAACTTAATAATAATATTAATAATTATTTTTATCATTATTAAAAATAAAATAAATTATTATTCATCATCTTCTTTAACTTCATTATCATCGTTGTCAACCTCTTCATCATCCTCATCCTCATCTTCATCGTTGTAACACCATAATTTCTTAGCCTTCCTTATATAATTTCTATGTCTCATGCCATGCACTTCATGAAAAATCACAAGAAATGACATATAAAATATTGATTATTTTAACATTATGTCGCGTATAAATTTTTCATTTGATGTCTCATGGATCGTGCAAGTTCATGTATCACATTCTTATATTTAATTACATAGATACAACTCATTTTCATCTCCAAAATTGGCCTAGAGCTCATGGAAAGCAAGAGAACACGTAAAATTCATAGTTGCATTTTCAGCCAGAATTCTTCCCTTTTTATCACAAAATTTGAAAAATCATAACTAATTCTAAAAAAATCTAAATCATGCATTCTTTGTTATTCTGGGAAGCTACACATGTCTACTTTAAGCTAAAAATATGTCCAGTCCATGAAACATAACACAGAAGACATTTGACATTTGAAAATGTGTAGAGGTCTGATTGGCTACTGGTATTGTTACAGGTTTCTGCTACAAATTTAAAAAATGTCCAATTAATTCCACACAAATTCAATTCATACAAATGATACCAATATAGAAAGTTACAGATTTTAGCTAGAGGGAAAAAATAACTCCAGACCATTCCATGTACACAGATCTCGAAACCCAATCAAATAGTACTTGAGGTCAGTTTGGACATCTGATACTGGACAAAAACTTCAAAAATTCATATCTCACTCTTTAGACATCCAAATAAGGTACTGCTAGTTGGCATAAGTCAATGTAATAATCTAATTTATGCCTATAAGATTTTAGCCTCATTGGACATCGTTTGGCTCTCAGATGAGACAAACTTAAAATGACCAAATAAATAGTAAATTCTACAGATCCAATTTTCTGAGGCTAACTTTGAAAAATCATAGAAAATTCTATAAACCTCCAAATGAGGTGGTTCTTGACCAACAGAAAGCTTTAAATGAGCTTTACATACATGCCAAATTTCGTGCAAAAATTAGCTCATTTAGTTAGACTTTGACATAAGGGGGTGAAATAAGATTTTTTTTTTTGTTGTGTTCAAAGAGGGCTCCATGGGTTCATATTTGCTTATCCTACTTCTAAAGCTCTATAAGCACGTGGGAAAGTATCAACATAGGCTACCAAACATGGCTCAAAGGTCTAACAACCCAGATTTGCAAAACTCACTCTCCCACACTAAATCATACACCATGTACATAATGCCAAAATCTTACTATTCATACCAAAAACTTGCTACATCATTCAATATAGTCCTAATTCTCATACATATACAATATGTTCATACATTTACAAGTATTCATAAGTGCATACACCATGTATATCATTAAATTACATTTCTTAACAACAAAATAATTACAAAATGACTATTTCACAAGTCCTTTGTCAAATTCCCTATCTTCAAGCTTGGTGGCTCCTATTTCTTTATTCACTTGGTTCTTTTAGACATATTAGGCAATAGGGAGAGAAGATTGAGATTCTAGGAATCCAAATAGCTCACCTCCCTTTTAAATACACACACTTGAGGCAAAATTTAAGTCTAAAATGCATGTGAGTCAAACATGGAGTTCTCAATCATATATAAAGCATTTACTTTATTCAATAAGATATAAATAACATACATAGGCTTGCCAAAATAAGGATTTAGCCTCACCCATTCTCTTTAGGACTTTTGGACTTACCTCACCCATTTTTAAGGGACTTTTAATTGAGCCTCACTCTTTGTAGAGACTTTTGGTTTGTCTCACCCAACCTTAGGGACTTTTAACTCATCCTCACCCTAGATAAGGGACTTTTGGTTTCACCAAGTTCAAACAAATCAAAAACATTCATGAAAACATCTTTCAAGTACATAACATAGCAACATGGTACCAAGGCATGTAATCATTCACTAAAAACATATTTCATAGCTTAAAACATCCACCTACACATTCAAGATAAGAAAGACACTCAAGCATGCATGAAGGAAAATGGAGAGAGCTACCTTGCTTGAAATGGCACACATTTTCCCTTAAAAGTTCTTCTTCTCCCTTAGCCAAACAGCCATAAAGAGATGGAGCTTGATTCCTTTGGCCTAGATACATGAAATGGGACCCAATTATACTCTTGGAGCATTCAACAAGGTTGCACACACTCTAGAAAAAATTAACTACTCCTAATGTTCCATAATGGATCCATAAGGCATCCAAAGGAGCAACCATTAGCGTCTAAGGTCTTGGCTCCATTTTTATCTTATATCTAGGTCTCTTGGTTTCAATGAGACTCCTTAAAATTATCATACACTAAATTCCAAGAGACTAGGACCATATTACTTCCATAGTTCATATTATGGAACCTATTGCCTCATCTCCCATTTTAAGGCTTTCAAATTTTTTCCAAAGATTTCTCTCATAATCTCCCATTATATAAAGTCCCAAACCAAGGCTAGAATAAATTAAAACAACTCCTAACCTATTCCTCTAGCTTGGCTGAAAGTGACACACCATTTGGAGCCCATAGAGTTTTGATTTTTCCTTAATGGGAGAGGCACTTGGGAGGCTTCCCAGAGGTCTTAGAAATCCAAATAAACATTTACATATACAAGAAAATTCATGGATTAAATTAGTTTTCACAAAGTATCTAAGAGCTTTACAGTTTCTTAACTTGACTTTAATTAGCTTTTCTTCCAATTTGCTTGCATCTACTAACTCCCCATGGTCTAAAACCCACAATTCTTTCTTATTTTTGGAAAAAAATCCACCCCTAAGATGGTTCTGTTCTAGCAGAACTCCACACATAAAGGGCAAGTAAAAGAAAGCAACCAAGATTAAAAAATCACCTTGATTCTAAGCCTATCTCAAGAGCTCTCTTCCTTGCTTCATCCCTCTCCTTCAATTTCAAAATTTCCACCTCTATTCTGGGCTTAAAACAGAACCAAACATCTCACTAAATCCATAGGAAGAGAGGAGGAAAGGAGGGGAAGAAGTTTTCTAAAGGGAAGAGTAAAAGTTTCTATGAATTCATACCTTTCTTTTAACTTTTCTTTTTCCTTTGAGCTTGCTCTTGTGTGACACTCTCTCTCTAAGTCTCCTCTCTATTTTTTGGGCAAAAACAGAGCGTTTAAGTCAAAGGAGCTGTTGGAACGTGGATAAGAAAAAGCTAAAAGTCACTTTATGTAACTTTTTACTTTTACATTTTAGTCCCTCTTCTTGACTTTTTCATTTTAGGCCTATTTCAACTTCTTTTTGAAATCTATCTTTTTTATCATAATATTTAGGCTCTCTAACTTATAAAATATCTTTGGAACCACTTAAATTGGATTTAAAACCATTATAAACTGTTCAGTCAAAGTTTTGGTCAACCGACAACCGAAATTACTCACCGAGGAGTTTCAAATGTTCTAGGGGTTCCCATGGTTTTCAAGACCTCTAAGAACTCTGAAAAGTTCAAATTTTTCATTTAAAATACCCTCCTATGAGTTTTTCAAATTATCCAAAAATTATGAAAATACCCCAACTTTCTTTCATAAATTTTGTTAGCTCGTTTAGCTCGGATTTTCTAGTATCTTAGACCTTGGATCCTCATTTTCTATTATGTAGAATTTTATTCTCATTTTTTTATTTTAAATAACTCATCTTAGGGGACTTACTTTAAAAACTGATTCATTTCGATGTTTTACGAAAAATTAGACATTACAATTGTCCCCTTCACCGTCATCATCTTCTCGATCTTCTTGTTCCTCTTCTTACATATCTATATAAAAATTTATATTTTCAACTTGTAAATTGATATGAAGATCTATCTCTTCCATTTCCCCTTTATCACATAAGGTGTCAGATGATACCTTATTATTCATTATTCTTACTTTAGTTTGGTCATCTTGATAAGCAACCTCTAATGAATTATTATCATCTACCACACTCCTTGCTTTAGTTTTTATGGCAACCCACCAATCACCTTGTTCTTGGGTTCTTATGGGATACGTCACATAATAGACTTGAACATAGTGCTCTGCAAACTAAAATGGATCAAATTTTCCATACCATCTGGCATGTTTTATTTCAATAATTCCATAGTTGTTGTGTATTTTCATCCCACGATTCATAACAAGATCAAACCAATCACAAATAAATAACACTATTTTTTTTAGGTTCTCCTGTATATTGTAATTAAACCACCTCTTTAAGGATACCAAAGTAATCATTATCTCCATCTTCTCCAGTTCCCTTAACACAAACTCAACTATTTATTGTTTTCTTACCAATGTTCTAATTATCAATGTGAAACTTATATCCATTCACAAAATATCCTAGTCATGTTTGTACCTCTTTAAGTGGTCCTTGAGTTAAGTCCTTCAAATATTTATTGTTACTAAATCCAAGTTGGTTAATAACCTATTTGAAAAGAAAATTAAGTTAATATCATGCAAGTCAATAAGTAAAAAAAAAGTGTAAATAAATAAATAATGACACTACATACATATGATTTAAACCATTGTACAAATTTATGTTCAATTTTGTGTCGATTTCTCATGAGCCAATGTATGGATTTAACATTCCTAACTTTTGCTCAAAAATTTTACAATACAAGTTGCATGTTATAATATTAATGAATGATGAATTATCAATGTGAAAAGTTTCAATCTTACTCAATATAAGGCTTGACTTCATTACAATTTAATAAGACGTGAAGATGAGTAGTAGTCATTTCTTTATCATTCAAATAACAAGTTAAGCATTTTCCAAGCAACTGTTCAGCTTTAGTAAAGACGATAAAGTTGGTTCACTTGTTTCTTGTTCATTCACACACTCATTTCGATGAATTTTTGTTTGTACTAAAGATACCTGTGACTCAAAATAATATAAACAAAAGTGTGATATTTCCTGTGACAAATATGCCTCACAAATAGATCCTTCCACACGAGCTTTATTTTTAACTGTGCATTTTAATCTATTTGAAAATATGCACGACTAAATGATAAGTAGTGTGAGACAATAATATATTATTTCAAGCAAATGATATTTACATATGAATAGAACTTAAGTATCAATTATCTTTCAAAGGGATACATCCATCTATATTGGACTAGACCACTCGTCCTTGTCTCAAATGGCAAATGGATCAATAAATGCTTCATAGAATCAAAGAAACCTGATGGAATATTCTTTCGAGTTTGCAAAGAATGATAGGAATATTGTGTTCAATTTGCGTTAAGCCATCAATTGTCAATGTTGTCAAACATAATTCCTTAAAAAATAGACTCAACTCGGTTATGGGCTTCCATATTTGCTCAGGAAGTGCACTGAAAGCAATTGGCAATAAATATTCCATAAAAATGTGATAATCATGACTTTTAAGGCCAACTAACTTTCATTCTATTGAATTTACACATCTTGACAAATTTGAGGAAAACCCATCAAGCATTTTCAATCTTTTTATCTATTGACAGATCGCCCTTTTTTGATAAGTGTAAGAGTGAACTTAACCTTTGGTTTTACCACTTTTCCATTAGATATTTCTCGCAGATCTAAGTCTTTTTGCCTAAAATATTTTTTTAAATCCATTCTGGCTTTTATGTTATCCTTAGTCTTCCCTCTCACATCCATAACAATATTAAAAATATTGTCAAATACATTTTTCTCTATATGTATGACATCTAAATTATGTTGAATCAACAAATGTTTCCAATATGAAAGTTTTTAGAATATACTCTATTTCATTCAATTGTGATATTGCCTATAGCATGGAAATATAAAAACACCTTGATCAGCTACTCTTGGATGGATCTTCACATGTTGCCATAACTCTTCTCCATCCAATCTTGGTGGAGGGGATCATTTTGAAGTCTATTTTTTAAAAAAATATCTTTATTCCTTTTGAAAACATGGTTCATAGGTAGAAACTATTGATAGTAATCGAACCAAGAATTCTTGCCCCATACTTCAAGGTAAAAGCTTTTGAGTTTTTCATACAATAAGGATAAACTAATTTTCTAGCAGTACTCCATTCTGACAACTTCCCATATGCTGGAAAGCCATTTATTGTCCACATCAATGTTGCTTACATCTAAAAGTTTTGCTTTTTTGAGACATCATATATGGGTACTCCTTCTTCCCATAACAATTTTAACTCATCAATTGATGATTCCAAGAATACATCAATCTTCATTTTTGGATTTTGTGGTCTGAGAATAATTGCTGTTAAAAATAAGTAAGAAATAGTCATACAGACTCCAAGAGGGAGATTATAAGAAGTAATTATCACATGCCAACATGAATATGGTGAAGCAGGCTGACTATAAGGAGTGAACCTATCTGTGTAAAGACCAAGACGAACATTTCTTGGCTCCATTACAAAATTAGGATATATTTTATCAAAATATTTCCATGCTTCTCCATTAGATGGATGACACATTATACCTTCGCTCCTTCTATTATTCTAATGCCATTGCATAAGCTCAGCAAATTTCATTTAAGCATAAAGCCTTTGCAATCTAAGGATAATTAGTTAATAATATATTCTTGTATATGGAATCTCCTTTGATTTTTTTCTTCGGCCAGGTCGACTAGTTTTATACTTATGTGCTCCACAGAATTTACACATTATCTTATCTATATCATCTTTATAATATAACATACATCCATTGACACAAATATCAATTTTTTATGTAGATAGACCAATTTTTGATACTATCTTCTTTGTTTGATACCAATTATTAAGTATAACATTATTAGATGGGCAATTATTTTTTAATAGACTTGCAAATCGATTAAAACTGTACTGTGACATATTACTGTCAGATTTAATGTTTAATATTTCTATAGTAACAGATAACTTAGACTGATTAATGCATCTTGCTTAAAGTGGTTGTTGATACGCATTTAGTAAATCAAAAAATTGTTGGGTTTCTAAATTTGGTGATTCCTCGACATAATCATCATCATTATCTCCTTCAGCATAACTATCAACATTTAACTCAGAGCAAGTTATTTTAGAGATCATTCTTTCATATTTATTATCTTAATCATCATTTATTAATCATGATGAGTTAGATTTTCTACTAGATGTTCCAACATGTATGTTTGGTATTAGGGATGGTTTGATCTCACCATGACATGTCCAATACTAATATCCAGGTTCAAATCCTCTCTTAAAAATATCAGTTTTTACTTCATCAAGAGTAAGATATGCTATATTTTTATGCATAGAACAAGGGCATCTAATTTTTCTTCCTCCTTCTGACCTTAATCCCTTTTCACATGCAAAAGTAATAAATTTTTTTACTTCTTGTAAAAATTTATCAATATATCTTTTACATCCAGGATTTAATCTATTATACATCTACCTTCGATTATTAGGAATTTCTATTTTTTGTTTCAATAAATATTTTAAATATTACTTTACAATTTTTGATAACAAAACTACCTTTTAATACATTATCAAATAAATATAATATTTCCTTAAACACAAATGTTATTACTAAACTTTTGTATATTAATTTATCATTATTACTTATCTATCTCTACTGTATTATCACATCATAAAAGAATAATTAATAATTATTTATAATCAATAAGTATCACACCCGAAAATGCGACCGTGTGGCGCCCTTCTCAAAGAAAAAGAAATAAATTCGATTTTCTCTTTGAAATTGAAAACCGAAATGTGTATAAGGGTAGGTTAAGGGTTCAGAAGTCGCCACCAAAATTTTAAATTTTTAAAAAGGCAAAATGTAACGTCTGATTTTTCGTAAAACACCGAAATGAGTCCGTTTTCAAAGCAAGTCCCCTGAGATGAGTGATTCAAGGCCAAATAAAATTGGGAGAAAATTTTAAATAATAGAAAATGAGAATTTGAGCCTTGAGTTGCCCAGAAACCGGGGTCGGAGTGATTCGAACAAATTGCCGAAAGGCCAGTGGCATTTTCGTAAATAAGTGCAATTTTTGAAAGGCACCTAGGAGGGCTTTTTAAATGAAAATTTTGAGTTTTCCAGGGTTCTCAGAGGCCCCAAAAACCATGGGAAGCCCTGGGACCAGTAAAGCCCCTCCGGTGTACTCTTTCCGACATCGGTTGACCCAAACTTTGATCGATTCGCTCGGAAAGGTTTTAGCTCCGATTTGAGTGATTCCAAAGGCATTTTATTAAATTGGGAACCTATTTGTTATGATGGAGAAGACGGTTCTCAAAAAGGAGCTAAAACGAAGAAGAAACAAAAATGCAAAGTATGAAAGGGCAAAAATGGAATTTAAGTATTAAAGAAAGCTTCCAAACTCTTTTTATAAGTCACGTTCTTCCTCTCCTTCATTAAACCGACTTGCTTCTGCCCATTTTCAGAGAGAAACTCCAGCTTCTTAGGCGCACAAGAGAAGGAGGATTTTGGAGGAAGAAATTCAAGAAAAAGGTAAGAAACTTTAAGAAATTCCATATCCTTCCTTCTTGAAACTTGCTCCCCTCCTCTCAAGCTTTCTTTCTATGGTTTTAATGGAGAGTTTGGTGCTGTTTTGAGGGCAGAACAGAGAGGGAACTTTCGAAAATTAAGGAAGCAAGCTAACCAAGTGGAAGAGCAAGCAAAGAAAAGCAAGAAAACAAGGTAAAACTTCCATTCTTTGGTAGTTTCTTCCTCCCCCTCCCTCTTGCACGAATTTAGCCACCATGAGCCCAAGTCTTAGGGGCTGTTTTCTGTCCAATTCATGGAGAGATTAGATGTTTTAGGTGGCAAAGATTAAGAATGAACCAAGAGAATCAAGAAAGGGGCATTAGGAAACAAGATGGAACCATTAGGGATCCAAATGCTCCTTTGCAAATCTGATTTAACATGAATGTTCTTAGGCTTAAATGAATGCTTAAATGTGCTCCTAAGAACCCTAAGAGGTCCCCCATATGCTTCTTCCTCCATGAAATCAAACAAAACCCCATTGAAAGTCATGAACCTAGAAGTTGGAAAAGTGTAGAGCACTTAAGGGGATTGTAAAAACTGATTTAATCTATAAGTTCCCTTGGCTATTTAAGTGTTCCCTTGACCTCCTACAACTCTTAACAACCTCCCTAAATGGTTCCTCCATCAAGAAAAAATCAAGAAGCCATTAAATCCCATTTATGCTCTAGGTTTCGGCCAAGTAGGGATGGCATAGTTAGGGAGAGTTTTAAATTTTTCCAAGCCCATTTTTGAGTCATATATGATGCATGAATGTGAGAGGAAGCTTTGGGAAAAATTTAGGAAGCTTAGAGAATGAGTTAGTGCTTTAGGTTCCATATTGTCACCTAAAGAAGCAACATGATGTTAGGCCCTTTGTTTTAATGATGTGATGACTCCAAGAGGCTTAAAAGGAGTCAAGAATCATATTTGAAAGGAAAGGATGAGGCCTAGAAGTCATTTGAGGGGTGTTGCTTCATTAGGTGCTTGTATGGACCATAATAAGGTTTATAGGATAACCTAGTGTCTAAGCAAGTGGTGTGACCTTAGAAATTGTTTCATGAACCTAATTAGCTTCCTTAAATCATGTCTAGGCCAAGAGGAACCTTCCCCACACTTTTGTGGGTGTGTAGCCGAAAAGAGGAGCTTAAATTCAAAGGGAAAAGTGTGTGAATTTGTACAAGGTAGCTCTCTCCACCTTCTCTCATACATGGATGTGTGTTTAGCTTGTTTTATGATGTGTGTATGTGTATTTTTTTGCTATGAAAAGTATGCTAGCATGCTCTTATATACCATGACTCTTGATGCCACATTATGCTTTCAAATGAACATATGATGTGTGATTGAGCTTGCTTGAGTGTGGAGAGGCCAAGAACTCTTCCCTATGGTGAGGATGAGCCAAAAACCCTTGAGTTTGGTTGAGACAAAGTAAAGAGTCTCCCAAAAGCAAAGTGGACTCCCAAAGAGTGTGGTTGAGTCTAAAGATTTCAAAGAATGGGTGAGGCAAGTCCAAACACCATGGAGAGAAGTGTGAGGCCAATCCAAATACTTGATGAGCTCTTGAATGCCTTGTATGATGTGTTTCTATGCCAAGCTTGATTTTAAATGTTTATGACTTCTATTTTTTCCACACATGCATTCATAGAACTTGCTTGCATATATTATGTGTGATGGAATGGGAGATGAGCTATTGAGATTCTTGAATCTCACTCTCCCCTCTTAAATGTCCTAATATGCTAGGTGGACCAAGTGGACATGGCAATGGGAGCCAATCACATTGAAGGAAGAAGATGGCCACCCTTATGCTTGATTTTTGTATTTTTACTCATAATGAAACTTCATGATGTATATTATGATTGTAAATAGTCTATGACCCCTTGGACAAATGTAAAAATAGTATTATGTGATAGATAAATGAATGAGTATGGTGTGTGTATTCTAGATCATAAAGTGAGTGTTTATGCCAATGTATGCAATTGAGAAAAGCTTGGTGTAATGTGTATGAGTGAGGGTGAGGAGGCCAAAATGAGATGCAAATAGTTTGTGACCATTTGGGCAGCTCCCACAAGTCTTAAATATGCTTTTAAAATTTCCCAAAAGGTGCCAAGACCAAGGGAAATCCATTTGGCAATTTTGGTACCCAATATGGAGCCAAAATTGACCATAATGGAATTCTATACCATTTTTTGGTCAAATGAGTTAGTCTTGCCCTGAAACTTGGCATGCAATTAGGTCTCATTAAGAGCTTTTTGGGAAGGTAAAGATCATAATTTTCGGAGACCTAGAGAATATTTGATGAATTTTCAAAGTTGGGATTTTTCATGGATTCTGGTATGGGTACTGTTCATACTGGCAGTTTTGATTTCTGTGTCACCCGATGGCCAAATGGTATCCAATGCTTATGAAATTTTATATGCATAAACTAGAGGTCATAAGCTTTCTGTGGCCACTGAGATCACCTCATTTGGAGGTCTAGAGAGGAAGATATGCATTTTCGAAGTTCCAGCCCAGAATCAGTCATCCTACCAGACCCGAGGTACTGTTTTATCGGTTTCCGGGAGTTTGGTTTGATGAATTGATCTGGAAACATTTTTCCTCTCTAGCTAACATCCACATATTTCCATAGTGATATTGTTTGCAAGCATTGGATTTTTGTGGAATTAGTTAGACCATTTTAAAGTCCATATCAGTAAACTGTGACAGTAACAGAACCCCCCTCTGACCAGTAGATGTTTTCGGATGTCATACGCTTTGTGCATGAGATTTTAATACTTCTACATATTTTTAGCATGAAGTAGACGTCTTAAGCTTTCTATAATGACTGAGATCATGTGCTTTCGATTTTTCTGTATTTAGTTCTGAATTTTCAAACTCTGCCCAGAAATAAGGCCAAATCTGTCAAGAACGAAATTGCATGTCTCATATCCCTTTTTGCTTTCCATGAGTTTTAAGCATGTTTTGGGGATTGAAATAAGTTGTAATGGTGCAAATAAACATGAGGATGCATAGAAAGAGCTCACCCGGTCCATGTGACATTAAAGTGAATATCTATCATTGCATGAAGCTATAGAGTAAGAATATGAACCTAGAGAACATGATCTCCCTTTCATGCTTCATATATGCATATGAGTACGTAAGGCATGATGGGTATGAGTTAGAGAGTAAGGTGTTACACAAAACTTTGGAAAAGCCTTTTTATTTTGGAAAATGGTTTACGAACCAGAAAATAGATCCAGGAGTCGATTGTGAGTGGGGAAGGTGTTAGGCACCCCACTACACCCGTTACTAAGAACGGTTACCCTAAATTAATCGCGCAAAAATAAAATAGCCTTAATTCTATTTTAATTCTCCCTAACAAATCATATGTAAAATAGGAGTAAAGAAATTAAAGGAAATAAAGTTAAAAGTAGAAAAAGAAAGAAAATCAATATTAAAATAAAACATAAAGAAATTCAAGAATTAAAATAATAAAGAAAAGGATGAAATTAAAAGAAAAATATTTATTTACAAGGGCGAGCTTGACCTAGGATGAAAGTTTAGGGCCTACGTACCATTTGAAAGGGATCAAAGTCCACGTAGTTTGATCAGATGTTGAATTTGGTTAACGTTTTGTTTTGTTTTGTTGTTGTTTTGTTTGATTTTTAAGTCTTGATTTTTAACTTTTATTTTTTTTTTAGTTTTTCTTTGTGGTTTTTATTCTTTGTTGTTGTTTTGTTTTGTTTTTTGTTTTTTTTTTGAAAAGACAAAGAAAATAAAATTTACTTTTTCTTTTAACAAATAAAACGATTTTGAAATTGATTGATGTGTTTTAATTTGTTAAGAGTAAATGTAATCTTACTTTCTTTTTATCTTTGCAATTTTTTTCTTTTCTTTTTATCATCCTTTGCTTTTTTTTTTAGTTTCTATTCCTATGTTTTTTTTTTGTTTTCTTTCATATTTTTCTTTGTTTTGTTTTGTTTTTATTTATTTTGCTTTTGTTTTATTTTTGTTTTTCTTTATTTTGTTTGTGTTTTTTCTTTTATTATTTTTTTAAAATTCTTTATGTTTTGTTTTTATTTTTTATTCTTGTTTATTTTTGTGTTTTTTTGTTTATTATTATTATTATTATTTTAATTTCATATAACTCAATTTTCACATACTTTTTTTGGTAAGAAGACAATGAAAACAAAAATTACTTTCTCTTTTAATAAATAAAATAAATTTAAAAAAGGGGTTGATGTGTTTGATTTACTAAAGGTAAATATAATTTTTCGTTTCTAGCATTTTTAATTTTTTTTTCTCTTCTTTTTTTATCATTTTTGTTTTATCATTTTTTTCTACGCTTTTTGTTAATCTTTCATTTTTTTTAATTTTTGTTTTTTTGTTTCTATTTTGGTTTTTTTTTGTTTTTTTAGGTTTTTGTTAGTTTGTAGTTGGTGTTTTTATTTTTTTATTTTTGCATTTATCTTTGTTTCTTCTCTTTTTTTCTTGATTAATTTTTATTTTGTGTTTTGTTTTATTTTGTTTTTTTTGTTTATCTTTGTTTTGTTTGTGTTTGTTTGCTTTTTTTTTTGTTGCTCTTCCTTGTTGCTTTTATCTTTTTTTTTCTTATTTTTTTTTATTTTTGTTTTTGGTTTTCTTATTATCATTTTTTAATTTTCTATCCTTATAATTAAATTAACTTTTGGTTTTCAAACTAAAGTTGAAAGAAAATCCAAAATCTACCAAAAAAAAAGGGAAAATTAATTTTTGTTTATTATTATTATATTTTTTTTGGAAATGAAACAAAACTTGATTACTTAAAATTTAATTTTGAATTTGAAAACTTTATTTAACTTGTAAAACCCTTTCTTTTCGTTCTTGTTGTTTTTTTTTTGTTTCTTATTTTATCCTATTTCTTTTCTTGAAATCCCCCTTTTTTTATATATAGAAGGAAAAACTTAAAACATGATTGAAACATAAATCTGAAACTCAAATAGGTACCAATGAGGCTTTATTGCCCCACATGACCTATAGGTTTATTTCTAAGTGCCTGAGGGGATAAAAATAATCCCACACAGCTATTCTAAAAGAAAATAAAGTAAAATAAAAATAAAAGTAAAATCATGTACAAGCACAAAATAATTTGTGATAGTGTGTGTTTGTGTGGCCAATTAAACATCACATTCATATACATTTCAAGTACAAAGAAAAATAAAATAAAATAAAATAAAATAAAGGTATCAGTAAAAAATAAAACACAAAACCACCTGTCTTCATGAATATGCTTTCACCCTTCAGCTTCTTCATGCTTCCTTTGACATAAATTGTTTTGCTTACACCTCTAACGTGGCCTGATTGGTCGTCTCCACTTAGTTGCCTCTCCATGGATTCCATGATTCCCCATCCAAACCCAAGAAAAAGAGAAAGAAAAGAAACAAAGAAGCTATCAGGTATTCACGCCCAAAATTTCATTAGAGGCAAGTCAAAGTTCAAGTTAAAAGAGAAGCAGCATCAGACAAAGCCCATTCAAATCATAAGACCAAAACTTTCACTATAAAATTCCCGTCATGAAACCAGTGCAAGATCTGTTGCTAGAATTTGTTCTTGAAACTGGGATTCATTTGTGGCTCATTTATGCTTACATAACCAAAGAGAGGTGTTCAAATCACAGGGACAGCTAGCACTTAGAAACTGAATGATATAAGGGACGTCATTGAGACAGTGAATTGAATCATTATTCTAACCTAGCATACACCAAAACAAAGTAGGGACAGGGGCTGAATCCCCCAACTTGAATCAAACCAAATTCCATAACCAGTAGATAATTGTAGCAATGTTAATCATGAAATATCTATTTCTCAAGAATTTCAAGCCATACTTTTGTTAAGGAGGAAATTTCTACCAATGCCGTTTCCTACATGTTTAAATTAACTAAAAGACTTCCTTAGTCATTGACTCTCATGACTCATGATACAAGTGCAGCAAAAGGAATTTCTAAACCAAACTCAACCTAAGATTCAAACATTTAAACTACATTCTTCATTTTCATAGACCAGACTTGATTGTATAGAAATTCGAATGCCACCAGAGTTATATAACATGTTTGACACCTAAACCAAGTCTTGTGCAAGTGCCAGAGACATAATCTGAACAGGAATCATCACTTTTATGCCAAACAAAAATTTAGCCCCCTGGCTTATTGAGTTGAGACTTACAAGGATAACATTTAACAAGAAACTCAATTGACATATTTGGAAAAACCACACAGAACTGCTAAACAGAAATTTTCAAACCAAAAACAAACGCAGTAAACATTTGACATCAATTTATCAAGGAAAGCAGCAAAGCACCAGAAAAACAAAATCTGATTTAATCATCATTGTTAAAAAAAATAGGTAATTAATAGAGATTATGTATAATGTTGAAGGAAGCTGAAAATTGGAACATACCCTTTTGGATTTCTTTTATCAAATGGACCGTCTCTGTGAATCGAAAATCTCTCTCTCGAGCTCAACTTCTTCATGAAAACTCCCCGTTCCTCCTCTTTCACTCAGCTTCTTTGTCTCCTTATTTCTTTAATTTCAGAAGTTCCCTTTCCCTAAACCCCCAATTCGAAAGCTCCTTTTTCCTTTCCCCTAATCCTTCGCTCGTTCCTTCCTCTCGAGCTCCCTCCCGATTTTTTATTTTAGATGCTCCCCTTTCCTGTTGTCCGATCTCACCCTCTGCCCTCCTCAGTTTCAGGCCCCCAGATCGAAAAATGGAACCAGAGCCCTTCACATATTTTTCGTCCTTTTTCGCTCTAGTGCTCTCAGCCTCTCCCAAGTTCTCTCCCTCCATCCTTTTTTTTTGTTCGCTCCCCCCCTGCTTCTATTTTTCTCACTCACTCTATTCTCCTCTGTTCATCCCCCCTCGGTGCGCTCGAAAATCTCTCCCTTCCTCGTGCCCTCTCTCCGTCTGCCTTTTCTTTCGCGTGCGAGTCCCTTTCTCTTTTCCTTGCCTCTGTCTGTACCCGTCTGAGGGCTGTGTGTGTCCCTCTGTCCGTCCTCCCCCCAACAGCGTCCCCCTTTCTCCTCTATCCGCCTCTTTTTTTTCTCTGTGTCTGTGCGTCTCCTCCCCCCTCTCTCTCTGCGTCTGTCCCTCTCCTTTTTTGTGCGCCCGTCTATCTTCCCCTTTTTCTGTTCTGTTGCTTTTCTTTCTTTCCTGCCTCTATCCGTATTTTTTGTCTATGTCTGCTAGAGGACCCGATGGAGCCAGGGCCAAAGGGGCTGCTGGGTAAGGCTTAATCAAAATAGATTCTGGGTTGGGCTTTATTTTTTTCAATAATTTTGTTTGAGTTCAATTTTTTTTGTTTTGGGCTTGAGATTGAGCTGGAAGTCTTTTTTTTTTTAGACTCTAGTGGTTGGGGCTTTGGATTGGGCTGAAAATTTTTTGTTTTGCCCCTTCTTATTTATTTATTTATTTATTTTTTGCTTTAGTTTGGGTTCTTCTGAATTAAGCCCCAAAATCTTAATCCTTTTTTTTGCTTTGGGTTTCCCCTTTTTAAATTTATATTATTTTGACATTTTTTTGTAGTCTTTTTTTATTTTATTTGCTTTTAGCTTTTTTTTTTTAATTCATTTTTTTCTTTTCTTTCTCTAGTCTCTCTTGATTTTTGATTTCCTCTTTTTTTTTTTAATTCTATTTGTTTTGGATTTTTGTTACTCCCCCTTTGATTTTTCTTTTGTTTTAATTTTGGGTTAATTGGCCTTTACCCTTTTTTTTTTAAATTTTATTTTTGAGTTCTTTCTTCTTTGATTTTTTTTTCTAAGCTTATTAAACTAAAAGGACTTGTTTGATTTTATTTTTATTTTTTTATTAGTTTAATTTTATTATTATTTTTGAAGTATGCCTAGACAAAATATGGTGTTCACAATAAGTTATAAAAAATAATATACTTTTATATTTCATATAAATATTTACTTACCTAGATAGGTTGAGATGAATAAAAATTTGTTATTTTAGACCAATTCTCCACTTGAATTTGAACAAGGTGGTGAAATTTTGAAAAAAATTGAGAAAGAAAATAAGATGGCAAAATTCTAAGGAAGAAAATGATAGCAAATAATTGTGAGATGAAAGTAAGAAAGATTATCCTTCCTCATATAAATAGGCTTTTTTTTTAACAATTTTTTTTTCAATGGTCTTTTTTTTAATGATTATTTTTATTTCTAACGATTACTTTTCTTTTTCAATGGCTATCAATAATTCTTTTATTTTATTTTCTTATAAAAAATATATTTATGTAACCCAAAATCACTTTTTTATATATAAAATAAAAAAATTATATATATAATATAAAAAATTTTTGGCACTTCGAACTATCTCTAACAATAATTTTATTCACTTATTATATTCTTTATACTTATTTGTATATTTATTAAAATTATAATTATTAATAATATTTGAATATTTCAATTATTATAATATATAACAAAAATAATATTTATATATTGTGGTTCCAATCACCTTACACTATAATTTATAATTTATTTAATTATAATTATTATAAATTATACTATTATTTAATAAATATACTTTATAATACATTTATTAAATTATAATAATTAATAATATTTAAATTATTAATATCTATATATAATTTATATATCTAATATTATATAATGTTAAATTATTAATATTTACATATAATTTAACATTTTGGCGATAGAAAAATAGTTGTATGGTATCCAACTACCTTTTTGTCGCCATGCAATTAAATTATATAAATATATAATTGTAATATGGTGATAGAAAGGTGGCTGGATACCATGCAACAACTTTTCTATTATTAGAAATTTGTATAATATTATAATATATTTAAATTTAATTTATATATTTATATTTATACATATAATTTATATTATATTTTATTAAGAAGTTATATATATTTTAATTTAAATTAAAAATTAATATTACTTATATATATATTTTATACAATATTTTCTTTTTTTCTTGATAAATAGTTTTATTAATATAAATAATAAATTATAAATAATCTATAGAAATTATAATATTATTTATATACTTATAATAAAATTAATTAACATTACTTACATTTATCTAAATTATAATAATCTATAATATTTTAATATTTTAATTAATAATATTTATATATTTGTTATGCAATATTTATATATTTTTATGTAACCTTTTAATTATGATACTATTCAACCAACCTAAGTCAATAGAATATTTATTTTTCATATATTATTTATTTTTTTCTATTTAATAGTAAAAATCATTAATATAAATTATAATATGCTTTATATATTTATCTCTAATCAGAATTTAGAATATATTATCTTATTTATAATATATTTATGTAATATATTATGTTTGAACATTATATATATTTGATATTATTTTAATTAAAAATTAATATTATTTATAATTATCTTTGTATAATAATTACTTTTTTATATATTTTTATCATATTAATTAATTTTTTATAATTCTTCAAACCATTGCACATATGCGACAGAATATTGGTTGGGCAATCCAACTATTATTCCATCGTTGTATGTGGCGATAGATTTATGGTTATAATATATAACCATAAATCAGTCGCCATTGTTTTTTTTATTAGTAAATAAATAAATCTATCGTCGTCTGTCACAAGTTTCTATCTTAAAATATGCAAATTCTTGTAGTGTGTGGCGAGAACAGCAGAGGTCTAGAACTGACAAGCTTTCGTAATAATAAGAGGTGTTTCTTGCTATAGCGAGACTCATTACTAAAACGTACAACTTCAACTTTTAGGTTTAAAATGCGTGGGTAACAAGAGATTCATGATTCTGAGCTTGGGGGGAGAATTTCTAAGGAGAAAAATGCACCAAGAAGCTAAAATTTGAAGGCAATGAGCTTGGATTGAAGATTGGAGGTCGAATCAACGCAATTTCACTTAGTTTTCTAATATTCTTCATTTTTTCTTTTATGAACTCTTGTTTTTTTGAATCTTTGGTTTTGTTTGCAATGTGTAAAGTCATGTGTGGCTAGATTTACTATATCCTAGGTTTACTTGAACCTATTGCCATGTAAAGGAAATTTTGTGAAGTTAAATTAGTTTGATTATTGATTTGAATGCTTAATCTGGTTATTATTATTCATTTAGGAGTTTGGCCACCTCTTTTATGGATTTAGGGATTTGAGTTGAAAAAGGAAAATTTTAATGGACCAATTGATTGAGCAATTTAGATTTAGGTTGTCCTAATTTTGTTCCTAGGTATAGAAATATATCTAAAAACCCTAAGTGATTTGAAAGGATTGAATATAATCAATCTAATTAATTATGAGAGAAATTTATAATTAAATAGGGTAAAAGTCCGAGTGATTTGGAGACTTAGACTCACTTAATTTCTTTAACCCTCAGATCAATAATTAAACTAATTAACTGAACAGCTCAATTCTAGGCAATTAGGGAATAGAAACTTAAGATATTTTTTAATGTTTATTCTCATTAGAACAATCCTAACATTCAGTATTCTTTTAAGTTCATTTTTATTTTCTTACATTGGTATTTTGGTTGTCTTGAGTTAAACAAAAGCGAAACTTTTTAGGTCTAATTAAGTCTAAACCAATTTTCAGTGGAACAATTTTGATTTACTATATTATATAAGCGATCTGTATGCTTATAGAACCTATTATAAAAATAATGGCTATCAAAAATAAAGAATGCCAAGTTGCCAAGTTAGTTACGATTAAACAAGTTAATATAAAGAACTCATTATAAAGGGTGGAGCTGGAAGCTTCTCTCAGCTATCAGTTTATATGTATATATATATATATATAGGCCCATTGTGTGCAACATATATACATGTTTATAAGAGGTTTCACGGATCTGAATCTTACAGTAACTACAATAACATTTAGGGGAGAGATATATAGGAGGAAGTGGGATTTATACACGTAATTTCACTAAATTTTACCTTTCTCTCTCTTTCTTATTCTAATTGAATCTTTTACAATATTGTAAAGGATTTGTGTTCAAAGTTCCCTGTAGTCCACCATCAAACAGTGATGAGGCTACACGCATCTCTTGTCACTTTTCCCAAACAATTACTTATTCGTCATTTCTATTTTTGAAACGTGATAGACCAACAAAGGCTACAATGTAGAAAGAAGGTGACTAGTCTTTTTTTACCTGGCTATCAATTTGATCCAATTCTCAAATCACAAAATTTTTATTTTAAAGCTCATGTTAGTTATATATTTTTGCCTTTTTGTGTCTTTGGAATTACTTGGATCGACAGAACATGTAGAGCATCCTTTTGTTGACTTAGCAACGCACGAAGACACAAAGTAGTGCACAGCCATTCAAATCAAGGCTCACTCCCCGTGTCTTTCCCTCCTGTGTGTCATTATTAACTGATAAGCATGATTTTTATACACTTTAATCCTCTTAACTTAGGCATTTTGATGATGGAATATGGTCTTAAGGGTTTAATTAGGTACAATTTGATTTCATCAGCCACTTATGCACTTTGTGAATTAATTGGCAAAATTATTGAGTTTTAATGCATGAAATTCTTTTAAACAATTCTGTGGATAATTCTATTGAATATTTTTCATTCTTTTGTGCAGAAATTTTGATGGGCAAATAGCTTGAATGAGAATTTGGATTAAAGAAGAGAAAGGAATGATTAAAGAAGCACACTTGAGTAGCCCTTCACTCAACATTAACACACATGCATGAAGAAAGCAGCCACGATTTAGAGGCAGAATTTGAGGGTTGGAATGAGTTAAATAAGAGAAGCAATGTGATTTATGAAGATGAAAACATGTGAAGGAGCTCACTCGAACAAAAGTAATAAAAAGAAGAACAACACTGAAATAGAGGAGAAGGAAGGCCTGGCGTGATAGCTTGAACAGAGGAAGATATATGTTGCGCTGGATTGGAGAAGAAGCCATGTTTTGGTCCTTGAGTGGGTAAGAGGAAGAACATGCAGAAGCTAGGAGAGTGTAAGCCATGTTCTCCTTCAGCAACACAAAGCTACTGGTTCACAAGAGAGGAGAAAGAAATGCTACGAGTTAGACAAAGAAGCATGAGTTAAAGGATGAATGCACTGCATGAAAGGAAGCTAGAGGAGGCTGGGAACTAGCTTAATAGTAACGTGAATCGAGAAAGAGAGAAGAGAAGCAACATGTGAGAAGCTACATGATTCATGAAGGGAAACAAAGCCATGCATGTAGGGGCAGCAGCTGAACAGAAATAAAGCCAACGTGGAAATCATGGTTGGCAGCTGCAGGAAGAAAACACACACCAGTTGAGCACGTTGATTGGCACGGGCAGAATGCATGCAGAAGCAGCTCACAAAATCGAGTAGAAATGGAGGAAGCTACATGAGCTAAATGAAGGAAGTAGGGGCACGAGATCCTCACTCAAGCTTGGGTAGAGAAAAAGCGCAAAACCATGCATGAAGAACGTCAGCGAGAGTAAGCTGGGAGCTAGCGTTTAGAGTGGGCTGAGCGTGACACATGAAAAGAATTTGCTGAGCATGTGAGAATTTAATGAATCATAAGATGGAACTTAGCTATGGAATGACGTGGATTAATGAAGTGAGCTGGGAGAAGAAAATAAAACATGAGCTGAGGGGCACGTGATGAATGAATGAAAAAAAAAAGCGCTGAAGCATGAAAAAAAGACGAGTTGTGGGTTCAGAGGGAACGAAAAGAAAAAGGTAAAAAAAAAAAAGGCTCCAGGGGAGGCAGACGGGACGTGAAGAAACGCGAGAACTCCAGAGAGCATTCTCTCATTGAATCATCAATGGCTGCAGCTTAATTCATCAATTTTCCTTCGATTAAAATCTCCATGGCAGCTTGAATCATCCATGGTGGCTAGCTAAAGCTTAGAAACTCCCATATTTGAGCTCCATATTTTCTCACCAAATTGGATAAACACTCTTTGCTCTATCTTTTAATTCCAGCATTAAATCTTTTATTAATTTGACTAGGTCTAGTTGATTGATTTATGGACTAAATTGCTGAAAATTATTGGATTGGTCTGTTTTATGAATTGAATATTATTTAATTTTGAAATTTTAATTGTGATAATCACATGTTTGTAAAAATTCCAGAATTAGTGCTGTGCAAATCACTTTTAAATTCCTCTTGATTTTTAGCTGATTGATACAATGGTTATTAGATTAAGTGGCTGGAACTTTGGTGCGATTAATTGTTTGAGGAATTAATTAATCTAATTGGCTAATTAGTATCTTAAGTGGATTGTGCAGTAGATTCTATTAATCAATTAAGATTGGTTGAAGTGTGTTCTTGTTCTTAATTCAATCAATTAGTTATTCAGGGTTTCTTGTGGTTGCAAATTCCTTGAATAATTAATGAATTGAATCTTGGATGGTTATTCAAGAATCTTTATAGGGAATACACTAAAGAGCAAGGAATTAAATCCAATTTTGGTAAATTAAAAGGGGTAAGGATAATTGAATTCTAGGGAGTCCAATGCAAGGCTAGCTACCACATTTTCTTAACTGTTCACTTCATTTAGTTTTAAGTTTTTTTTTTTATTTTTGTCAATTAAATCTAGTTCAATTAAATTCTAGTATTTAAAACCCCCAAAATAAGTTCCAATTAGCAATACTTAGAATACTCTTTCATAAACAAATTAAGGCACAAACTCCTTGGGAAATGATCTAGGTTGCACCATTAACTACAAAATTTATTTTGCTTCCTAGTTTTATTTGAGATTGCGCGACACAATCATCAAATTTGGTGCCATTGCGGGGGAGTTTAGTTTCTTATTTGTTTGGAAGGCTTTCTTAGTATTTTTTCCCCTGTTTTTGCTTTGTTTTTGTTCTATTTTTCCCCTGTTTTGAAGTTGGATTTGGATCATTTCGATTGCTTAATCTGATTTTGCTGCTTGTTAGAATTTTTGTTTGAAGTGTCCAGAAAATTCTCAAACTTTGTTTTCTAAGGCTTTTGGGTGTTTTAAGAAAAACTAATAGCTATGCTATTAGGTACACCATTTTTTGGCCAAATTCCAACGTTTTAAGCACTTTTTCTAATTTTTTTAGTATTTTCTCACATTTTTTAGGATTTTTTTAATTTTTCTAGATTTATTGTTTTAATTTTTATTTGTTGATTTCTTGTGTTCCTTCTTAGTTTTTACTTGTCTAATTGGTTTATGACAAGGATCTCTGGTGAAAAATTAATTGATTTGGATCCAGAAATCGAAAAGACCTTTAGAAGACAATGATTAAGAAGAACAAAGAAAGTGTAGGAATCAGTAGTTCTGTTTCTTCTGCTTTTGATTGTGTGCAAGGAATTGATTGTGCACTTCAATTTGATGTTGATAATATGGCTAAACAAGATCATATGAAAGCTAACACGAATATGCATGTTCAGGCTAACTTGAATGCAAATGCCAATTTAAATGATAACATGCATGCCAGAACCATTAGAGAATTGACAGCTCCTAATGTGCATTATCAAAATCTTTGTATACAATATCCAGAATTAGATGCAAATTTTGAGCTTAAATCTGGTTTGATTCACTTACTTCCTAAATTTCATGGACTTGCAGGAGACGACCCTCACAAACATCTGAAGGAATTTCACGTTGTTTGCTCTACAATGAAGCCACAGGGAGTTTCAGAAGAACAAATTAAGCTTAGAGCGTTTCCTTTTTCCCTGGATGGTTTAGCTAAAGACTGGTTGTATTATCTACCTCCTGGTGCCATTACTTCTTGGGACCAACTGAAGAGGCTATTTTTGGAGAAATTCTTTCCTGCATCTCGAACTGCATCAATAAGGAAGGAAATATGTGGGATCAAACAGAATAGTGGAGAAACTTTATATGAGTATTGGGAAAGATTTAAGAGGTTGCTGGCTAGTTGTCCTTACCATCAAATCTCTGATCAGTTACTTATTCAGTACTTCTATGAGGGGTTGTTGAATATGGACAGAAATATGATTGATGCTACCTCTGGCGGAGCCTTAGGTGATCTGACACCTACAAGGGCTTGGCAGTTGATTGATAAGATGGCTCAGAATGCTCAGCAGTTTGGGTCCAGATCAATGCAAATAGTAAGAGGAGTCAATGAATTGTATGCTCCAAACTATGGTCAGAGACTTAAGAGCAAGATTGGTGTAATGTCTTCTGTGCTCCAACGGCTTGCTTTAGATCGGCAATAGCCGCAGTCATCCTCTACACCCTCTTAGACTTGTGCACCACAGTCCTACCCTACTCAGACATATTCTTATCCACAGTGCTATGCACCTGGGCAGACATCTACCTCTACTACCTTGGTGGGATCCCTGTGTGATATATGCTGTTTGGCTACACATGCGACTGATCAGTGCCCTATGTTAGAGGACAGAGTAGAGGTTTGTGCTGGGATGTTTCCAGTTAGGCTAATGCAACAAGGGAAACAAAAATATGATCCCTATTCTAATACGTACAATCCAGGATGGAGGGATCACCCCAACCTGAGATATGGGGGAGGGCAACAGCAAAATAGATATAATATTGCAGGACCTAGTGCACAGTCTTCCCAACCTATTAGGCAATCAGTTCCTATACAGGAGGAACCAAAGAAAGGGGATAATATGGGAGACTTGATGAAGCATCTTATAGAGAGTAATGCAAAACTCACACAAGTGGTGCAAAATTTAGAAAGGAGGGTTGATACTCAGTTAAGCCAATTTGCCACTTCTCTCAATGAGATAAAAAGCCAAGGGTCAGGCCAGTTACCTTCTCAGACAATTGTCAATCCAAAGAATAGTAGCAATGTTAGTGCTATCACTCTTAGGAGTAGGAGAGAGGTTCAGGGATCTTCAGATATCATTACCATGGATAAGTCGGCGTCATCAAAAACACACGTCGCACCAAATGAGCCTAACAAAGAAGAGGAGCCAAAGAAGATCTTACCTTTTCCACATAGACCTACCTTAGGAAAGAGGCAAACTGAAGCAGATATGGAAAAAGAAATTCTTGAGACTTTCAAGAAGGTTGAGGTTAACATACCATTGTTGGAGGTAATCAAGATTATTCCTAAATATGCCAAGTTTCTCAAGGATATATGTACCAACAAGAGGCGTCTAAAAGGGAATGAAAAAGTAAATTTTGGCAAGAATGTTTCAGCACTCATACAGCCAACAATGCCCACTAAGTGTCAAGATCCGGGCACTTTTACAATCCCATGTACTATTGGAAATTTTGAATTTTCTGATACTTTGATTGATCTTGGTGCTGTTATAAATGTTATGCCTAAATCTATTTATTCATCTTTGCAGATGGGAGCTAAAACCTACTGGAGTGGTTGTGCAACTGGCAAATAGGAGCATTGCCTATCCTTTAGGAGTGTTGGAGGATGTTTTGGTTAAGGTAAAGGACTTGATTTTTCCAGCTGATTTTTATGTCCTTAATATGGAGGATGATAGATATAGACCTAGTGGACATGCCCCACTCATCTTAGTTAGACCTTTCCTAAAAACTGCAAAGACAATTATAAATGTGCATGAGGGTACTCTTAAAATGGAGTTTGCTGGCAATGTGATACAATTTAATATATTTAATGCCATGAAACATTCCTGTGATGATAACTCTATTTTTAGTGTCAGCCTGATTGATATGCTAGTTGATAATGCTAGTGCTGATTTTAGGGATAGTTTGTTGACTGACTCCTGTGATATTGCTGATCTTGATGATTCTTTGAGATATGATTGTGATGACTCTCATTCTTGTACAATATGTAGAGAAATCGATGAATTTTTGAGCTTATATGATGATATTAACTCTAAGGAATCTATTACTTATCAGATTGATTCTATTTCATCTAGAACCTCTGTTGATTTCACTGGTCTTGTTGATCTTTCTGGTACTGATGATTCTTTGCACGTTGATATGGATAGTTTAGGGAATCATGATGCTGATATTCACTTGACTGCTGATTCTTTTGATTCTTCCCATACTACTAATATTCCCAAAGCTGGGAAAGTTGTTTCTTTTGTATGTGAGTTGTCTGAATAGGTATTTGGCATGGAAGAGATTGAAATCAAATAACTCATATTGTCAGTTGAGCAAGCTCCCACCTTAGAGCTCAAACCGCTGCCAGACAATCTCAAGTATGCCTATTTGGAGAAAGATGAGAAGCTTCCAGTGATTGTAGCTAGTGACATTACTCTAGAGGAGGAAGAGAAGCTTCTAGCGGTCTTAAAGAGGAGAAGACAAGCAATAGGGTGGACCTTGGCTGACATACCTGGCATTAGCCCTGATACATACATGCACAAAATTCTGTTGGAAAATGGGGCAAAGCCAGTATGGTAACCTCAAAGGTGACTAAACCCACTTATTTTGGATGTGGTTAAAAAGGAAGTTTCTAAACTTTTATCTGTTGGTATTATATATCCTATTTCTGACAGTCAGTGGGTTAGTCTTGTGCAGGTGGTTCTAAAGAAATTAGGGATCACAGTTGTCCGGAATGAGAATAATGAATTGGTACCCACCCGTGTACAAAACAGTTGGAGGGTTTGCATTGACTATAGAAGGCTTAATTTAGTCACTAGAAAAGATAATTACCCCCTCCCTTTTATTGATCAGATGCTTGAGCGTTTAGTTGGAAAATCTCACTATTATTTTTTGGATAGATTTTCAGGGTATTTCTAGATATGCATAGCCCCGGAGGATCAAGAGAAGATGACATTCACATGCCCATTTGGAACATATACCTACACTTGGTCTTTGCAATGCCCCTGGAACTTTCCAACGGTGCATGGTTTCTATTTTTAGTGATTTCCTGGAACACTGTATAGAAATTTTTATGGATGACTTCACTGTATATGGGAACTCCTTTGATGATTGCTTGTGTAGTCTGGATAGAGTCCTAGCTAGATGCATAGAGAAGAACCTTGTACTTAATTTTGAAAAGTGCCATTTTATAGTTCGAAAAGGCATTGTATTGGGTCATATTATATCTGAACAGGGCATAGAGGTTGATAAAGCTAAGATAGATGTTATTACTTCTCTACCATACCCGACATATGTTCAGGAGGTCCGATCTTTTCTAGGTCATGCAGGTTTCTATAGAAGATTCATTTAGAATTTTAGTAAAATTGCTTTGCCATTGTCTAAGCTGTTACAAAAGGATGTTGATTTCCATTTTGATGATACATGTAAAACAGCTTTTGATGATCTTAAGAAACGCTTGACTTCCCCACCCATTATTCAACCCCCCAATTGGAACCTTCCATTTGAACTTTTATGTGACGCATCTAATTTTGCTGTAGGTGCAGTTTTGAGCCAGAGAGTGAATAAAAGGTCCCATGTGATTACTTATGCATCTAAGACTTTGGATGGGGCCCAAGCAAATTATACAACCACAGAAAAGGAGTTTCTTGCTATTGTTTTTGCTTTGGATAAATTTAGATCTTATTTACTTGATACTAAAGTCATTGTTTTTACTGATCATACAGCCTTGAAGTACTTGCTGAAGAAGCCTGATACAAAGCCAAGATTGATCAGATGGATGCTTCTACTTCAAGAATTTGATATTGACATCCAGGATAAAAGTGGAGCTAAAAACTTGGTGGCAGATCACTTAAGCAGAATTGAGGCTCCAAAGGTCAATTCCTTACCTATTGATGATGATTTCCCTGATGAGCATTTATGTGCTGTGCATAGTTCCTACCCATGATATACAGATTTAGTGAATTATCTAGCTGCTTCTAAACTACCTGTTGATTTGAATAAACATCAGTTGAATAAGTTTCAGAGTGAAGCTAGGTATTATATTTGGGATGATCTATATTTGTGGAGACTATGCAGTGACCAAGTGATTAGACGTTGTATGCCTGATATATAATTTGATTCTGTTTTGAATTTTTGTCACACACTTGCATGTGGAGGTCATTTTAGTCCAAAACGCATAGCTAGGAAGGTTCTAGATAGTGGATTGTATTGGCCTACTTTGTTTCGTGATGCCTTTGCTTTTTGTAAAAGATGTGCCAGGTGTCAACAAACAGGTAGCATATCTAGGAGAAATGAAATGCCACAGCATCCCATTTTGTTTTGTGAAGTCTTTAATGTGTGGGGCATTGATTTTATGGGACCTTTTCTTACTTTTTTTGGATTTTCATACATCTTATTGGCTGTTGATTATGTTTCGAAGTGGGTGGAAGCAAAACCCACTAGGACTGATGATTCTTCTGTGGTTGTAGAGTTTGTTCACTCTCACATTATTTGCAGGTTTGGTATCTCCAGAGCTATAATCAGTGACCAGGGCACTCATTTTTGCAACCGGAGTATGCATAGCTTGCTTAGCAAGTATGGTGTTGTGCATAAAGTAGCTACTCCGTACCACCCTCAAGCAAATGGCCAGGCAGAAATTTCTAACCGAGAGGTGAAGCAAATTTTAGAGAAAATAGTGCAGCCAAATAGGAAAGATTGGAGCAAGAGGCTCGATGATACACTTTGGGCCTATAGGACTGCCTACAAGACTCCTATTGGCATGTCACCCTATCGGCTGGTATTTGGAAAAGCGTGTCACTTATCGGTAGAAGTGGAGCATAAAGCTTACTAGGCTGTAAAGAAATGTAATTTGGATTTGAATGGAGCGGGATCTCAAAGGAAATTCTAACTCTAAGAGCTTGAAGAAATAAAATTGAAAGCCTATGATAATGCAAGAATCTATAAAGAAAAGACAAAGGCATTCCATGACAAGATGATTGCAAGGAAAGAGTTTGTTGTCGGCCAAAAAGTTCTACTTTATAAATCTCGCTTAAAGCTTATGCCAGGTAAACTTCGTTCTAAATGAGAAGGTCCTTATATAGTTTCTGATGTATTCCCTTTTGGTGTAATTGAGCTTCAGGATGAGCAGACGGGAGCTAAATTTAAAGTTAATGGACATCGGCTCAAGCACTTTCATAAAGGAGTTCCAAGCAATGATAAGGAGGAGCTTCAGTTTCATGATCCACCCTGATCCCCGGTTGTACTCTTTCCCTTTCCCCTTTTCTATTGTGTTGTCTCTATTTGTTTATTGGATTGTGTGTTGGCATTGAGGACAATGCAATGTTTAAGTGTGGGGGGATACAAATAAAACTTTTTGGTTTTGTTTTGTTTTGGTTAGTTGATTTTTTTTTTAGTTTCTAGGCTCTTAGTCAGTTGTGTGTTATTCCCTAGTTTGAAAAAAAAAACTATGCTTTTGTGGAAGTTGCTGGTATTGAGGGGATTGTAGCTTTAATATATCTTGATTTGATAGGGAATTGACCTTGTGTTGAGAATGCAAGTTAAGTGGCAATTAGCTTGTTTTAATGAAATTTGATGATGGTCAATTTGCCTTGTGAGATGTTTGAACCTATTGCTTATTCATTTCTAGTGTGTATTCCCTATCTTACTTTTACTCTAGAACTTGGCTTGAATCTTATTCAAGGCCACATTTATTCATTTGCAATACATGAAAATGATTAAGGCATTCATTCTTGTTTTGTTTTAACTAGAGCCAAAAAGCTATCTTACATATGTTTAATCCATTTGTTTTCCCCTTTTGAGCCATATATATGTTTCCCTTTTAGCCTTTTAGCCTTAAAAAATAAACAAATGGATATTTTTCCTACGTTGTTTTAGATGCTTTCGATTATTAAAAGCATTGTATCTTATTAAGGTGGGTGGAGGTGCATTTTCCACATCATTTATAGGCCGGTTGTTTGTTCTTCTTTGAAAATATTCCAAGAAAAAGAAAAAAAATGAATGATGATAATAAATGAAAAAAAAAAGAGAGAAAAGCCTTTGAAATAATTTTAAAAAAATGAAAAAAAAATGAAAAAAAAAAAGAAAAAGGAAAGAAAAGTTATTCTTTTAGTGCATATCTTTTGGTTTGTCGTAATTAGGGCCTTCAAATGCACTTGCATTCCGTCCTTATTCTTATTTTAAATGCTCTTGGTGATTTTTGGCATCCGAATTTGCTTTTTGAATTTCCTTTGTTCTTTTGTTTTCCACTTGTTTCATGCCTTAGCCTACATTACAACCATAATAAAGACCTTCTAATTCATTCATTGGCATTTGATTTTAGTGGTGGAGATATAGATGATTGTCAAACTTATGGTAGTAAGGTTGGGTAGGATGGAATTTAAGAGTAAGCACTTCACCCTAAACACTAAAGAGTAGAGTGATAAACACTAATCCAAGCGAGGGACTTTCATAGCATTTCATTTTTGATTAAGTGTATTGCCATGGTATTTGCTGCATTGATGCAAGTGATATGACTTGGAGAATTAACCTATTGATTTGCTTTGAGCTTCCTTGTGCTAAGTGATTTGCACAATACAAGTTTTCTTGATTTCTTTTCCATTATCTCTTCCTTGGAGCTTTAGTCTTCTTTTACCCAGGAGTGCAAAGGTTTAAGTGTGGGGGAATTTGATAAGTATGATTTTTATACACTTTAATCCTCTTAACTTAGGCATTTTGATGATGGAATATGGTCTTAAGGGTTTAATTAGATACAATTTGATTTCATCAGCCACTTATGCACTTTGTGAATTAATTGGCAAAATTATTGAGTTTTAATGCATGAAATTCTTTTAAACAATTATGTGGATAATTTTATTGAATATTTTCTATTCTTTTGTGCAGAAATTTTGATGGGTAAATAGCTTGAATGAGAATTTCGATTAAAGAAGAGAAAGGAATGATTAAAGAAGCATACTTGAGTAGCCCTTCACTCAACATCAACACACATGCATGAAGAAAGCAGCCACGGTTTAGAGGCAGAACTTGAGGGCTGGAATGAGCTAAATAAGAGAAGCAACGTGATTTATGAAGATGAAAACATGTGAAGGAGCTCACTCGAACAAAAGTAATGAAAAGAACAACGTTGAAATAGAGGAGAAGGAAGGCCTGGCGTGATAGCTTGAACAGAGGAAGATATATGCTGCGTCTGGATTGGAGAAGAAGCCACGTTCTGGTCCTTAAGTGGGTAAGAGGAAGAACATGCAGAAGCTAGGAGAGTGTAAGCCATGTTCTCCTTCAGCAACACAGAGCTACTGGTTCACAAGAGAGGAGAAAGAAATGCTACGGGTTAGACGAAGAAGCATGAGTTAAAGGATGAATATGCTGCATGAAAGGAAGCTAGAGGAGGCTGGGAACTAGCTTAATAGTAACGTGAATAAAGAAAGAGAGAAGAGAAGCAACATGTGAGAAGCTACGTGATTCATGAAGGGAAACAAAGCCATGCATGTAGGGGCAGCAGCTGAACAGAAATGAAGGCAACGTGGAAATCGTGGCTGGCAGCTGCAAGAAGAAAACACACACCAGCTGAGCACGTTGATTGGCACAGGCAGAACGCATGCAGAAGCAGCTCACAAACTCGAGCAGAAATGGAGGAAGCTACACAAGCTGAATGAAGGAGGTAGGGGCATGAAATCCTCACTTGAGCTTGGGTAGAGAAGAAGCGCAGAACCATGCATGAAGAACGTCAGTGAGAGTAAGCTGGGATCTGGCGTTTAGAGTGGACTGAGCGTGACACACGAAAAGAATTTGCTAAGCACGTGAGAATTTAATGAATCATAAGATGGAACTTAGCTACGGAATGACGTGGATTAATGAAGTGAGCTGGAAGAAGAAAATAAAACGTGAGCTGAGGGGCACGTGATGAATGAATGAAAAAAAAAAGGCACTGAAGCATGAAAAAAAGATGAGCTGTGGGTTCGGAGGGAACGAAAAGAAAAAGGTAAAAAAAAAAAAGGGCTTTAGAGGAGGCGGATGGGACGTGAAGAAATGCGAGAACTCCAGAGAGCATTCTCTCGTTGAATCATCCATGGCTGCAGCTCAATTCATCAATTTTCCTTCGATTAAAATCTCCATGGCAGCTTGAATCGTCCATGGTGGCTAGTTGAAGTTTGGAAACTCCCAGATGCAGATTTAAGCTCTATATTTTCTCACCAAATTAGATAAACACTCTTTGCTCTATCTTTTAATTCTAGCATTAAATCTTTTATTAATTTGACTAGGTCTAGTTGATTGATTTAGGGACTAAATTGCTAAAAATTATTGGATTGGTCTGTTTTATGAATTGAATATAATTTGATTTTGAAATTTTAATTGTGATAATCACATGTTTGTAAAAATTCCAGAATTAGTGCTGTGCAAATCACTTTGAAATTCCTCTTAATTTTTGGCTAATTGATACAATGGTTATTGGATTAAGTGGCTAGAACTTTGGTGCGATTAATTGTTTGAGGAATTAATTAATCTAATTGGCTAATTAGTATCTTAAGTGGATTGTGCAGTAGATTCTATTAATCAATTAAGATTGGTTGAAGTGTGTTCTTGTTCTTAATTCAATCAATTAGTTATTCAAGGTTTCTTGTGGTTGCAAATTCCTTGAATAATTAATGAATTGAATCTTGGATGATTATTCAAGAATCTTTATAGGGAATACACTAAAGAGCAAGGAATTAAATCCAATTTTGATAAATTAAAAGGGGCAAGGATAATTGAATTCTAGGGAGTCCAATGCAAGAATAGCTACCATATTTTCTTAACTGTTCACTTCATTTAGTTTTAAGTTTTTTTTTTATTTTTGTCAATTAAATCTAGTTCAATTAAATTCTAGCATTTCAAACCCCCAAAAGAAGTTCCAATTAGTAATACTTAGAATACTCTTTCATAAACAAATTGAGGCACAAACTTTTTGGGAAATGACCTAGGTTGCACCATTAACTACAAAATTTATTTTGCTTCCTAGTTTTATTTGAGATTGCCTGACACAATCGTCATTAACATTAATGAGTCCTATCTCTATTTCAACCACAGGTAGGTGTAGAAAATGTATACACCTTTAAGTATGGTTGGTAGGTGTTCTATTCACATCAATAGCTATTGACTTTATATAAACCATATATATAATAATAAATATAGTATATTTCCATATACATGATTACTGAAATGAATTAAAAAATTTTAAAGGAATAGCTTAATAATATGTGTAGATGGATGTACAAGACAATAATAATCATTTGATATTTGTGTTATATATAGAAAAGCTATGTTCTTATATGTCAACAATGATTAATGACATTTATATATGTCATCTTGAAATTATGTGTACGTACTATATCTGAATAGGTATGTGAAACACATCTATTATATATAGTTTTTTTTAGTAGCAACCATTTTATAAATATAGAAATAGAGCAATATAGAAGTTAGAACGAGGGTATGGGCAACATCTAATATATTATATATACATGGTAGACAAAAAGGAACTTTATTTTGACTCATACCCAGAATAGAGATTTATACAGGTGCGTTACCTAATAGAGTAATATAATGTTCAATTTATTTGGTTTCTTTTTAACCCCTTCACCCAGCGACACTTGAGGTATTGAGAGAAGTTATGGCATATCTTTTTAAAATATGATATTTCTTATTTTATAATACTTTGTTATAGGGTTTGGTAAACCCTGATTTAAAGATAATGTGCTAGTGAAGAGATAATAAATCTATAATTACTTTATCATTGGTAGTGTATATAATTGGTTGTAGGGGTGGTTGGGAATAATTTCAACATGAGTTCTAACCCGATTTTAACCTTGAGATAAATTATTTGTCTTAGGCCAAAACCTAACTCAGTTATTATTGGGCCAAAACGGGTTAGGGATGGGGCTAATGGGCTATTTTTTTTAAAGAAAATTTTTTAAAATTTTATATTTACTCAATTATTTTGGATATATAACCACTTTTTAATATGTTTTTTCAAAATTTATGTAATGGACATTAAAAAAATGGGTTCAAGAGAAAAAATAAGAAGAAAATGCAAATATAGTAGCTAAAACTTAAAAAAATATACATTTTCTAATTTTATTTTTCTTACATAGATGTGATAATTATACTTAGGAAAGCCTTAGCATAGATTTTGACCCCTTTAACTATTTATAATTTATAAAATGTGTTTAAAAATTTTTGGCTAAAATTATAAAAAGATTTTTAATTTTTTTTAATTTAGTCCTTATCTTTTTATATATATATATATATATTTCGGGTCGAGCTAAGCCAGACTGGGCCTAATAGAGTTAGAAGGTTGTCTTAAAACTCATTTCAACTTGATCTTATTTTATTTTTTTTAAAATTTTTTTGACATGTCTTGTCTTGATAGTACTCGAGCCAAGTTCGGCCAACTAGGTCGAATAAGTCTTGCACACCCTTATTTAGTTGTCAACTATTTTGAGTTACAAAGGTGGTCTTTTTATCTAATAAATATTTATGTCCAACCTTTAGCATGACTTTATTTTAGTATTTAAATTTTGATATCTTGCTTTTGGTATTGGGCTACTGATTAGCCGTTGATAATGGTTCCCAAAATTCTTATCAGTGCTTTGACTGTTTTATCCCATTCATTTTCTTTACTCTTTAAACATGATTTTGTAGAAGCAGCGTATAACTTGGGGGGAAATTCCGTGTATGATGGTATTGGAAATTTGGAATAAGAAAAAATTTTCATTATGTAAATATAGTGTATCTCTATATTGTCTTTTTTACATAATTATGCCTTGTGCTAGCTATTATATTATTGCTTTGTTGTTTATATGTTTTCTCAATATTACCATTTTTTAAACTAAAAGCCAAAGAGAACGCATATCTTTTGGACCAAAAACCATTTCAAACAGAGATTGTGCATCGCAAATGCAGAAATTGAATAAACAAAGCGACTAAACAGTGAAGCCTTGACATGAAATCAAGTAATTAAAAATTATTATATTTAATTTAGCTTTCAATATATCTTTGAACTATTAAGTAATTAAAAATGATTATATTCCTCGGCATCCGACCAGTATTAAAGGTTTATTGGAGGCAAAAGTCGACTAGATCTGAATAAGTGTTCAGAAGATTGCGGTAAGTGCATATTAACCTTTATACATTTTTTTACTCTTTAAACTTATGATTTGATCTTACTTTCTTTTCCCTTTCAATCCAGAATTTTGGTTATATAAATGGATGTGATGTACTGTTCAAAGCAAGTTGGACTTTTTTATTTGAATTTTGAATTAGATATGCTCAGCAACTACTTGTAGTTGATTTTAACTGTTTTTGCTTTTCCGTTACAGACAACGAGTGTGATTTGTATTACAACTGGTAGCCAAGCGCTCAATGAATTGTTAGGAGGTAGATCAAATTATAAGTTTTTTTTCCTCCTAAATCTATAGGAGTGGTGTGAATACCGTATCCTATCTAAGCATACTTAAAAAAATAATAATAAAATCAAATTAGCAAAAATATTTTAGAAAGGAAAAAATACAAAAAGAAAAAAAAAAGAAAATGAAAGAAAATGTCGAAACAAAAAGGAAATAAAAATATAAAAAATATATGAAAAAATAAAAAATGAAAAATAAAAAAATTTAAAAGAGAAAGATAAAAGCAAGAAGAATATTCATATCTTTTTCTCCAAATTCCAAAAGCTTGAGTAACCAACGAAAAAAAGAACAAGAAAAAACAAAAACATAAAAAAAGAAGAAAACCAAAGAAAAATAAGAACAAAAAAAAAAGAACAAAAATAAAAACAAAAGCAAAAAAAATCGAATAAAAAAATAAAGCAACATCATTTGCTTTGTCAGCCCGACCCTTTAGCCTTGTTAACCCAAAACCAAGGCCCATTTTCCTTCTGCCCACATAATAGGTCCTTTCAACCCAGTTATCTCAAGCCCACATAACCCAGCACCAAAATACCCTAATGCCAAAAAAATCAATTTGGAAACCAAAAAAAGAAAAGAGAAGAAAAAAAAAAAACAAGGACACACGTGGTCTCTGTTGCAGATGGGGATAAAGCATCCCATACTCACAAAAATAGGGAAACCTTTTCAAAAGCATTAAGCCCGTGTAGAAGGAATAGGATAGAGGGACTTGCAACCTAAGTTGCTTTAAGAAGAAGCAGGAGAGACAAGAAAAGGGGAGATTTAGTGGGAGCAGGGGACAAAAGAGCTTAAGGACCTAACGAGAGAGAGAAACCAAGCTCAGATGAAGATCCTATCGTCGGGTTTGGTGGGAATCTGAAAGGCTTGTGAATTGGTGAAGTGAAGAGGATGGGGAGCTGTTCAGGGAGATTAGGTGGTGGCAAGATCAGATGCTCTACGATATTTTTTTTTCTTTTAATTCATGCACTTTGAATAAAATATAACGTGTTTGGATTATGATCTTTTATTGAGTACACAAGGCACGTTATATCACAAATTATTTGAGCTCGTAAATAGTTTGAGTTTTATTTTATTTTATTTTTTTATTCTTATTTCGAATAACTGTGTAAAATTTTTGTGTTTCCTTAAGTGCATAGGAATCAACTGAAGTATTATGTGTGACAATAAATAAGTGTTAGGTTTCAATAATTTATATCAAATTGATTTTATTTAAAAATATGTATATATTCAAAAAAATGGAAAAAAAATGAGAGAATTAAAAAAAAGGTTTCAAAACAAAATGAATATTTTTTTTTCTTTAAAAAGTACAATGCATTTCTCTCTTTAAAAAAAGAGATTAAAAATTAATTATAAATATATAGTTTTTGAAAAATAAAGTAAACTTCCCCTTTAAAATAAAAAAAATAAACAAAAAAATTTTTTAAAAAAAGACAAAAACAAGAAAAAAAACAAAGACAAAGACAAAAAAAAAACAAAATACAAATACAAAAAAAAAAGCAAAAAACAAAAAGAAGAAGAAGAAAAGTAAGAAATTAATTTTCTCATAAACTTTTTTTTTCAAGATTTCTATTGGCCAAAATTAAAAATTAAAAATATGTTTCACAAAACTAAAAAAATCCTTTTTATTTAAGTAAAAATGTCATTACAAAAATCAAAATTAAAAAAATCAAAAAGAAAGAAGAGAGAGAAAAATCCTTTTCCAAAAAAAAAAGATCAAAAATCAAAGATAAAAAAATTAAAAAAAATTAGGTAAAAATAGAAATAAAAACAAAAAACTCATAAGAAAAAAAAAATCAAAGATCAATCATACAAAATTAAGAAAATTATAAAATCATAAAAATACATAAAAATCACAAAAAAAAAAATAAAAATCAATCAAAAAATGATAAATAAAAATAAAAATAACCAAAAGAAACCCAAAATCAATCATAAAAAAAAATAAAAAATCATAAAAATATATATAAAAAAATGAGAACGATAAAAAAAGTGAAATTAATTTTATCTTTTACAAATTAAAACACATCAATTAATTTTAAAAATATTTTGCTTGCAAAAGATAAAAGTAATTTTTGTTTTTTTCCTTTTCATAAATTTAAAAAACAAAACAGAGCAAAAAAAAAATGCTAACTAACAAATACAATTTTTCAATCAAACTATATAGATTTTAATCTTTTTTACAAGGTACATAAGCCTTAAACTTTTGTTATAGGTCAAGTCTACTCTTGTAATTAAACTCTTTCTTTTCCTTTTATTTCCTTTTTTATTGTTTTTCTTCTTTTTATTATTACATGTGATCGTTAAGAGAATTAAAAATAGAATAAAAGTCATATTAATTTTATATAATTAACTTAAGATAATCGTTTTTAGAAATGGATGTTGTGGAGTATCTAACATATTACCCATTTAAATTGACTCATGAATATATTTTTTGGCTTGCAAATCATTTTTCATATAAAAAGGCTTTTACAAAGTTTTATTTTTTAAAATTAAAATTTTGACAATGATTCTACTTGATTCGGTTTTCACTTTAAAAAATTGAAATATTGAAAATTTTTTTAACACCATGCAATCGCATTTTGAGTGTGACAAGGGGATAATTTTTTCAAGAACCTGTGGGCAGGAGGAAAAACTTTTTAGTCTGTGGATAGACTTAACATTTTTCCAAGTGTTCAAAGAATGTTTTGTGTGGTCATTGAAAAATGCTTCAAGGTTGTCATTTTTTTATTTTAAATGTGGCTGTCTGTACTTGCAAATTTGAGTTACTCAGTGTTTGTCTTTATGCCTTTCCCCTGAACAGATAACATTAATAGAACTCCTTCCCTTTCTGTGACCTAACTAATTAGTTTCTATTTGTATCAGATATAATGATGGAGTGGATTCAATGAGCCTGTTTCAAGTTGATTTCTATTTTTTCAAAGTCATTTCCGTTGGTAGATTTCTACATGAAATTTTTCTTGATTCTATAGCCTTAATCTTTCTTCCTGCATTTGGTATTGTTTTTCAACGAACTTGATGCTTTTGTTGCTGATTCCTTTACATATGCACTACCTTCTTTTTTCTTTTTTTCAATTCGAGGGATTTGATTAACTTCTACGTGCTTACATCTTGGAAATTGCTCTTTGGTTGAGTAACTTGTAATCAGTTAACTCTTCAAAGTTCCAACAACATCATCCTTTGTATTTGTAATATGTTCAACTTGTGCAATGGTATTAGAATTGCTAATTGCTAGTAGTACAGTTCACCTTCTTTCCAATGTGATAAATTTCATCCCACACAAATATTTAGATGCATCACATATGGATTTCTTCTGATTTTGTCAAGAAAAAAGAAAGAGCAGGAATAATGGAAATAAAGCTAATTTGTTTGGAAATTTATTTGATGCATGCATAGAATAAGCATTAGATTCAGCAACCAATACTTTATAATGCAGCTACGTTTAATTCTTATTAATTGAGTTTTGATTGCATGATTTTTTTAATGCAGGTAAAGTTTAATTCTAGAGCATAGAATAAGCACTAGATTCATCAACCAAAAGGAATGGTGTGATAGCAAGGAACAAGTTAAATGAGATGATGCCTTCTTTTTAAGCACTAATGGGATGATATTTGTTTCTTTTTTTTGGTTAATAATCAATCAAACTTTAAAGTATGGACTGGGATAGGTTCTTAAAATCTTACTTGTGGGTGAATTTGTGCCAATGTTAGTCACATCTTTGGAGTTTCTTAATTGACTCCTTATGTATGTATATATGGATTTGCAAGGTTTAAATTTTAATTGAATATGAGGAGTCGATTTATCTGCAAAATGGGTGTTGTGGTGGATAAAATCTTAATGAAGTTAATTCATCGCCATGAAATGTAATAACCCAGAAAAAGAAAAGAGAAAAAGAAGTGAGAAAAAGGAAGGAAAAGAGAAGCTGGAAAATTTTCGAAGAGTTGAGAATTTTCTAAATCTTCTCGCCATAGCGAGATATGGAATCGCCATAGCGAGAATGCCTCTTCGCCGTAGTGAGTATGTTTCTAGCTATAGCGAGTGCAACATTCCATATAGAAACCAGTGAGTTGCTCGCCATAGCGAAATTGTTCCTAGTTATAGCGAGTGTGGCATTCCATATAGAGACCAGGGAGTTGCTCGCTGTAGCGACGCCATAGCGAAGGCAGAGGTCGAGAATAGACACGATCTCGCCATAGCGACGCCATAGCGAAGGTCGAGAATAGACACGATCTCGCCGTAGCGAAGCCATAGCGAAGGCAGAAGTCTGGAACAGACACGAGCTCGCCGTAGCGAGGTCACTAACTCGCTGTAGTGAGAGCGGTCCAGAAAAGCGAGGAAAAGAGAATTTGACTTTTTAAAAGCTTCCAAATCTCTTCTTTCTTCTTCTAACCGACTCTAACTCGTCTTAGGACAGAGAAAAGGGCGGAGGAGAGAGAGAGAAGCTGAAGAGAAGAGGAAAGCACAAGAAAGGTATGAATTTCATGGCTCCCTCTTAGTAAGTTGCCTTCTCCCCTTTTTCCCTCCTTTTCACGGTTCAAATGGTAGAAAATAGTTAGGGTTGAGTCTGGTTCAGAGGAGATAGAGTGGGAAACCATTCTTGAGAGAGATTAGAAGTAGATAGTCTTCTCTTTCTTGCTTTTCCCCTTTCTTATGAGTTGAGAAAGAGAGGGATAGTTCATGGACCCTAGAGTGAGGAAGAAACCTAGAGTGAGAAGCTCAGTAGAGCTGCTTAGAAGTGATCCCTAGCTTAAGAATTGAGTAGTAAAGTATTAATTCCATGCTTTTGTGTGGTTAGGCTCAAGAGGAACTCTCCCATCTAGAAGTTGTTGTGAAAACCAACAAGGGAGGAGTCAAGTGTCAGAGCAAATTGAGAATAGCTAGCAAAGGTAGTTCTCTCCGCTTTCTCTCATGCATAATTGTGTGTTTACATTGTCTTGCTTGTGTGTATGAATGATATGAGCTATGAGAAGTGTGTTAGCATGATTATGTGATATGATTGAGATGATGTTTTAAATGATTGTTTGGTTTGCTTGAGGAAATGGAAAAGCCAATAACCCTGAAGCCAAGGTGAGGATGAGCCGAAGCCCTAAATTGGTTGAGCCATGTCTCCCAAAAGTGAGGTTGACTCCCAAAGAGTAAGGGTGAGTCTAAGTACCTCTAAAAGTATGGAAAGGCAAATCCAAAAGCCATAAGGGAAGGGGTGAGGCCGATCCAAGTACTCAACGAGCTCATGAATGTTATCCATGGCCATTTCATATGTTTTAACGTTTTCTATCATGTTTTACATGCTAACATGCCATACATGCTTAATGAGACTTGTTGCATGCAATATATGTATGTTTGAATGAGAGTTGAACTACTGAGATTCTCCGAATCTCACCCTCCCTCTCCACCATCCAACCATGTCAGGTGGCCCAAGTGAGATAAGAGATGGGAACAACCACCAACAAGCATGAGGCTAGGGATAGAGATGAAGAAAAGTGTATAGTTTTGTACTACATTGTATATGTAACTTGTATATGAGATGTAAATGATGTATATGATGTAGCATGTACAAATATTGTAAGACAATGTATGTATTAATGATGAATGTATGAGAATGAGCTTTATGACGAATGAAATAGCATGGTTGAATGAGAAAGAGCCAATGGTAGCTTAGTAGATAAGGGTGCATAAGTGGGCATGGGGTAGTGAGTTTCCCCAATCTAAGTTATTAGACACTTGAGGCATGATTGATAGCTCCTATAGATGCTTTCTCATGTGCTCATAGAGTCATAGAAGTAGAAAACTTAAGATTGGACCCCATTAGCCACATTTTTGGCCAAGAAAAGGCCATTTTGCACATGATGTCATAGAATAGCCATATGACCTCTTCTAGCCATGAAATTTGACATGGAACTAGCGTATGTTTAGAGCTTTCTGGGAAGCTAGAGTTCATGTCATTTAGAGGTCTATAGCATTTTCTATGAGCATTCAAAGTTGACATCAGAAATTCGGATTTTTGAAATTTACTGTTCATTTGGTCAGTTTTGAAATCATGTCATCCGAGGGGCAAACGTAGTCCAATGGCTACGAAATTTTATACACAGAAACTAGATGGTCACAGTGACTCGTAGGAACTGGAAGCACCTCATTTAGAGGTCCAGAGAGTGAGTTATACAATTTCGAAGTTCCTGCCCAGAATCAGACCCCCAACCAGACCCAAAGTACTGTTTCATCGGTTTCCGGGAAATTGGCTAGGTGGACTGATCTGGAGATATTTTTCTCCTCTAGCTAACATCCACATCTTTCCATAGAGATAGAGTTTATGAGCATTGGATTTTTTTGGAATTAGTTAGACATTTTCAAAGTCCATATCAGTAAACTGTGACAGCAAAGAGGCCCCCTCTGACCAGTGAACTATTTCGATGTCAAACGCAGAATGAGTGAGAGATTGAGACTTCTAAGTATTTTTAGCATGAAATAGACGTCTCAAACTTTCTAGAATGACCCAGATCATGCAGATACGATTTTTCTGCATTTAGTTATGAATTTCCAAAGTTAGCCCAGAAATGAAGCAAAATCTGCCCATAGCGAAAATGCATGTCTCCAATCCCTTTTTGCTTTCCATGAGCTTAAAGCATATGTTTGGGATTGCAATAAGTCTCAATAGGGTAATTGAGCATGAGGATGACTAGAGAGAACTCAACCGGTCCATATTACTTCTAAGTGGATCTCTACCCACACATAGTGCCATACAAAGAGTAAGCATAAGGTAGAGAAAGTGTCTCCCTTATGAGTTCCGCACCGCCCATATGGGCTAAAGGGCACGTTGGGTATGAGTTAGAGGTTAAGGTGTCACATGAAACTTCTTGGTTAACTTATGTATTACTAAATAGTTGTTATTTTGTTACAAGTATTCTAAATCTCCTCTTGCAGCTGCAATTTCCACTTTACTTAGCTGGTAATATTTTGATAAATAGGCTCAATAATCAATACTGTGATCATAGGATTGGTCAAAAGAAAGAAGTTTAAATGGTATAATCAAATTTTTTATCTTTCATAAATTATTTCTGGAGCTGAACAATTATTTAATATACATCATGCCTTTCCTAGGATATATGCTGTTTTTTGGTCTGAGGCACGGATAAAAACTTGGCTTTAGCTAATCTCCGTCTCAGTCCTTACCCATGCCTTAAGTCTTCAAGAAATTAAATTTTTGGTTTATATATCAATTTCTAACTTCTTTTTTGTATTGTAGAGCATAGTGCAATCTATTCCTCATGTCTAAATCCCTTTCTCATTTTTCACAGTTAACTTTGCCATTCCTCATGTATTGCCCTTTTGATATGGCTTTCATCAGTGAATCTTGGGTACAAAAGAAGCTCTTTCCACATCAAGAGGAGGAATGAAGGGGAGAAATTGCAGGTTATTGATTTGCATTGTGTCTGTTCTGTACAAAATGGATGATAATAATAATAATAATAATGCACACTTATTTATTTAAAATGGATGGTTTTCAGCAGACCCAATGTCTTTCTTATCTTAGGCTATCTACTTTGGCAAGAATAAGCGGGATAAATGGTCATTCTTGCATTACTTGACAGAGAAGCAAATTTTCCTATAACATTTGCCAGAAATATTGACCGTTTAATTTTGAATTTGAATTGGTCACAATTGTTAGTCACTGCCATTGAAGGATGCGTTGGTTTGTTAATCTTGAGGCATATTTTTATCAGCTGCGTGACATCATACTATAATTCATATAAACTTCAACAAAGTGATATCACTAAAGTCAAATAATGCTTTTATTAGAAGCTGGACGTTTTATAATTTTAACAACTTTTTCCAGGCAGACATCACCTTTTTTTCAATATATAGGATTTGGGGTTCAAGTATTGAACATAGAATTTTCTGAGCACAAATATGCAGCCTTCATTCTTTGATGTATTACTAGCATTATTTTGCAGTTACTCTCACCGTGCCTTCATCTTCTTCTTTTTGGTTTGGTATATTGTATCTTGATGCTGGTGTTCTTAATATCTTCTATGCTTTATAATCATGTGTAATACCTAAGAGTATACCAATGCTTGCGATGCACTGTGTTATAACATTAAGCATATTGGATACAGTGATTGCCATACACTCTGGTTAATATCTTTTGAAGATGAGGATTTCCATTGCGAAAGTTGTAGTAGAAAATTTGAGTTTGAAAGGATATTCATTATGGTTGTAATACTTTATGAATTTAAGACGTACTCTAAAACATCTAATATAAATGGTTAAAGTATATAATCATCAAAGACAAATAATTTTTGTATAAGAACAACTAATTAATGAGTGATTTAAACTTCAAATTCCTTATTAGACCTCTAAAATGAATATCAAATTAAATATTTATTTATGTTTGAATTGAACTTTTAGTTGAAATCTGATGTGTCAAACTTCTCTTACAATTTAGTCCATCATGTGAGTCGTAAAAAGTTCCATCATGTTTTTTTACTTTTTAGCTTCTAATTTATCTGATGATATCTTGGTGCAAGATTCTTATGCTTCTTTAATTTCAAAGAATATATCTTTTGTTATTGAGTTCCAACTGTATTAATATTGTAAATAAATTTATCTTATTTGGACTATAATAATTATATGAATTAAATGAGATATTTGTTATTTTATTTGATATTAATATTATTAGTTTAATTATAGCTATCATGGATAATTTCATATGTGTTTTTGAATAGTAACTATTTTGAAAATAACCTATAAATGTAATGCTCAAAAGAATATTACTTAACAATTTTTTTTGGCTAATGTTTGGGTTTGACAGATGAAAAGATAATCACGTAAAACATCAAATTAAAAATTACAAAAGTTTACAAATTTAAAGAAAAAATTTTCAACACCGCATGCATTGTGCACGGGAACTTGCTAATATATTATATATACATTGGTAAAAAACAAGGAACTTTTTTTTTTTTGGGTAGGAACTCTATTTTGACTCATACCCAAAAGGGTCCGGATTCTCTCATTTTTGTGAGTTAAAATGATGGTCAGTTTTACGAAATCATAGCCATCCATTTCATCCGATGATTATTGGTTTTGCCACGTTTCATCTATCAAGTAGAGGTAAAGTTTGCTGATGTCATTGGCCTAGCTAACTTTGCGCTCAACTAGGCCTTTATCTCTGATCTAATTCCACTTTAACAAAGTTTTTATTAATTTTGTATTATTTGTTTATATCTCATTTAATTTTATAATAAAAAATGTTAAATTTTTTATTTATCTTTTAATATAAACTAGATGTGAGCTCTATATAATTTACATGAGACTCAAGAGGCCTTTTTTAAATTAAAAAAAGGGTAAAAAAAATTTAAAAGAAAATAAAATAAAAAGAATTAAAAAAAAGTAAGACGCATAAGTATTTTTTTTTGGACCAGTAGACTCATGCTAATTTAAGAACAATATTCTACAATCTAATTCATTCTCCTTATATATATATATATATATATATGACATTATTTTACATGATACTTTTTTATTAATTTAAAAGTAAATTAAAATAATTATAATATTAAAACTTATAATACAACACTTAAATTCAATATATTAAAATTTTCTTATGTTACATGTCAAAGTTTAAGATAATTTTTTTCAGTTGAGAAACATATGTTATATAATATGGATGGATTACTCTTATTTCTTCATCATTCTTTTATAAATATATTTTTTAATTAAATAATATCTTAAAATTTTATTATATTACATATGAAAATTTTAATATATTAATTTGAAGTGTTTCATTCTAATTTTGTACGATTTTTTTAATATTATAATTATTTTAATTTACTTTCAAAGTAAAAAAAAGTATCATGCAAAGTAGCGTTTATGTTAAAAGATGAAAAAAATTTACAATTTTTAATTATAAAATTAAATGAGAAATAAATAAATAATATAAAATTAATAAAAATTCTATTAAAAAAGTATTAAATAGGAGATAGAGGGCCCCTGGTCAAACATAGAGTTGTTAAGCTTTTGACATTAACAAATTATGGCATAGCAAAGCAATAATCATCTGATGCAATGGACGGCTACGATTTCGTAAAAATGACCATCATTTTTCCTCGAAAAAAATGAGGGAATCCGGACCCTACCCAGAATAGAGATTTATCCTCGTGCCTTACCTAATAAAGTAATATAATGTTCAAGACACGTCCAAAGGGTATCAACGTTTAAAAGTCACGTCCTTGTTAAAACGTTTAGTATATAATATTGGGTGGGGTTTGCGTAGTCGCCCAAAAATCGAGAAAACCTGGAGAAGCGTGTAAAAACGAAAGACCATATTTATATATAAACTAAGACCTACCTGCAATTCAGATTCTACACGAAAAAAAATATGGATAAAAAAAATACATAAATAATATATAAACAATGTAATTGATTTGGTGCTATTAAATAATACTTATTTAACACTAATTATTATAGGATTTTATATATATTATAAATTTATTTCATTAAAATATACTAAATATAAATTTTTTTAATAATAATATTATAATATATATAGTTTAATTAAAAAATTATATATTTATTATATTTTAATTAAAAATTTAATAATAAAAATATAAATAATTTTATAAAAATTCTTTTAAAAAAGAAACTCGTGAATTTGTGAGTTGTGGATATTAAAAATCTAATTTAAGAATAATGTAATAAATAATAAAATTCTTTTAAAGATATACATACATATATATATATATAGAGAGAGAGAGAGAGAGAGAGAGAGAGAGAGAGAGAGAGAGAGAGAGACCGTGGTTCATACCTGAATGTTCAAAAAAGGCCATGTTTATAAGAATTTAAAAGGGTCAACTCGGCTTCCACCGACGGGGGACTGTTTAAAAGAAGATAGCCCGCCGCCTTAGTGTATTGACCATTGACATTTGGTGTCCAGTTGAGCTCGTTGATGGATACAAGAGACTGAATGCAGTATGGCCCATCCTTGTTGAAATCTACAGTCTTTCTTTCTTGCTATTCGTGCATACGTTCGTAGTTCCGTTTAATATTACCAACTTTATTTTACAGTTCCTTAATTCATTCCCAGCGTTTAATTTAACTATATTTTGTGTGATCGCGGAGTAAAAGTTCATAAATATCAAGGGATGCAGAAATTATTGCACATGGAGAAAGTGGGCTAGACTGGTCGCGGCGCGTAAACTATGATACGTCACAAGTTAATGTCGATCACATGGGCAAAAGCAGTACAAGAAATTGACCGTGATCATGAAAGGGAATCCCACTTGAGAGTTGAGCCATTGACCGAGGGATACCTCCGCGTTCTTGACCGGAAAGCAAAATGAACTGGTTAAATTCACTTGAAAATCTACGCAGTTCAATATAGCTATCATGGCGTTTGTGAGTTCTCGCATGTTGATAATCATTTTCATTTCGGCTTTATCTTTCCAATGTTCATCTTCATTCTTGTCCCTGTCGGTGGAGAAACCAGAACAAGTAATAAAATCAAGTAACGGCATGTTCACTGCTGGGTTCTATGGCGTTGTTGAGAATGCCTATTACTTTGCCGTCTGGTTCACCGAACCTCATGGCGAAAACTTGACTATCATTTGGATGGCAAATCGCGACGTACCCGTGAACGCAAAAGGCTCAACGCTTACCCTCCGTGACACAGGAAATCTGGTGTTGAACGATGCAGGTCAGGTCGATGTTTGGGCCACGAACACCACGTCAACCAAATCTCCACAATTATTTCTCAAGAATGACGGTAATCTTGTTCTTCTTGATCCCCCTGATGCTGTTCTGTGGCAAAGTTTTGATTTTCCAACAGACACACTTGTGCCTGGACAACATCTCACCAGACACACAAACCTCGTCTCCTCCAGAGGTCAGTCTAACCACTTCTCTGGTTTCCATAAGCTGTTTTTCGACAATGATAATGTTCTTCGTCTTCTCTACGATGGCCCCGATGTTTCAAGTATTTACTGGCCACCTCCCTGGTTTCTCAGCTCGCAAGTTGGAAGGTCCACCTATAATGCAAGTCGCTTTGCGTTTCTTGATTCGTATGGTGAGTTTAGTTCAACTGATAACTTTACTACCAGGACATCAGACTATGGCCCCGTGCTTCAGAGAAGATTGACCATTGATTCTGATGGTAATATCCGAGTCTACAGTCGAACAAACTGGGGAGAGAAATGGTATGTTTCATGGGAAGCCATTTCAGCAGGTTGCAATATTCATGGCGTCTGTGGACCCAACAGTTTGTGCTCCTATCATGCTTATTCTGGTAGAAAATGCTTATGTCTTCCAGGTTACAAGTTCAAACATGAAAGCGACTGGTCTCTTGGGTGCGAGCCCGAATTCCCTTGGTCTTGCAACCCAACCGAGTCTCGCTTCTTGCAGTTGGACCATGCCGATTTCTACGGCTACGACATTGGGACTTACATGAATCTTACGTATAATGGATGTAAGGATCTATGCTTGAGATTTTGTAATTGCAAAGGCTTCCAATATACCATTGACGGTACCAGTACCAATTATCTATGTTACCCAAAGACCCTTTTGCTCAACGGCAATCATTCTCCTGCTTTCAAGGGAGCTTTACACTTGAGACTGCCTAATTCCAGCTCATTCTTCGATTTTCAAAAACCGGATACCAAGTGTGAACATGGTAACCCCATAAAACTTGAAAGAGTGTATGCCTTAAGAAATGACAGTGTTTTAGTGAAGGTGTTGTTATGGTTAGTGTTAGCAATTGGAGGCTTTGAAATCGTATGCATCTTCTTAGTTTGGTGTTTGACGTGGAAGAAGTCCAGTGCAGATAAGCACAGTTATGATCATCTTACTGCAACTGGGTTCAGGAAATATAGTTATTCTGAGTTGAAAGAAGCAACAAGAGGTTTCAGTGAAGAGATTGGAAGGGGTGCTGGAGGAGTTGTATATAAGGGTGTATTGAAGGATCAACGAGTAGCAGCAATCAAGAGACTCAATGAAGCTAACCAAGGAGAAAGTGAGTTTCTTGCTGAAGTCAACATAATTGGAAGGCTTAATCACATGAACCTGATTGACATGTGGGGGTATTGTGCAGAGGGAAAGCACAGAATGTTAGTGTATGAGTATATGGAGAGGGGTTCTTTGGCAGAAAAGCTTGTGTCCAGCAGCAACTCACTTGATTGGAGAAAGAGGTATGACATCGCTCTGGGAACGGCAAGAGGTCTTGCATATCTTCATGAAGAATGCTTGGAGTGGATTTTGCATTGTGATATAAAGCCTCAAAATATACTTCTAGATTCAGATTATCAACCCAAGGTGGCAGATTTTGGATTGTCTAAGTTACAGAACAGAAATGACCTCAACAACTCAAGCTTCTCAAGGATTAGAGGAACCAGAGGTTATATGGCACCTGAGTGGGTTTTTAATTTACCAATCACATCCAAGGTGGATGTTTATAGCTATGGAATTGTTGTGTTGGAGATGATAACGGGAAAAAGCCTGAGGGTTGATGGAGTGGACTCACATCATGGAAGGCTGGTGACATGGGTGAGGGAGAAGAAGAACAAAGGAAATGGAATGACATCATGGGTGGAACAAATCATTAATCCTACGGTTGAGGGAAGTTATGACACGAAGAAAATGGAGATTTTAGCTAGACTGGCTTTGGAATGTGTTGATGAAGACAAGGATGCAAGACCTACAATGAGTCGCATAGTGGAAATGCTCCAGAGTGATGACACTGATTCTCAATGATGGTACAGTTCATCATGTCTTTTTCCTTTTGGGTCAAATATGTTTATCATTTTTTAACCATTGAGGGACTTTCTGTAGATGCCTATAAATAGGCTTGGATCATTGAATAAAACAAGCAATATTCCCGTGAACTTGCCTGATGAGCTTAATCTTGTGTGTACTCTGCCTTAAGGCTGTGCTTTTGTTGATATTTTAATTAATGATTATTCACTTTCTTTTGTTTATTGACCATCCACATTTTAAGCTATTATGTTGGATAGGTGAGTTGCTTGAGTTGTGATTACAACTTGTTTATAACTCTATCTCTCTGACTTTGCTGCCCAAGGGTTGCAAATTTGCAATGGTAAGTAGTGTCCTGCGTCCGAAGAGTATAAAAATGAGGTCTGCAGGTATGAGGGCAGTTGACTTTGTTGTTTACTCGATTAAGGCTTATCTTCGGAAGTAGACAATATGTCTATTATCACATTAATATTTCAACTATTAATTCAGTAAAACTTTAAGGTGTTTATTATATGAAAGGTATTTGTTTATGAATTTTGCTTCACTCCTTGCTGTACTGATTTATTCACCATATGAAAGGTAAAATTCTTAGTGCTCTGGTTCTGAGTCACATAAAAATCAGCTACCCGCTAGGCATTACTGTTCTATTAGCATTTCAAAATCTAATGAATCATGCATGTGTTGGAAAACCAAATATTGAACATTTTATTTATCATGGTTCAATGACCAAAAGGAGAAAAGAAAAGGTTAAAAAAAAAAGATCTAATTCAAGAACCATGTTATGCTTCTTGGTTTATTTGCTAGGAATGAATCTGCAGTCATTTTTTTTTAATGCAATTTGCAGAACTTATCAGATTTTTTGATAAAAATATCACAAATAAATAATTTTATTGAAGAACTTATAGTGTATAACTAAACAAGTTTAGCTAAATCCAGTCCATGACTTAATGGTCGAAATTTATGGCAAGTTCTGATTTTCTTTGTCTTATAGACAGATGAAATCAAGGTGAAAATGGATTGCGATGGCTGTGAAAGAAGAGTTAGGCATTTTGTTTCCAACATGAAAGATTCATACTTCATACCTTTCTCTCTTCCCTATCATATTTGTGATGATTGTTCAAGCTAGAAATTGAAAGAAACCAGTTTGTTCTGATCTTCCCAAAAGAGTAAAATTGGAACAATAACCCCACCAAACTAAGCAGAGACACTTCATATAAACTCATGTGGGACAGCCTTAATTTGAATTAAGAATTAAGAAGAACTCTGACATAATATCTGTTCCTTTCATTTATTTGGCTTAATGTCCTGAGTGAGCAATTTTTGACCAAGGTGATAAATTAGTTAGGAGAGAGTCATTTAATAAAGGGTCCTAAAAAAAAATGAGAGATCATAACAAGTCAAAAATTGTAGACAAGTTCTGTCCATCTTAGCGGGGAAACTGCTAGAGATAATAGAAGCTATTAATATTTGTGTGCAAGTGCATCCTTCTGTCATTTCAAATTAGACTTAATACCTTGGTTGAGAATTCTATCTGATGATACTTTATATACTGATTACTGTATTAGAATATAGAATGGTTACATTGCAAGAAGTTACATATACTAAAATAAGTTTGTTGTCTATCTCCTCAATGTCCTTTGCTTTATTATTGTTTGTAAATGTTTCTTAATTGTTCATCCTTTGTTCTTTCCCCTTTCTGAGTGGCTTTTGTTTATCCTTTTATAGTCCATACATCTTTTTCAGACAATATGTAATTTGACCATAAACTTCAATGCCAGATCGATATCTATATCGGGAATTTTGTTATTGGGTTATTAGTTGTTAGATCCATTTCCCAATCTTGAAGACATGCTTTGGATTCTATAACTGAACACTCCAGGGACCTTATTTCTAGATTTGTATAAGATATAATTGCCTAGGTCATAGGTTAAGTTTTGATTTTTAGTTTGAAGCTCTGAATTGGCATCACTTTGTTGAATATGTTGATAGTGTGCATTAACTAGAGTCAATGATCCAATATATTTAGAATAGTTTTGGATGGCAATGGAAGTCAGGTGATTTCTTGCGGCTCAAAACTGGGCTGACTGAGATGCTTGTATGCTGTTACTAATGCTTTAGGCTGTTTTCTTATGCTTGTCTCCATCTGGAGAGAGTAGAGAGGACTTTGATGTGTTTTATTATCCTGTCATGCTCTGTGATCGAATGGAACTTTGATTAAAAAGCAGTTGGAGTATGGGGCTAGTGAGTATTCTCATATAATGAGTGGATTTTTGTAGGCAAACTGATAGAGAAAGGAAAACAAGATGGGACTGCTGTTGCTGATATTATTATATTGTGAAGGCTTAATTACTTGTTTCTATGGTTGAGTGAATTTTAGTTAGGTCTCTGTAGTTGAAATAGTTTGTATCTGAGTAGTTTTTGTTTCAAATTTTTTTCATTAAGTCCCTAGTGTTGCTAGTTCCTCAATACACCATGTTAAACAAGTACTACTAACTTTTCATTTAGGTCTGTAGTGTCTCTGATCTCTACTGTAATACACGAACTATTAATAATGAGATAGCATATTCTACTAGAGTGCTGGAGCTACTTTTTCTTGTTGCCATTTTAGTCTTGTGCAATTTATACATGAGCACTCTATCTTGTTGCCATTTTTGTCTCGTGCAATTCTATTATGTTAAGTTGTATCTCAAACTCAATTTGCTAGCCTATATCACCATAGGCCCATTAGAAGCAGTAAGTGGAAATAGTTGCCAGAAGATGCCTTTGGATTCTGCTCTCTATCTTCTGTCAGCACTTTAGGCACAAACTTCTTCAGAGTTTTAGTCTGGAGGAGTCTAGCATTAACTGTCCAATTCGATCCCAACCTCCATTAGAACATGTCCAATTTGATGATGGTGCTCAGAAATGATCATGTTCAAGAAGTGTGATGGACGAGACTAGTGGTCCCAGATTGGCTTTGGACGCTAACGCAACCAACCTTCGTTACAATGGGATGCTTCAAATGGGGCCTGAGTTGACGGAAAATGACGGAAGCTCGCTGACTTTTCCTTTTCTATTTATTTTTACTTTTTCTTTTTAAATTTTTTTTGTTGGGAGTAGCTAGCTATAATTCGTTTCAGGCTTATTAAAATTGTAAATCTTGAACTAATTATCTCCATGCTAAAAAATGGCCCTTTATTTTTGTACATTTATTTTGCTAATGATTGCGAATTTGGCTGATCATCAACAAAATTTAATTCAATAACTTGTTTTTTTCCTCAGCTTCTCACATGTCAAGTTGGTTCTATATTTTTGTATACTTCTTTATAGTTTGTTCGGTTTAAAAAATTAAAAGTGTATTTTTTTAATGTAATTTTCTATTATTATAATTAAAAAACTATTTATTTAATTAAAAAAATTAAAAATAAATATTTTATATTTTTTCCTATTATTGGTCATTAAAAATTATTTTTTAAATTAACAATTATTATTTTATTATTAATGCTAACTAAAAATGACTATTTTATTATTAGTATTGCAACTTTCTCCTTTATCCACTGAATTACTAGAAAGTAGTAGCTTTGATCCTACGATTGAGGAAAGTTATGATGTAAGTAGGGTGAAGATTTTGGCCAGACTGGCTTAGCATTGTGCTGAAGCAGAGAAGGATGCAAGACCTACAATAAGTTACATAATAGAGATATTTGAGAATAACAATACTCGTTCTCAGTGATTGTACGATTTATCAATTTCTTCTCGGTCAAAGATGTTTATCATGTTTCAATCATTGAGGGATTTAATGTAAATCCCTCTAAATACGCTTGGGGCGATTGAATAAATCATGCAATATATATTCCATCGTCTCTTTCCTGCTTCCACGTTATTATTGCTTTTTGTTATTTAGCAATTACATTGTAACAAGTTGAACCAAAGTGTTGCTAAAACGTTCAGATCTGTGAGCAACGCAGTGGTGTGGCACTGCTAAGTCTTCCACAAGTTGGGCAGTGGCGTGGTGTTGGAGGTGAGAGCAAGGGACTTGAAGGGTTGAAGATAGTCAGACAAATAAGATGAGTACTTGGTTAGTTTATTTTGAATTTCTTTTAAATAAAATATTAAAAATGTAAATTTTCAAATATGGACATATATGATATTGTAGCTATATATGATTATATGGGTAATTTTAATAACTTTAATTAGAGACAAATTCTGATAATATGAAAATGCCAGGTATGATAAATTTATTAAAGTATAAAGAAAAATGACTATTAAGATTTTTGTTTTGAAGGTTTTATTTTTCAATTGTAAAATCTCACTAATAATATTTAATCATTGAATATTTTATCTATCTAATTCTTTTTTGTTGTAGAGAGGAGGTTATAATGATTTGTTCTTTAAGGCATCATTTAATAAAAAGGGCACTACTTCAATTCTATAAATTTTGTAATCTTAGTTTTATTATTTATGATTTTACTCATTCTTTAGTAGTTAGCAAAGCTTGAAAAGAGCTAAAAAATTGGCTTCAATTATACAAGTGCGAGGGATACATTAATTCCCATAACAAAAAATGCTGAACCAAAGCTTCATCATCCAATGAACACAATTCTACCGTTCTGTATAATTCGTACTAAGTACACCCTCCTTTATTTATCTCCACTAATAGTCCGCTTTCTTCCCTCTTCAAGTAACAAACATGGCTATTCATTGCAATCAACCTGCATCTTCTGAAGGCGTTCTTGAGAATGTGTGGGCTAAAATTATCTGCAGTAATGGATCACAATGGGAGGAATTGCCTAATCTAGATGGAAGAGAAGGGTTTATGGAAGTTCTGAAACGGCTTCCAAGTTTAAAAAGATGGATATCAATGGGAGTTGAGTTTTGTGAAGAAATCTTAGATGGGTTTCCACCTTCTAGCAGTAACAATTTAGAAACTTGCAATGCTTTTGAATCCCATAGGAAGGTTGAACAAGAAGAAGAAGCAGATGCTGCAACAGTGAATGTAAAGAAGAAGGTAGCTGCAAAACACCACAGTGGAGTAAAGAGAAGGCCATGGGGAAAATATGCAGCAGAAATCAGAGACTTATCTAGGAAAGGTGCTAGAGTTTGGCTTGGGACTTTTGACACAGCTGAGGAAGCAGCTTTGGCACATGACAAAGCCGCTTTGAGAATTAGGGGTCCCACGGCATACCTAAATTTCCCACACGAGACTGTATCAAAGGCCTTAGGATTTGACCAGAAAGGAAGATCAAGAAACTGATGCAGGCGCAACCTCATGCTCATCTAGTTCACTAGCATGTCTCGGAGGAAACACTGAAATCTCATTCTTTTCAATAGAGCAGTCACCATGCACTTAAGTCTCAATAACATCAAGTGAAACATTTCCATCATGCTAAATGCCCATGTGACCTACAGTTGAGAAACTTTCTTCTGCACAAAGAAGTCAAACCATTCTTTGATCTGATGCACTATTCCTATGATATGGTTTAACAAATACACGACAAACAACTAACGAAGCCTGCATGAGAAATAAAGATACGCGAAACTCCGCAAAGAAAAATAACAAAGGAAGCATCTGAGAGTTCTCAATAGTCATTGAAAATCTTGGGAACCATATTATGGAAGTGCTTTTCTCCCTTCCACAAGGTAATCATTTGAACATGAAGCAACTAAATAATTGCTTCAAGAAAGAATGAGTGGAGAAAAAGATAGTGCCAAACAAAACATATAAAACAGGGTGCTTATTATAAAATTTTGCTATTTTTGGACTCGCAATTTTGTCTATTGAAGACAAAATGTTGCCTTTCATCGTAGTTATATTCAATACATCCGGGATGTACCTTCTCAATATGGATTTGTTAAATATTTTGTATTTTTGATAATGTGAGTCATCACATACAGACTTGGTTTAGATATGACGTAATGTACCTGGTTTAAATTGTATTTTCTTGTTTTAATATATCAGCTATTAACATATATATAAATATTCTGTCTCATGCCCAGAATATTCAAAAGCACTACTTATTCCTTGATCAGATATTTCAGCCATTGCGTGGGGCCTAACCAAGATGAACATTAAAAAAAAACAAACAAAGGAAAAGAACACGAAGCGCTGTGAAGATTGTGAACGTTGACAGTTTAATTTTAAAATATTCAAAAAGGCACTGTTCGGAAAGGTGACCTCACCCTCCATTGACGGTTCCATAAATGATGGGGGACGGTGGGCAGTCTAAAACACGATGGCCCGCCGCCCCACTATATTGACTATTCCTGTCTAGATGAGCTGAGAGTTGAACTATCGATGATGGATGTCTTTGTTGAAAAGTACAATCTTTCTTGCTATTTGCACAAACTTGTGTTTATTTACCAACTTTATTTAACAATAATTTATTCCCAAAATTCTAGCGTGTAATTTAATTATATTTGTGGATCAAACTTTGTGTGATCACGGACTAAAGTTCGTAAATATCAAGGGATGCTGAAAGTATTGCGCAACTAGAAAGTGGGGTTTACTGGTAGTGGTACGTACACTATTACAAGTCACTCATTGTCAACGTCGATCGACGAAGGAAGATGTAAAAACTGACCATTGAGTCATTGACCTACTTTATACCTCCGCGTTCTTGACGGGATGGGAAAGTCTGGTTAAATACACCTGAAAATCTACCCAGTTCAATAGAGCTATCATGGCGTCTGTGAGTTCTTGCATGTTGATAATCCTTTTCACTTCGGCTTTGCTTTTGCAATGTTCATCTTCATCCTCCAGCAATACCTGGTCCCTGTCTGTAGAGAATCCAGAACAAGTTATAAAATCAAGAAACGGCAGGTTCACTGCTGGGTTCTATAGCGTCGGTGAGAATGCCTTTTCCTTTGCCATCTGGTTCACCGAACCCCATGGCAAAAACTTGACTGTCATTTGGATGGCAAATCGCAACGAACCCGTGAACGGAAAGGGTTCAACGCTTACCCTCCGTGACACAGGAAATCTTGTGTTGAACGATGCGGGTTATTTCGATGTTTGGGACACCAACACCACCTCAACCAAATCTCCACAATTGCTTCTCAACAATGATGGTAATCTTGTTCTTCTTGAACCCCCTGATGCTGTTCTGTGGCAGAGTTTTAAATTTCCAACAGACACACTTGTCCCCGGACAACGTCTCACCAGATACACGAACCTAGTCTCCTCCAGAAGTCAGAATGACCAGTCCTCTGGTTTCCATAAGTTGTTTTTCGACAATGATAATGTTCTTCGTCTTCTCTACGATGGCCCTAACGTTTCTAGTATTTACTGGCCACCTCCCTGGTTTCACAGCTCGCGACTTGGAAGGTCCACCTACAATGCAAGTCGCTTTGCGTTTCTTGATTCGTATGGTGAGTTCAGTTCAACTGATAACTTTACTGCCAGGACATCAGACTATGGCCCCGTGCTTCAGAGAAGATTGACCATTGATTCTGATGGTAATATCCGAGTCTACAGTCGAACAAACTGGGGAGAGAAATGGTATGTTTCATGGGAAGCCATGTCAACAGGTTGCAACATTCATGGCGTATGTGGACCCAACAGTTTGTGCTCCTATCATCCTTATTCTGGTAGAAAATGCTTATGTCTTCCAGGTTACAGGCTGAAGAATGAAAGCGACTGGTCTCTTGGGTGCGAGCCCGAATTCCATTTGTTTTGCAACTCAACAGAGTCTCGCTTTTTGAAGATGGACAATACCGATTTCTACGGTTACGACGTTGGGACTTACCTAAATCATACCTATGATGAATGTAAGGATCTATGCTTGACATTATGTAATTGCAAAGGTTTCCAATATACCTTTGACCGGGACAGCGGTCAGTACCAATGTTACCCAAAGACCCTTTTGCTCAACGGCAATCTTTCCCCTGCTTTCCATGGAGTTTTTCACTTGAGACTGCCTAATTCCAGCTCATTCTTCGCTATTGAAGAATCGGATATCAAGTGTGAACATGATAACTCCGTAAAGCTTGAGAGAGTGTACGCCTTAAGACAAGGCAGTGTTTTAGTGAAGGTGTTGCTGTGGTTAGTGTTAGCAATTGGAGGCTTTGAAATTGTATGCATCCTCCTAGTTTGGTGTCTGACGGGTAAAAAGTCCAGTGCAGATCAACACAGCTATGATCATCTTACTGCGACCGGGTTCAGGAAATATAGCTACTCTGAGTTGAAAAAGGCAACAAGAGGCTTCAGTGAAGAGATTGGAAGGGGTGCTGGAGGAATCGTATACAAGGGTGTATTGAAGGATCGACGAGTCGCAGCAATCAAGAGACTCAATGAAGCTAACCAAGGAGAAAATGAGTTTCTAGCTGAAGTCAACATAATTGGAAGGCTCAATCACATGAACCTGATTGACATGTGGGGGTATTGTGCAGAGGGAAAGCACAGAATGTTGGTGTATGAGTATATGGAGAAGGGTTCTTTGGCTGAAAATCTTGTGTCCAACAGCAACTTACTTGATTGGAGAAAGAGGTATGACATCGCTTTGGGAACGGCAAGAGGTCTTGCATATCTTCACGAAGAATGCTTGGAGTGGATTTTGCATTGTGATATAAAGCCTCAAAACATACTTCTAGATTCTGATTATCAACCGAAGGTGGCAGATTTTGGATTGTCTAAGCTGCAGAATAGAAATAACCTCAACAACTCAAGCTTCTCAAGGATTAGAGGAACCAGAGGTTATATGGCACCTGAGTGGGTTTTTAATTTACCAATCACGTCTAAGGTGGATGTTTATAGCTACGGAATTGTTGTGTTGGAGATGATAACAGGCTTGAGGGTTGATGGAGTGGACTCACATCACGGAAGGCTAGTAACATGGGTGAGAGAGAAGAAGAATAGAGGAAATGGAATGACATCATGGGTGGAACAAATCATTGATTCTACAATTGAAGGAAGTTATGACATGAAGAAGATAGAAATTTTGGCTAGACTGGCTTTGGACTGTGTTGATGAAGACAAAGATGCAAGACCTACAATGAGTTACGTAGTGGAGATACTTCAGAGTGATAATACTGATTCTCAGTGATGGTACGGTTTATCTTTTTTTTTTTGTGGGTCAAAGATGTTTATCATGTTTTAACCATTGAGGGACTTGATGTAAATGCCTATAAATAGGCTTGGGTCATTGAATAAAACAAGCAATATTCTTGTGGACTTGCTTGATAAGCTTAATCTTGTGTGTATTTTGCCATGTTTTGAAAACCGGACCGGACCGGCCGGTTCGACCGGGAACCGGTCCCTAGTCCGGTCCGGTTGATCCTCAGAATCGGAGAGTCTGAGAATCGGAAAAATCGGTCGGGTTACTGGTTGAACCGGTTTTGTATTATTTGCAAAATTTGCAAAGTTTCAGTTCGAACCCTGATCCTTTTGGAGAGCAAGTGCACCACTACCATTGAGTTGAGATACATCTCTAGTTATAATATGCAATATTTAATATATAACCTTTATTATAATTTTATTTTGTATTAGTAAAATGAATAATAATTTATTCAAATTCTGAACAATATATTTTTTATTAAATTATTATTATTGTCTTGTTTATAATCCAAAATTTTAATATAATAAATAAGAAATAAAATTAAAATTCATATAATTTTTATTAAAATTATGTAAATATATTTAAACAAATTAAAAATTAAAAATTATGTTATGTATAGTTTATTTTTATGTACAATTAGTCATAATATTTTAAAATTTATTAAAATTTATGTATTATCTTACATTTTTAATATAAATAAATATTTATTTAATTATCACCGGTTCGACCACGGTTGAACCAATGAACCGTAAACCGGTGACTTCACCGGTTTAATGATCGGTCCGGTTTTTAAAACATTGGTATTTTGCCTTAAGGCTGTGTTTTTGTTGATATTTTAATTGACGATTATTCCCTTTCTTTTGTCTACATTTGAAGCTATTAGGTTAGAAGGTTGAGTTTCCTTGAGTTGTGATTACAACTTGATATCTATGAGTTCGCTGTCCAAGGGTTGCAAATTTGCAATGTAAGTAATGTCCTGCGTCTGAAGAGTATAAAAATGATGCCTGTAGGGCTGAGGGCAGTTAACTTTGTTGTTTACTTGATCAAGGCTTATCTTCAGAACTAGACAATATGTCTATTATCACTCTAATATTTTAACCTTTAATTCGGTAAAACTTTAACGTGTTTATTATATGAAAGGTATTTGTTTACGAATTTTGCTTCACTCCTTGCTGTACTGATTTATTCACCATATGAAAGGTAAAATTCTTAGTGCTCTGGTTCTGAATCACATAAAAATCAGCTACCTGCTTGGCATTACTGTTCTATTGGCATTTCAAAATCTAATGAATTGTGAATGTGTTGGAAAACCAAATATTGAACATTTTATTTATCATGGTTCAGTGACCAAAAAGAGGAAAGGTAAAAAAGGAAAAACTCCCAATTCAGGAACCATGTTATGCTTCTTGGTTTACTTGCTAGGAATAAATCTGCAGTCTTTTTTTTTTTCAATGCAATTTGCAGAACTTATCAGATTTTTTGATAAAAATATCACAAATAAATATTTTTATTAAAGAACTAAATGAGTTTAGCTAAATCTAGTCCATGACTTAATGGTAGGATTTTTTGGCAAGTTTTGATTTTCTTTGTCTGCTTTGTGTTATTAACAGTTGAAATCATGGTGAAAATGGATTACGATGGCTCTGAAAGAAGAGTTAGGCATCCAGTCTCCAACATGAAAGGTGCATACTTCATACTTCATACTTCATACCTCTCTCTTTCCCTACTATATTTGTGATTTTTCAAGCTAAAAATTGAAAGAAACCAGTTTGTTTTGATCTTCTCAGAAGAGTAAAATCAGAACAATAACCCCGCTAGACTAAGCAGAGACACTTCCTATAAACTCGTGTAGGACAGCCTTAATTTGAATTAAGAAGAGCTCTCACATAGTATCTGTTCCTTTCATTTTTTTGGTTTCAAGTCTTGTGTGAGCAGTGTTTGACCAAGATCATGAATTTGTATAAGTTAGGAGAGAGTCATTTAATAAAGGGTCCTAAAAAAGTATGAGAGATCATAACAAGTCAAAAATCATAGATAAGTTCTGACCATCATAGCGGGGAAACTGCTAGAGATAATGGAAGCTATTAATATTTGTGTGCAAGTGCATCCCTCTGTCATTCCAAATTAGACTTGACTTGATACCTGGGTTCAGAATTCTCTCTGGCGATACTTCATAGAACGGCTGATGGTTATTAGAATATAGCATGGTTACATACTTTGCAAGAAGTTACATATACTAAAATAAGTTTGTTGTCTTCCTCCTCAATGTGCTTTTCTTTATTATTGTTTGTAAAAATTTCTTAATTGATCATCCTTTCTTCTTTCTCCTTTCTAAGTGGCTTTTATTTATCCTTTTATCGTCCATGCATCTTTTTTGGACAATATGTAATTTGATCATGAACTTCAATACTAGATCGATCTCTGTATTCGGAATTTTGTTATATCATTGGGTTATTACTTGTTAGATCCATTTCTAGAATCTTGAAGACATGCTTTGGATTCTATAACTGAACTGTTTAGGGACTTTATTTCTAGATATCTATAAGATATAATTGACTTGGTCATAGGTTAAGTTTTGATTTTTAATTTTAAGCTCTGAATTGGCATTACTTTGTTGAATATGTTGGTAATATGCATTAACTAGAGTCAACGATCTAATATGTTCAGGGTAGTTTTGGATGGCAGTGGAAGTCAGGTAATTCCTTGCACCTCAAAACGGGGCTAAATGAGATGCTGTTAAGCTGTTAGTAATGCTTTAGGCTGTTTTCTTATGCCTCTGTCTCCACATGGACAGAGTAGAGAGGACTTTGATGTGTTTTATTATCCTGTCATGCTCTGTGATCGAATGGAACTTTGATTAAAATGGAGTTTAAATATAGGGTTAGTGAGTATTCTCATATAATGAGTGGATTTATTCAGGCAAACTGATAGAGAAAGGAAAACAAGATGAAGGATGTAGTTGATATTGGTATAATGTAAAGGCCTAATTACTCTGTTGATTTCTATAGTTGAGTGAATTTTAGTTAGTTCTTTATAGTTGCAATAGTTTGTATTTGGGTACGTTTTGTTTCAAACTTTTTTCATTAAGTCCCCTACTGTTACTAGTTCTTCAATACACCATGTTAAACAAGTAATACTAACTTTTCATGTAGGTATGTTGTTTCTTTGATCTCTCTGCTGTAATACAAGAAATGCTCATGTTCAAGGAGTGTGATAAATGAGAGTAGTGGTCCCAGATTGGCTTTTTTATGCTAACGCAATGAACCTTCATTACCATGGGATGCTTTAAATGGGGCTTGAATTGATGGAAAATGGCGGAAGCTCGCTGACTTTTCCTTTTTTTTTTTTGGAGTTTTTTTTGGGGGGGGGGGGGGGAGGGGAGTAGCTAGCAATAATTCGGTTTAGTCTTATTAAAATTTTAAATCTTGAACTAATTATCTCCATACTAAAAAATGGCCCCTGATTTTTGTATATTTATTTTGCTAATGACTGCCAATTCGGGGGACCATCAACCAAATTTAATTCAATAAAAAGTGTTTTATTTTCAGTTTCTATGTCAAGTTGGTTCTTTATTTTTGTATACTTTTTTAAAAAATTTGTTCCATTTAAAAAACTAAAAGGTGTATTTTTTTAATGTGCTTTTCTATCATTAGTAATTAAAAAATTATTTTTAATTAAAAAATTAAAAATGAATATTTTTATATTTTTACTATTATTAATCATTAAAAAATCATTTTTTAAATTTAAAATTATTATTATTTTTAATTAGTAATTAAAAAAGAATGTTTTATTATTTTTTAATACTAAAAGTCTTAGAATTATTTACTTAAATTTTTTTTATTATATTATTTTTATCCAACTAAGTAAAAAAAAAAGAATCATGTCATAACAAATATGATTATGAATCATAAGTATTTTTTTTTTTTATTTTTTTCCATTCATTTCTAGCAACTAAATGAGCCACAAGTGAATTATTATTATTGTTATTATTGAATTAGTGACTTTAATTTGACTTTTTTTCCTTTAGGTCAATTTGTCGTATGAGTTTAATTTGGATTTAGGATTTATTCAAAATTTTGGGGTTCAATTATCGTTACTTTCATTAAAGCCTTTTTTATTCATTCTTTTAAGTTACTATGATTTCCCAATTTAAAAGAGTTAAAGATCACTTGACATATAAATATAAACTTACAAAGAGGGGCACCACAATAAATAAAAGTGTACTAAACATACTTCAATATATTTCCAATTTTCCAGTGCAGAATTTGGCATAGTTGAATTTTCAATGACAAGCTTGGTAGCAAAAATTCAAACTTGATGTTTAACATCGTAACATGTTTAATCAAAAACCATACAATACTAAGAGAGGCCACGACATGAATGAGTTATAATGTGTAAATTAAATTAAAATTGTAGTTGCTCAGACGTAATATAGAAAATTCTTAACTGATGTCTTCCAATGATATATATGAAAATATGGAAGAGGGACTCAAGTACAACTTTCTCTCTCGTCCAATGAATTACTGGAAAGTTGTAGCTTTGATTCTATGATTGAGAAAAGTTATATGACATAGGTAAGGTGAAGGTATATGGTAGAGATGCCTAAAAATAATAATACTGAATCTGAGTGATTGATTATACGGTTTATCATTTTTATTTTTTTATTTTTTGGGTCGAAGATGTTTATCATGTTTCAATCATTGAGGGACTTAATGTAAATCCCTATAAATAGGCTTGGGGTGATTGAAAAAAACATGCCATATGTATTCCATCATCTCTTATGCTTCCACGTTATTATTGCCTTTTGTTCTTTAGCAATTAGACAGTAACCAGTTGAACCCAAGTGTCGTTACAACCTTCATATCTATGAGCAACGTTGTGGTATGGCACTGCTAAGTCCCGCACATGTTGGGCAGTGTGTGATGACCCAAATGAAAAGGGGTAAGATAGATGAGGTTTTAAGGTGTCTAGAATCTTTTAAAATGTTCTAAAATCTTTTAGAAGAGATTAGATTACTCTTAAACCTTTGAGGAGAGAATTTTAGAAATATCTATATAAATATCTCTTATAAATATTTTATAAAATATTTTAAAAAGTAATGTAGACCGTCAGATAGAGTTGATCTTCACCGTCTATTAAAGAGGTGAGAAAGTTTTAGAATTTGGAAAAAGTCTATAAATACCTCCACCCTCCTCATTTGTAATCATTTAAAAATTATGCAATACAAGTGTTCTCTTCAAGTTCTCTCTCTAGCTTTTTTTATTACTCATCTTACCTACTTGAGGGTTTGATTGACTTAGCCAAAACCAAAAGAGTTAATCAAGTTACGGTCAGTACGGTTGAGAATTTGGGAGAAAGATTTCCAAGGCTGTGACAAGTGGCATGGTGGTGGAGATGAGAGGAAGGAATTTGAAGGGTTGAAGATAGTCAGACCAATGGGATGACTACTTGGTTAGTTTATTTTGAATTTCTTTTAAATAAACTATTGAAAACGTTAATTTTCAAGTATGGACATATATGGTATGGTAGCTATATTTAATGATAAGGACTATTTTAATAACTTAATTAGAGACAAATTTTGATAATATGAAAATGACAAGTATTATAAATTTGTTAAGGTATAAAAAGAAAAATAAATACCAAAATTCTTACTTTCAAGGTTTTATTTTTCAATTGCAAAAATCCACTGACAGTATTTAACCGTTGAATATTATATCTATTTAATTTTTGGTTGTTGGCCAGAGAAGGTTATAATGATTTGTTTTTTGAGGCGATTAGAATTCATTCGATGAAAAAGACACTACTTCAATCTCATAAATTTTGTGATCTTGATTTTATTATTTATAATTTTACTTATTTTTCAATAGTTAGAAAAGTTGAAAAGGACTAAAAGGTTGGCTTCAATTATACCATATGCAAGGGGTACATTAATTTCCATAACCAAAAATGCTGAACCAAAGCTTCATCGGCCAACGAGCACAATTCTATCATTCTGTATAATTCATACTAAGTGCACCCACCTTTATATATCTCCACTCATAATCCCCTTTCTCCCCTCTTCAATTAACAAACATGGCTATTCATGGCAATCAACCTGCATCTTCTGAAGGCATTCTTGAGAATGCTTGGGCTAAAATTGTCGACAGTAATGGATCACAATGGGAGGAATTGCCTAATCTAGATGGAAGAGAAGGGTCTATGGAAGTTCTCAAAAGGCTTCCAAGTTTAAAAAGATGGACATCAATGGGAGTTGAATTTTGTGAAGAAATCTTAGATGGGTTTCCACCTTCTAGCAGTAACAATTTAGAAGCTTGCAGTGCTTTTGAATCCAATAAGAAGGTTGAACAAGAAGAAGAAGTAGATGCTATGACAGTGAAGGCAAAGAGGAAGGCAGCTGCAAAACACCACAGGGGAGTAAAGAAAAGGCCATCGGGAAAATATGTACCAGAAATCAGAGACTCATCCAGGAAAGGTGCTAGAGTTTGGCTTGGGACTTTTGACACAGATGAGGAAGCAGCTTTGGCATATGACAAGGCTGCCTTGAGAATTAGATGTCCTAAGGCATACCTAAATTTCCCACATGAGACTGTTTCAAAGGCCTTAGGGTTTGACTAGAAAGGAAGATCAAGAAACTGATGCAGGCACTACCTCATGCTCATCTAGTTCAGTAGCATGTCTCGGGGGAGACACTGAAATCTCATTCTTTTCAATAGAGTAGTCACCATGCCCTCAAGCCTCAATAACATCAAGTGAAACATTTCCATCATGCTAAATGCCAATGTGACCTACGGTTGAGAAACTTTCTTCTGCACAAGAAGTCAGACCATTATTTGTTCTGATGCACTATTCCTATGATATGGTTTAACAAATACATCACAAACAACTAACGACACCTGCATGAGAAATAAAGATATGAGGAAACTCCATAGAGAAAAATAACAAAGGAAGCATCTCAGTTCTCAATAATCATTGAAACTCCTAGGAACCATATTATGGAAGTGCTTTCCTCTCTTACACAAGGTAATCATTTGAACATGAAGCAACTAAATAATTGCTTCAAGAAAGAATGAATGGAGAAAAAGATAGTGCCAAACAAATAAAAGAGAGTGCTTTCTCCAAAATTATGAACTTAGGAATTCAATAATGTTGGATTATTAATGACTTCAATGATAACAAAACAATTATTAGATCTTTGTAAAAGTCTATGTTTTAGATCGATCCAATAATCTATTCTAAAATGTTTTTGAATTAGTGTGTTAATTCATCTCTAAAAAGCTATGATTATAAACTAAACGACAAAATACATTATGTATAAAAGATAAACAAATTATGGGTTCTTGCATTAAGTAAGAGTAGGTAGAGAAGTAGAAACAGTGACTGATATTGAAAATATGATCGAATGTCAATCTCTACTTCAAGTTCCATGGATAACATTCAATGGGAAAAGACCAGCTAATATTATAAAGGTAAACAAAATCTGAGAAGGCTCTTTTTTTGAACGTTAGAAACAAAATCAAGGAGTTGGTGAAGTCAGAAATGTCTCTAACGGATAGAAAAATCAAGATACATATAAATATTTGAAGATATGAATATTAAAGTGGGTTAAAATATATTAAGATAAGGCGTCGAGAAAGAAAAACAATTCTAGATCACTTATTATTTTTGTTTATTACATATATTTGCTTATAAGAAGCAATTCAAAGAGAGATTGTAATTCATTGTCATCGTGATAGAAGAATGTTATAAGATTTGAAAGAAGTTGAGGGTGAGCTATCAAAAAACCTATTGAGAGATCACGTGATGGTGAAAGTTGTAAAGTGGTGTTAACCCATTTCTATAAGTTTTTTATTATTTAGTTAGAAATCCTTTAAGATTTCAAGAAGATTGGACGTAAGTTGATCGAATCAGGATAAATTATCTGTGTTAGGGTTTTCCACTTTTCTTCTCTCATATGTTCATACATATGTTTTTCACTTTTTACTAAGTTAGAAGACCTTTGGTTTTCCACTTTCAAAATTTTAAAATATTGTATTTATTGCACAACACATTTATTTATCCCTTCTAAGTGTATTTATCAAATAAAGAAGGTGGATAGGCCATAGTTTGGAGAGTGCCAACAAAAACCAATTACACCTAAAAATGTATAAGAAATGTCTTCCAATAACATGTATATAAACAAGGAAGAGGAACCCAAATACAACTTTCTTCTTTGTCCAGTGATTTACTGGAAAAGTCGCAGCTTTGAAAGTAAGCAATTCAATCTGGGAGAAAATAACTATAAAAACCCAACTTTTTAACTTTTCAGGGAACAAAACGTGACAATTGAACTCAATTATTAAATAATAGGCAGCAATAACTTCAATGGCTTCACAGAACAAAGATACCCGGACGAAATTTATAAGTGCATATTCCAATAGGAATTCGATACATAATTTCTTAATGATTCTTCCTTTTATCCGTAAACATTAAACCAGGATGTTATCAAAGTAATTATTAAACATATTTTATTTATTCTAATTTTTTTTAATATGCATGGAGTTTATGTCTGTAAATCATATTCTATTTGTTTTTATTAGTGAATAATTTATAGGACGGCACTAGATACGAATAGCCCCTCCAATCCCAAAAACACAAAACATTTAATCCTGAATTTGCACAGAAAAAAATATTAAACATAATTTAGTGGTAAAGTGTACGAGTGATTTATATGAAAGAAATATTAATCTTGAAGTTGCCCTTGGACTATTACTCAACCCATTGACTAAAGAGAGACAGTAACTCTGGAAAGGGGATATGAATCTGCATATATAAAGCAGCTGAAAATGATTAGGGACAAGAGCATCCTTGTGTTTGTGCTTGTCTAAAAATAACGTTGCACTCTTTGTCTCGTTTTTAAGTATACTCTTAATACAGATTAAATGGTACTAACAGTTTTAAAAAAATTAAAATAAGCATATCAGATAACCTCGTCATTTATATCTAATACTTACTTTAGTAAATTATTTATTAATTTTGTATACAACTATTATATTTTAGAAACGAAAAAAAATTAATATATGGTAGGTATCTAAAAATGTATTCCCAATTGTGAAGTAAAATATTACACCCATTGCTGCTTTGGTAATACTCTGCTCTGCTTCATTGCAATCATATGCCTTCATGGCCCTAGCATAAAAAATAGTTTTTGGATGAAATATAGAGAGCACATATGGCACCACTTATGTATGGTCATTAGCCATCTTACTTTCATGCACTGAACTTAAGATCCTATATACAGACACCCCAGACATGTACCTTGGATATGAGTGGTGGCCTTTCAGGCATAATTCCTCCATGTTTTTTCTTTATAGCTTCCTCTTACAAGATTTATGAACTCATGCAAGGCCAACAAAAGTGAGCTCAAAGTGAAACATTCCCCTTCACAATCATCTCACTTCAGCTCGAAATCACTTGAAGATCTTTTCCAAATTCATAGAACACTGAAAGTTTAATTTCAAGATCCATCTATTATTCATAGGGTTAATGCAGGAAAGAGCTCGCTGTCCTGTACGATATCTATTTGTTTTGACAATCTTGAACGAATAGCGTTAAAAGTGAATACATTGTTAGAATAATTTTAAACAATTATATGGATTGACATTAATTAATGAGTTAAAAGGAGTAATTATAAATTAAGTATTTTGTATTAAATATTAAGACTAGAACAAATTGGGCCTTTGTTAGTGGTGTGTAGCCTATGATAAGCAGAGTTGCATGTTAACTCATTAGACAAAGGTCCCAATTGACAACCCTTTTATGGTCAGCAGTTCTCTATCATAAGGCTGGTCTTATGGAAAGAGAGAGTAAAAATTATTATTATTATTATTATTATTATTATTATTATTATTATTATTATTATTATTATTATTATTATTATTATTATTAATTTTTGGTGATTTTTTTTATGTATTTAGTTTTAAACGCACGATCATTCTAAGATAAAATTTCAAATTGCGCTTAATTAATTCCATCATCAAGAATTTCTCAATAGCTCTCTATTTGTAAACAAAGGGGCCAAGTCAGTTGTAATTATTTGCCTTTTACTACTCGTCAGTGGCTCCTGTTGATTCAAGTATGCTTTAATTATTCAATTATGATATGAAATCCATTATTACATTTTTTGATAAATTATATTGATAGCATATGGTATCAGAGCATGACTATCAATATGGTATTCTGATTGTTTAATTATATGGTTTAAATTTTTTGAAATTGTATAAAAACCCCAAATTTTGGTTCATAAACCTTAACAATTGGGGTTTTCCAATTCTGTTACAATTGAGTGAAGTTGATCTAGATTTATGTTAAATGAATGTTCCAAGATGCCTATTATATAGATAATTTACATCAATTCATGATTTAAGCCCTTGAATTTTAAGATTAAAAACCTGTTTCTTTGTCAATGTTGCGTTCTTTGATTTGTGTTCTCCATACCTAATTTCTTCCAATTGATATGTGTTTATCACTGTAGTTGATGTCTAGATTATTGTTATAAAGATTAATTGCACTAAACATGTCCGAAACTATCAGATCAAAAACCTTCTTCTAGCGATAAAACTCAAAATTCATTCTGAATGTTATTATGTTTATCGCTTTAATTGATGCTTGAATTCATGCTTCTGGTTACCCATTGAATGATTTGATCAATTTAATTGTGCGAATCATGTGTTTGTGTTGACGTTTTTGAAAAAGGGAATAACTAAAATTTTAAACTCATGTTTCATGGTTTCTAGCCCCAAATAAGCGAATTGATGATTGAATCTTGTTCATCGGATGTCATGTAATGTTGATTCAATTTAAAATCACATCAAAACTAGGTTTTTGGAGCTCAAATGCTGCAACTGTGGCGTGAATGTCCGCCATTATCGAAGGCTTCGCTGGAGAGGTTGAAGCTGACCTTTCCAACAAGGCCCACTTGCGTGCCCCACGCATGTGGGGCATGTAAGTGACACGCATTAGGCCTTCAAGCCCAATGTTTCTTCCATTCCCTTTAGAATTATTTTTTTATGCATATTTGTCATTTTTCCATAATTTTTTGAAGTATTTAAATATTTATTTTAAATTATGAAAAAATTAGATAGTGAAAAATTTTGATGAATCTTGTGAATTTTGGCCTAAAAATTTTTGTGCAAGTTTCTTATAACAAGAATTATTTTGGTGACAAGTCACTCTCTTTAATTGTAAATAGAGCCAATAAAAATAAATTATGGAAATCACAAAAGTCCTTATTTTTCACATTAAAAATATACATACATATATATATATATATATATTATTGATGGACCTTCTAGACATTCAAAAACATATTATATTGATGTTAAACATACCTTAACAGTGTGATATCATCAATATAATTTTGGGATTTGTACTCTATGTAGGTAAGTAGCATATTTTTCTAATGTTTTTCATTGTTTCTTGTACCATAACGATATCGTTGTATTGAATGCATTTTGTGAAGACTCTATTGTAATTGAAATTGGTGTGGTATATGTAATTAACCTTGGCACCATACTGTGAAGATAGTTGCATAATTGATTTTGATTGGGAATTCTGTTTATAATTATGTTGTGCACACATAATTACTATTTCCCAATTTTGGTTTTTTCAATTTCTATTTTTCAATAATTATCTGCTATGAGGACTCTTAATGGTACAAAATTTGAAGATTGAAAGGAGTCTTTAGACATATACCTCATGATTTCTGAAAAGGATTTGGCTCTTAAAGAGCCTAAGCCAACTGATCTTACTTCTGAGCTCGATGCTGCTGCTAAGAAGTACCATAAGAAATGGAATGAGTCAAACCGGATATGTCGAGTTGTAATCAAGTACACAATTTAGAAATCCACCAAAGAGAGCATTCCTGACAAAGATACAACTATTGAGTACATGAAAGCTGTGGGAGACAAATTCAAAAAGCTTATTACTTATCACTATTTGATAACACCCGCTATGATGGAATATTAGGTGTTAGAAAACACATTATGAAAATGGTGAACTATTATAACAAGTTGAAGTCTTATAGAGTTGATCTAGGTGAGAGTACCTTGATCTACCGTGTCCTTCAATCCTTGCCAGCAGAATATGGGTTTCTATGAATTGCTTATAACTCACAGGAGATTGAATGGATGGTGGATCAAATGATAACTATTGTCACTCAAGAAGAAGAAGCAATTAAGAAAAAATATTCTCACACTCCATCTGCTAATTAAACTATTTTCACACTCCATCTGCTAATTACCTCTCTCATGGTTCGAGTAATAGATCAGGTGGTCATGACAAGAAAAGAAAGAAGCCAGAAACTCCAAAACCTGCAAAGTCTGGGTTCAAAAAGAGTGGTAAGAAGAAGGGTTCACAGAAGAAGTTCTTCAACAGCAATTGTCACTATTATAAGAAACCAGGCCATAGAATATCTGAGTATTTCAAATTGAAGAACAAGAATGAAAGGGAAGGTATATCTTCTGAATTTGCCCTTCTATCTCTAATTTGTTTAGAATCCAATAGCTTTGAGTTACTTTATAATTTCTAGTGTTTGGATTCTAGTGCAATGGTTCATGTTGTGAATTCTTTGCAAGGGCTCAAAAATAGGAGGATCCCAAGTAAGAGAAAGAAGAGCATTTTGGGATTTGAAGACACTAGAGCTGCAATAGAATATATAGGAACTGTTGATTTATATCTACTTTCTGGACACATTCTGAATTTAAATAATGTTATTTATGTACCTTCTGCAAGAAGGAACTTGATTTCTAGTTTTGTTTTGGATGGGCATGGATATTTCTTTTGGCAAGGAAAAGGAAGGATTGACATTTATTTTGATTCAATTGTAGTTAGTACTGCTTTTTTATATAATGGTTTATATTGTTTGAATCATAATAATTTTTCAATTGAATCCTCTGTTGCTTTTGCTCACACAATAATTGGACATAAACGAGCTAGACGTAGTGAAAATACAATAGAAAATTCATCTATGTTGTGGCATCAACGTTTAGGGCATATTTCCAAAGATAGATTGCAAAGAATGGTGAAGGAAGGTGTCTTACAGGATCTGGATTTTTTAGATTTTGAAACTTGTGTTGATTGTATAAAGGGAAAACTTCCAACAAAAGGGGTAAATAGATCAAATAATATTGTAGATTTGATTCATACTAACATATGTGAACCCATCACACTAGCTGCTTTGGATGGATTTAAATACTATATCACTTTCATAGATGGTCACTCTAGATATAGATAGATTGATTTGATGCACGAAAAATCAAAAGCACTAGATGCCTTTAAGAAATTTAAGGCCACAGTTGAATTGAAATCTAGTAGAGTTATCAAATGTGTCAGATCTAACAGGGGTAGAGAGTATTACGAGAGATACACTGAGATTGGTAGAAACCTAAGCCCATTTGCTCTATTCCTACAGGAGCATGAGATTGAAACTTAGTATACAATGCTTAGTACTCCTTAGCAAAATGGAGTTGCAGAAAGGCGTAATTGTACTCTCATGAATATTGTTAGAAGCATGATGAGTCAATTTACCTTACCAAAATTTTTGTGAGGAGATGCTTTAAAAACTGCAACATATATTTTAAATTTGTTACCTAGTAAATTCGTGCCAAAAAAGCCATATGAACTCTATTTTGAAAAGAAATCTAGTGTTAGGCATTTCTAAGTTTGGGGATGTAAAGTAGAGGTGAGACCATATGATCCTTAGTTGAAAAAGTTAAATCCCAAAACTGATAGTGGTTTTTTCATTGAATATTGTGCAGGATTAAGAAGTTGTAGATTTTATTGCCTATCTCACACTACCAAAGTTATCAAGTCAGATCGAGCATTCTATTTTGAAAATGACCAAGATAGTGGGAGCTCGATACTCAAGGTGATTGAGTTATGTGATGAAAGCATTACTTTACCTATACCTATTTCATCATCACCTACGACTAATAAAATTGATATTGAGATTCTTATTGAGAGAGGTACAAAACCACTAATAAATAAAAATGATGAATAAGATATTGGATTAAGACATTCTCAAAAAGCTCATAAGCTTGCAATACCATATGACTATATGATTTATTTGCAGGAGTGTGAATCTGATGATCTGAATGATATGGATCCTATATCCTTCCATCGTAGCCTGCTCGTCAATAGCTCTTGTTGATTTAGATACACTTCAATTATTCAATTATGATCCCTATAGTTATATTTTTTGATAAATTATATTGATAACATGCATATGAACTGAATCGAATGAAATAAACGAATAATAATAATAATGACCACGATGATGATGCAAGAACTCAGAAGTATTAGCGCATTTGTGTGATCATCAAGAGATTCAGAAATGATTGCCCACAGAAAAAGTGGAGTAGACTGGGTAGACAAACTATTTCTAGTCACTCAGTTGTCAATATTGATCGACAACAGAAGAAGGAGACTGACCATTGAGTCCTTGACCGATCGGCAATTCTTTTCATTTTGGCTTTGCATTTCCAATGTTCATCTTCATCCTCCAGCGATGCCTTCTCCCTATCGGTGGAGAATCCAGAGCACGTTATAAAATCTAGAAACGACATGTTCACTGCTGGGTTTTACGTCGTTGGTGAGAATGCCTATTCCTTTGCCATCTGGTTCACCGAACCTCATGGCGAAAACTTGACTGTCATTTGGATGGCAAATCGCGACGTACCCGTGAATGGAAAGGGTTCAACGCTTATCCTCTATGACACGGGAAATCTTGTGTTGAACGATGCTGGTCACTTGGATGTTTGGGCCACCAACACCACCTCAACCACTTCTCCACAATTGCTTCTCAACAATGACGGTAATCTTGTTCTACTTGAACCCCATGGTGCTATTCTGTGGCAAAGCTTTCATTTTCCGACAGACACACTTGTCCCTGGACAACATCTCACCAGACACACAAACCTAGTCTCCTCCAGAAGTCAGACTAACCGCTCCTCTGGTTTCTATAAGTTACTTTTCGACAATGATAAAGTTCTTTGTCTTCTCTACGATGGCCCCGAGGTTTTGAGTGCTTATTGGCCAGCTCCCTGGCTTGCCACCTGGCAAGCTGGAAGGTCCACCATGTACAATGCAAGTCGATTTGCGGTTCTCGATTTGTATGGTGATTTCAGTTCAACTGATAACTTTAGTTTCAAGACATCAGATTATGGCCCCGTGCTTCAGAGAAGATTGACCATTGATTATGATGGTAATATCCGAGTCTACAGTCGCAGAAACTCGGGAGAGAAATGGTATGTTTCATGGGCAGCCTATTCAGAAGGTTGCAACGTTCATGGCATCTGTGGACCCAACAGTATGTGCACCTATCATCCTTATTCTGGTAGAAAGTGCTTATGTGTTCCAGGTTACAGGGTCAAGAATGCAAGTGACTGGTCTTTGGGGTGTGAGCCCAAATTCAATTTGCCTTGCAACTCAACAGAGTCTCGCTTTTTGCATATAGGCCATGCCGATTTCTTCGGCTACGACTATGGGACTTTCCTAAATTACACCTATAATCAATGTAAGGATCTATGCTTGAAATTATGTGATTGCAAAGGCTTCCAATATACCTTTGACCGGAGCGGCGGCTATTATCAATGTTACCCAAAGGCCCTTTTGCTCAACGGGTATCTTTCCCCTGCTTTCTCTGGAGCTATTTATTTGAGACTGCCTAAATACAGCTCATTCGCTTTTGAAGAGTCAGTTTTGAAGTGTGATCATGTTAACTCCATAAGGCTTGAGAGAGTGTATGTTTTAAGGCATCACAGTGTTTTAGTGAAGGTGTTGCTGTGGTTTGCGTTGGCAGTTGGAGTCTTTGAAATTGTATGCATCTTTCTAGTTTGGTGTCTGACGCGGAAAAGGTCCAGTGCAGATCAGCATAGTTATCATCTTACTGCAACTAGGTTCAGGAAATATAGCTACTCTGAGTTGAAAGAGGTGACAAGAGGTTTCAGTGAAGAGATTGGAAGGGGTGCTGGAGGAATTGTATATAAGGGGGTATTGAAGGATCAACGAGTTGCAGCAATCAAGAGACTCAACGAAGCTAACCAAGGAGAAAGTGAGTTTCTAGCTGAAGTCAACTTAATTGGAAGACTTAATCACATGAACTTGATTGACATGTGGGGGTATTGTGCTGAGGGAAAGCACAGGATGTTGGTGTATGAGTATATGGAGAAGGGTTCTTTGGCAAAACATCTTCAGTCCAACAACAACTCTCTTGATTGGAGAAAGAGGTATGATATCGCTTTAGGAACGGCCAAAGGTCTTGCATATCTTCATGAAGAATGCTTGGAGTGGGTTTTGCATTGCGATGTAAAGCCTCAAAACATACTTTTAGATTCAAATTATCAACCCAAGGTGGCAGATTTTGGATTGTCTAAGCTGCTGAACAGAAATGATCTCAACAACTCAAACTTCTCAAGGATTAGAGGAACCAGAGGTTATATGGCACCCGAGTGGGTTTTTAATTTACCAATCACGTCCAAGGTGGATGTTTATAGCTATGGAATTGTTGTGTTGGAGATGATAACGGGAAAAAGCCTAAGGGTTGATGGAGTGGACTCACATCACGGAAGGCTGGTAACGTGGGTGAGGGAGAAGAAGAATAGAGAAGATAGAATGACATCATGGGTGAAAAAAATCATTGATCCTACGATTGAGGGAAGTTATGACATGAAGAAGATGGAGATTTTGGCTAGACTAGCTTTAGACTGTGTTGATGAAAATAAAGATGCAAGACCTACAATGAGGCACATAGTAGAGATGCTTCAGAGTGATAATACTGATTATCAATAATAATGTGGTTTATCATTTTTCTTTTGGGTCAAAAATGTTTATCATTTTTTAACTATTGGGGGACTTTATGTAAATGCCTATAAATAGGCTTGGGTCATTGAATAAAACAAGCAACATTCCATCATCTCTTTTCTACTTCCATGTTATTATTGCGTTTCGTTCTTTAGCAATTAGACTGTAATTAATTCATGAGTCTGTGCAACAAGAACTCAATTTATCAAAGGTTCATATTGCACATGTGGTCGTCTTCATCTTGTTCCAGATGGCGAAGAACAAGAAGAGATGATACTGTGCTGTTTACATGAGGACTGGTTTCATGAGGAGCATCTTGGTCTAGTGCTCTTCTGCATCAATCTTGACAGGGATTTCAATGTAGTTTTAAATTTTACAAAAATCAGTCACAGGTCTTCTATGACTTGAGTTGCCAGGTCCCAGGTTGTTTGTACTTCTAGTCCATGTTTACAATCATCTATGGATTTCTGCAGAGTCATGTTTATAAGAACATGAAATTAAAAGATTTTTTTTTTCCTTTTAAATGCTGAATCTCATGACCACCATTTGCTGCATGCTCTTGTGGCCTGGAACAAATTTTCTCTGGGCTGTAGATGTTACAGGGAACCCTTAAATTGGATCTATTTAATTGTAAGTTTGGCTGCTATCCTCATCCTACTTAGAAAAAAGAGTAAGATTCAAGCGTGGGAGAGCTTATAAATAATTTAATAAACTCAAAGTAATTTAATGTCATTGGTACACAAGAGTCTTACTATTAAAAGAAGTATTGTCTCGGGCTGCTCTTGGTGTATCTTTGGCTCTGATAATGTTGACAGTTGTATCTTGGGCTGCAGGTTTCTTGGTGTTTAAATTGTGGATGCTTCTCCAAGTCTAGATAGTAAACCAATGCTCCTTTCCAAAAATTGGAGAGATGTTTTATACAAATTGACAAGTGTTCCTAGTTTTACAAAGAAGACTCAATTGTGGTATATGAGAAAAAGGGAAAGCAAAAGAGCGAAGAAAAGTTGCAGCAACAGGAGGGTGCTGAGTTGAGTCTTTAATAAACTTGGACACACAGATTTGAACTACTCCTAAGATACCAAACAGCATAGAGATTCATTTTCGTTTATTATACTGTGATTCATTCTTTCAATTTCTCAAGGATGTCTACAAGTGTTTGTAAAAAGACTTGAATGTCTACAAGGACATATGAATTGGTTTCAATTATTTTCTCTATTTTGTTTTTGCGAATAAAAACTCAAACTAAATGATCTTCTTGAGCTGTGAATTTTCTTTAACTAATATCTGCAAAAATTGACTATGCAGCACTGGGGAAGCACCAGGCTGTTATATTTGAGCAAGATGATAATAGTAAAAGAACTACTCTGTCGAAGCAAAGAAAATAAAGTGCCGATAAAATTTTTTTTTTCTCTTTAAAGATGTAAATATAAAGTTGGATATGCAGAGTCACCTTTTCTTTTTACTTGTGTTCGATGAATACTAGCATTGATTCTTTCACTTATACGCAGGGTGAAGATGATGAGAATGAAAATAATGAAGTGGAGGAAGGTTTGAATAAATTTGGTGGTCTGAATCAATCCAATGCCAAGGATGATGACGAAGTGTGGATTTGGATAATTTTTTCCCCTTTTCACATTTTCCCTTTTTCTTTTATTTATTTTTTCTCAAATTTCTACTGTTGATCAATTTTGCTTTCATTGATGTTTTGATGACACTGGACATTGATCTTCTGTCCTAAAATTGATGGTGGAGAATTTATTTAGTTCATATTTGCTTATTTTTTTACGGTATATCTAATTTACTAGTTCTACAAAAGAGTAATTTGTTATATAAATGATCAATGCACTGTTTTGGGGTAGCTACGGATTTATAAGATTTCATATTTTTTAATACCCTTACTTTCCAATTAGAATCTGCAAGGTGCATAATTCTTAGAAAATTTGTTCCAATTTTACTAAAGTGCTCCTAATTCCTGTATATATCAAACAAGATTTTGATCTCATAGTAGAACCAATGTCTACAAGCAGTTCATCCCAGTCAACACGACCATCAGCAACATCATCATCACAACTGCCACCACCAAGAAATGACCAAGCTTATACACGAAACTCAGGTAAATTTCTCTTTCTGTAATCTTATCATAATTCTAGAAGAATTTGAAAAAGAAGGTAAATAAATGAATAAAAAGAAAACGAAGAAATAGACCTTTTTCCGTGTTTATTGAATTTATAAACAACCTTGATGCTGCAGGAACAGGATCAACCAATATAATTTTAGGAACATCTGCAACTGCAGGTTCTAATCCAACTCCTTTGCATTGGGATTGAGAGACATTTCAATTTTCCCTCAATGCTTGGGAAAAGCCTTTATGTTAGTGGCAATGAGATTTCTTTATGCTTTGATGCATTTACCATATTCTTATTATGTCTCACTCGGCCTCCTTAATCATATAAATTAGTTCTTTGGTATATGCTCTGTATCTGTGGTCTACTTTGGTTATTCTCATATCCAGTGCAAAAATGGCCTCTTGTGAAGAACCATTTGTATTGCATAAATCTCCATTTTGATCCTCTTTAGTCTTCAATGTCTTGCATTGTTTTTGATAGGTTGCAGATGCTTCTCATAAAAATACAAAACGAAGACCTGGCTCTACTTTGTGTAATTCCAAAATATAATAAGAAAAATAACATATGGGGAAGACAAGCTATAATTTAACATTCTCTATCCATCCTAGAGCGACATATAATTAATGGGAGTTTCATCCCTGTTTTATCTAACTTTAACATATAAAAATAAAACTGCATCCATATGTTCTTATGACTGTTCTCTCTTTCTTTCATCATAAATTTCTGCTACTGGATACTTTATTTTCTTACGGGTATTTTGATGATGTACTCCACCACAAAGATCCAAGACTTCAGAAAAGGAAAGGTTGCTTACCAAACTTCACTTTTCAAAGCAGGAAAATTTGAAAAACTGTTTTTTTAAAAAAATCTTTAACATGTATCATGTCATATTTAGAGAAATGGGCTATGGAAGAGGAAGAGAGCTCCCATGAGGAAGGTATATTAGCTTTATTCATGGAGACGGAGTGCATGATGTGGTATCAGATCTTTGACTATTTGTAGGAAAATTCTGCAGCATTAACTACATAACTAAAAGGGAACTGAATGGGTAGGTCTGAGGACCTAAAATCTGATTTTGAAACTTCTTCCTTTTTTGCAGCAATGTTGTCACTCGATTTGTCACTATATTGGCCCCACTGATGGAATTGATCCAGGTAAATATTATCTAAATATGCCACAACTTGCTGCAAATAGATATCAACGTAGTGAAATATACTATAATTACCGTCTGTTATTTATTTCATTATGTACGATTAGCATATTGGAATGTTGAATAAGGTTAATACGCAGAGTCTTATACTAGACAAATTGGTCTAAAAGAGGTCTAAGAACCAACAACTTAGATACCACACAAGTTCAATGTAGTGGGTCACTTGGGGTCTGACAAGTATCTCATATATATAGACATAGACCCATTCAACGAATGGGTCCAGATAGCAGTATTACTTTCAATTTTAATATGTTAAATATGTGATGCCATAGTTAAGGTATGTCTAGTATATTTCTTCACTTATAATTCCAATCATTAAAAGTAATCTTTAGCATCATTTACAAATTCCAAATTTGCAATTTCCAAATTTCAGGTATTTGTTTTCAACTTATGCTTATAGTTCTCCTCACTCTCTTGCTGCATCATTTCTTTCCAGTTCTCTTCAGTCTCTTGCAGCATCAAAATTGATATTTTCTTCGTGGTTATATTGAAATGTCAGGTACTTATTATATCAACTTTTACTTTTAGCTAGTTTGGCAGTACAGACAATGGTTAGACAATTAAATCTTCATAGTTTTAAGAATGGGAAAACCTTCAACTTGGTTAATGTCATGACTCAATTTTTTAGCCATAATTAACGCACAGGTTAAATCAATCTAATAATTAGCTTTGCTTAGCAAGCCTTAAGGATCCAAACTCAACTATAATATCATAATTCAAGATAGCACATGCAACCCGTATGTTTCGAAAATATATATGCATATCATATAATTTACTTGACGGTCACTAGAAATCCGACAATATTTTTCTTAAAAGTTGGACATCCCAACTTATACAATAGTTTAATCTAACACCAAAATCAAATAATATCAAGTTACATTCAATAGGATATTCATTAAGAAACTATAAACAATATATAAATAAGTTCAAAATGGCTATAACAGGCTTAACAAAAGATACGACACCTATCATTACCACAGTATTCCTACATCTATATGCCATTACATCACGGAGTTTGATACCAATTGCACAAGAGTAAGCACATACTATATGTGTTTGATAGCATACGAACTTTCAGATTACTTTACTTTCCTATCCATAGGTTTGTAAAATAATAAAAGAAAAGAATAAATCTACCACTAGTTTAATAAGTGCATAAATAACAATACATGGAGGGGAAACAAGCACATGCTTGAGGTTTTAGAAATCGAGTAATTAACAAATAATTTTAGCAATATTATAATTTATAGTTGAAATGAAAAATAATTATTTAATAAACAAAGAATTCTCAAATAGAAATCAAAATTGTTGGATAAGAAAATATTATGAGAATAAGTATCATAGAAGGAACCAAATCATCAAATGCTTTCTTATAATGAAATCACAACATCATATCTTTTATTATTGCACTTAATACATCATATCTCAATACTTTCATAGCACACATCAAGTATTTCAAGTTTTTACATTGGATATATTACATTTAAATATTTTTACAAAATCACAACTCATTCTAGGTGTACCTAAATCATTACTTCCACTAATAGTTACAAGATCCTAAACAAATCCTTATCCATTAAGTTATTTGAAAAAATGAAAATAGAAAATGAAATCCAATAAAAATAGCATTTTAAGTGACTAAAAATAAAACAATTAATCAACAAAACAATAAAATAAATTACCAATTAATAAACTCACCATAAAATATGGAATAAAAAAATAATACAAAACATTTCTCTTACATATATATATATATATATCATTGTTCTCACTTCCCCATTTTCTTCTTTTATATTCCACAAGTATATAACTTGACCACATTTCAATTATTTATTTACCTATTAATTTATTTATTATTTCATCATATGAATATATACACACACACATATACTTGCATTACAACGCTTAATTTAAAGTTTTGAAAATAGGGTGTAAATCATAAAACGACATTTTGGACTAAAAAAACATAATATGAAATAAAATAAAAGAGTCACTCTGCAATTTATACACTTATCGATTAGGATTGATAATAGAGGCCCTTATTGTCTATTGTTCAAAATTGAACTCTAATTAAATGAGTCTTTTTGATATTATCTAAAATTATAATTAACATAAATTAAATATTTTAGCTATTCAACTAATATTCACAATTATTTTGTAACTTACTGTATTTTCTAATACCTAAATCCTTCAATTTTTACATACTTTATTTTCTCAAATCTAAATTCTAAGTTTAAATTTTTTAATCTAAACTTCTATAATTCAATTCAAGCTTAAGACTCACTTTTGGAATTTGGAGGATAAAGTGAAAAATGTTAATTTTCTATTTGAAGGTTCACGTCAGAAGTTCCAAAATTGGAAGATCACCCACGGCCAAAGCTGGAAAAGAAGAGATGCACAATATTTAAGCTTCAATAAAATTTGAGGAAGGATGAAAATTGAAAAAAGATGGAGAGGGGAAGAGAAAAATTAACCCTCATAAAATTCACAAAACCCACGGTTGAATAGTAGAAGAAAAAAGAAAAAAGGAAGGAAGATGAGTGGAGATGCTGCAACGATGTGGGAGAGGAATGGTGCTGCAACTTGATAGAAAAAAGAGCATCAATGGTGGAGAAGGAAGGAGCGTGATAACTCACAAAGCAACATTTCACTTGAGAGAAAAGGCATTGAGTCTGTAGTCTATGGCGGGAATATGACATCTAGTCAAGCATTTTGACACTTTTTATTTTGTTTTTATTTTTTTTAATTTTGAAAAAATCACCAATCTCTTTATATTTGTAAAGACGGGATCGAATTCAGGTATCGTACAACTACAGAGAAGCTAGACGCAAAGGCATTGCATTGTTTTTGGGGAGAAAAGGACGATGACGCATGAAAGAAAAAAAAAAAAAAGAAAGTGAGACTGAAGAAAGATGGAGGAAAGAAAGTGGAGAGATTATTTTAATATATTTTTGTTAAAATTGACATTTGATCTTAAGGTTGAAAGTGCTTTAATTAAATATTTAATTTATTTAAAAAAGTTTCTAGACAATTTTACAAGTTTTAAAATTAATTTTAAAATTATTTAGTCTTTGTTTAATAACTTAATTTATTTTATATTGATAAATATTATTTTTATTTTTATATTTTATTTTTCACCATAAAGGACTTAATTAAAAATTTTAAAATTTTAAGGATATATCACAGTTAAGGTATATATATATATATATATATATATATGATGCAATGGGGGTTAATTAGAAACCTACCAAGTCAATTCCTTTTTAGGTGCGCTCTTCTTATTGGATTACATTCTACTTTTCAAAATGTGGAAGTTTTACTTGACCAGATTAAGAACCATCTAAAACTATCTCCAAAAGTTTTCTATTAAAAGAAAAATAACTTGGGGTCAATATTATTTAACTAGCATGTGGCTTTTGACATTTTGATTTACCTTATAGGATTTTCTGAGAAGCTTTTTGACATAAAAATCCCCAGGTGCAGCAATCTCCCATTTCTGGACCAATGTGTTTCGCCAAGACATGGCCAAGTGGTCTAATGAAGATTTCTTTTGAGTGGCCTTATTATTGGTTTAATTGGCAACAGCTCAGTATAATTAGCAGTTTTCTTCATAGCGTTTTGCTTGTTTTTAAGTTGCGTTCGGTTTCTCTACACTTTGCCCTCTGTGCTCTTTGCTGCTGCTTTTGATATGAATTGCCCATATCAAATTAGGATTATCTAGATTTTTTTCTTTTTTTTATTTTTTTTAAAGATGACAAAGTAAAAATAATTTTTTAACTACAAACTTAAAAAAATTAATGATTGAGACTAAAAAATAAAAAAATTAAAATATAAATGGTTCAGAACTAAAAAAGCAGCAGGGAGAGCATAAATTTGGAAGAGTGAGAAGAGAATTAAAGGAAAAAAAAAAGAGCAATAAATCTCAAATGTGGCAGACATATTGTTGTGATTAATTGTGTAGTTTTTAAATTTCAACCTATTTTGTTCATTGCCTTTGAAATTAGGAAACCCATTCATTAATATTTTTGCATTAAACGAGTTAATTAATTATATTAATTTGTTAATCAAAATTTTAAAATTTAATTAAAAAAACTCTTATGATTTCTTTTAAAATAAAATGATAATATCTTTTAATTTTATTTATGAATATTTTTATTAATTTCAAAGATTTTAAATTTTTTTAACTATCATTTTACATAATTACAAATTTCATATTATTTTGAAAGAGATAAAGAGACAAAAGAGAAAGATCAATATCTCAATTTATCGTCATTTAAAGTATTTTCTTTCAATTCTCTCTCTCACTCTCCTTTTATCTTTTTTATTCTCTTAATTTATTAATCAAAATTTAAAAGTTAAAGAAACTCCTCCGATTTCTTTTTTTAAAAAAATAATAATATCCTTTTAATCTTATTTATAAATATTTTTATTCTTTTATACATGATTACATTGATTTAAAATTGAGTATATGAAGTTTTTTTTTGAGTGGAGAAAAGTACTAAACATTTTTTATTTATGGCATCATATGTTTAAAATATTAGAATTGAAGTAATATTACTACTTGGATCCATCTGTTGAATTGGTCTATGTTCATATTTACTTTAAATCCTTGAAAAAACATACAACATTTTCTTAACATTCTTTTGATCCACAAAGGCTAGGCTGGACACCAATTGGTCAATTGCCACTAAAACTACATGGAAGCCTCATAAAAACTTAATCCATAGCTAATTTAACATTGGTTCTGAGTTTAATTTCTTTGAAATTCAAAACAATTAAAAAAAAATTGGTTTGGAGTGACTGGCAAAAATTGGAATAGTAAAATTTTCAATGACAAGCTTGGCAGCAAAAATTCAAACTAGTTTTACATCAAATAGTAATAGTAATATGTTTAACCGAAAACCATACAATGCTAAGAAAGACCACCACATGAATGAGTTATAATTTATCCAAACTAAATTAAAAAAATTGTAATTGCTAAGAAGTAATATGAAAAATGCTTAACTTCCAACATTGATAGCCCCAAATTCTACAAAACATTGCACATCATACTGATGTAGACATCTGTTATTAACAACTGGAAAACAAAAAAGAAAAAAGAAATGACTGCTAATTGAGGAACTGTATGACTTCAAGCAAAATGCTAGCTACATATAAATCCTTCATAGCAATTAATCAGGTTTACACACACAGCATGAGAATAAAAGGTAAAACATAATATAAGTACATAAGCAATAAAAAAGAATTGCTCATCTAGTTCACTTGCAAAAAAAAACTGATCCAAGCACAACCTCATGCTTATCTAGTTCACTTGCATATCTTAGGGGAGACACTGCAATCTCATTCTCTCTATCAATAACTTCAGGTTAAACATTTCCATCATGTGGAATGCCATTGTGATGCACAGTTTAGAAACTTTCTTCAGCACAAGGAGTCAAACCATTCTCTGATCTTATGCACTATTCCTATAATATGGCTTAACAAATAAAGATGTGAGGAAACTCTACAGTGAAAAATAACTAAAATAACAAAGGAGGAATCGAAAATATCAAATCTGATGCGGGTTTGAGTCATTTAAATTAATTAATTAATTAATTTTGCAGCAGTTGCAACCGCTGCTAAAGTGAGCCTAATATTGCAACAATGTTTAATGCAGCCGTAGCTATGCCCCATTTTTGCAGTGGTTACAAGCAACAAAATACCCTTTTTTTTCTCTAATCATCTTAGTTGTTTGGAGGTTGATATTATTTTTATTTTTCAGTATTATTTATATTTTATTTAGTTTTAAACAATGCAAGGAGAAGTTTTAACACTTATCGCCTGTTTGGTAGCTTGGCTGAAAGTGAAGCTAAAAGGGATTCCATCTTGATATCTTGTTTGGTGCAGAGAAACAATGGAGGTCAGGAAAGCTCAACGAAAGCTAACATTTGGCCCTGTAGCATGCAAAAGAAGAGTCTTTAGAGCCAAAATCGTGAATTGTTGATTTTGCCTCTGTGCGAATATGTAACCCTTCTATCCCATCTCTCTCACATGTGGCTCTTGTCCTTGCATCCTCATGTTGCCCATCCTCATTTGTTCCTATTCTTGAGCTATCGTGGTTGTTGCTCCTCCTTCTGTTGGTCACTATCGAAGGTCTAACTATCCAATCCTCTACATAAATAGGTCCAACTTCTCCTACTTCTAGTCTTGTATAGAGATACATGTTTTTTCTCTTACTTTCCTTGTTATATGTTAAGATGCACTCCCAAAAATCCCCTAACATAGCATACCATGATTTTTACAGCTAAAAACAAATTTGTTGAATTTACATTCATATAAGTTCACATCTTTATCTTATGAAATTAAAAAAAGAAACAAATCTTAACTTTCATATATAGTTTGGATTCATACCCTTCATTTACTTAAACCTCTTTTTTTTCTCACCAACACAATATTGGCCAAACAAAGTTATTATGCTATTCTTCATATTCCGCTATCTGTTTTAATTATTCTTTCACTGTTTGTGGCTCCAAAATAGGGAAATGAGCAAGCAAAATCTCATGGGAAGTTTCAACATTCAAAGTTGAAAGGGCATAAACCAAAAATGGATAACAGTCCTTTTAAAGCTGAGATTCCTTTGAAAGAGACTAAAACTAATTCCATTTGAAAGCACACAAAACATACACTAATAGATTCTAAAATTTGCTTTACATGCCATCACTAATATCTCTCTTTCTTTCACAAATTTCCTCAATTGAAAGTGGAAGAAGACAATTGGCTCAACAACGTGCAAACCTAGAAAGATTATTTAATGGCATAAAAAATTCCAGATCTGCTGTTGCATAAGTCATGGAAGAATTGGATAGCAAGAGAGTCTCGCAAGTTGTTATGGTTGCAAGCACAAAAGAAAGACAGAAAGAGGGAAAGAGGAAGAAATAGAGTAGAAGTGTTGGAGGAAGAAGAGAATTGCAAGAAGATTAATGAGCTTCATAATATGCATGCCTCATCCTCACGTATATTCATCCTTAAATTATCACCAATAGCTGTATCACAGTCAGTTACAACAAAATTATGAAAATAACATTAAAATACAACATAAAATGATGTAAAGGCCCTTATAAACTAAACACCACATATCAACTATCCCCCCTAACAACTTCATCTTTGATCCCAAAGATGTAATTAGGAAACAAAGTCTAGGAATTTTCTCTGAAGGCCATGCCAAAATTCCCATGAAGCTTCTTCCTCCATTTCCCCTTTCCATTTGAGTAAAACTTGAGTTACAACTCTATGGCATCTTTAAACAATGTGTCTATCTAAGATTTTCTCAGGTTCATGTTGAACTTGGCCCAATCTCCACTCATTAGGAAGTTGATATACTGGAATGTTAGAGTTAGGGCACTTTTTTAAAAAAGAGATGTGAAATGTAGGATGAATTTTAGATGATTCAAGAAGCTTCAACCTATAAGCAATAGGTCCCACTCGAGCTAAAATCTAATAACAACGAAAATAATAAGGAGATAATTTCTCCACAGGCCTGCTAGTAATAGAAGATTGTCTGTAGGGTTGTAACTTTAAGAAAACCCAGTCACCCTTGTGGAATTCCCTTTCAGATCTTCTTTCATCAACATTTTGCTTCACACGATGCATTACCACTTGCAAATTTTGCTTAAGCTTATTAAGCATAGCCTAACGAGGAGTGAAGCCACAATTAATGACATCCACAAGAGATTCCTTTCATAAATATGGAGCATATATAAGAGAGGTTGGCCATATATAATCTCATAAGGAGTGTGCCATGTAGCGATGTAAGTGGTATTGTATCACCATTCAGCAAATGGCAACTCACCCATTTCTTTGGAGCTTGTCAAGTGAAACTCCTTAAGTAGTGTTCCAAGCATCTATTCAACACTTCACTTTGACTATCATACCGAGCGTGGTAAGTAGTAGATAAACTTTAGGATACCCTTAATTTAGCTAAGTAGTCTTGCCAAAACTTGCTAGTGAAGATAGGATCTCTTTCACTAACTATATTAAAAGGAGCACCATGCAACTTGTAAATGTTATCTAAGAAGATTTGAGCCAAATCTGTAGTTGAAAAAAGGTGTGACAGTGCTATGAAATGAGCATTCTTGCTTAATTTTTCTACTACTACCCAAATAGCATCTTTACTTGAAGACTTTGGAAGCTTTTCAATAAAGTCCATAGCTAGACTTTGCCATATCCCATTAGGCAAAGGTAAGGGATGTAGAGGTCTTGGATAAGTTGTAGTCTCATATTTGCATCAAAGATAGGTCTCACAAATAGCTAAGAAGGCTTTAACATCCTTATGTAGACCTTTCTAATAAAATATGGCTTTAATATGCTAGACAGTAGCATTATTACCAAGGTAACCTCCTTGAGGTAAAGAATGCAATCGTTACATGATATTTTGTTTAGTTTTGTTTGAGTAGGGCCAATGACTAGCTTCTTTTTACAAGTAAGCATCCCATGATGCCATTTACATTTAAAATAAGAAGTAGGATATCTAGTCAAACCTGCTATAAGTGATTGCAAAGTAGGATCAATAGTCATAAATTAGAAGACACAGAAGAGAGGCTCAATTGAAGTAATTCCCTATAAGAGGCTTGGGATAGTGCATTAGCTACAGCTTTTTCTTTTCCTTTCTTGTATGAAATCTCATAGTGCAATCCCTTAAGCTTTGTTATCCATGTATATTGAGCGGAAGTTGATAGTCTTTACTCCAATGGATATTTTAAACTTTTTGGATCTATTAAGATGGTGAAGGGTTAGATGCTTAAGTACTAATGCCACTTACTCACAGCATGCATAATGGCAAAGAGCTCCCGATCATACACAAAAAGTAGCCGATAAAACTTTACTAACATAAGCAATAAGGTAACCATTTTGCATTAACACAACTCCAATCCCAACACTTAAGGCATCTATTTCAATTACAAATGGTTGTGACAGATCTGGTAAGGCCAATATTAGGGTAGCAATCAAAGCTTCCTTTAGCTTTTTGAAAGCTTCTTTACCTTTTGAGTGTCAAGTACAACTATGTTTTTGAAGTGAATCAGTTAAGGGTTTAGCCAGCACATTGTAACTTTTAATAAATCTTCTATAGGAATCAAATAAACCCAAAAACACATGTAGTTCCTTCACTATTTTGGGAACTATCCAATCAAAAATAACTTTCAATTTTTAAGGATCAGAAGCAGCTTTTCCATTAAAAATTACATGCCCTAAGTATTCAATTTTATTAGTTGCAAAAGCATATTTGCTTTGCTTTACAAAGAAGTAACTCTATCTCAAGATAGTCATGACTTCTTTTAAATGCAACACATGTTCCTTTAAGCTACCATTGTATATAAGTATATCATCAAAGAAAACCAAAATTGTTTTTCTGAGCAAACTAGCAAAAATGGCATTCATAATATATTTTGAAAAGTAGAAAGGGCATTAATAAGCCTAAATGGCATTATTAAATATTTATAATAACCATGATGGGTCTAAAATACAATCTTACACACATCTTCTTCCTTCATTTTAATCTGATGATAGCCATACTGAAGGTCAAGCTTTGTGAATTCTCTTGCTTTACCTAACTCATCTAACAAGCCTTCAATAAGTAGTATGGGAAAGTTATTTTATACAATGGACTTATTTAAGATTTTTTAATCTACACATATATGCCAGCTTCTATCTTTTTTTTTTTTAACTAATACCACAAGAGAAGCAAATGGAAAGGAGTTATGTTGAATGATGCCATTATCTAGCATTTTTTGGACTTGTTTCTCTATAACATATTTTTGTAGAGCATGATATCGATAAGGCCTCATATTCACCATGTTAGTACTCTTTTTGAGTATGATTTGATGGTCATAAGAGCCTCTACTAGGTGTTAAACCTTTAAGTTCCTTCAATACATCTCCAAGTTCATCTAATAGATCAGATACTTCAGAAGGAAGAGTTTCATCTTGTAAAGAAAGTTGATGCAATTAACATTCATATTATAAGGAATTAACTATAACATGTAGGAACTAGTATTAGCAAATAGAGTTTGAGCCAATTTGTCTTCAGAAATCACTCCATTCGTGCTTCCTAGTGCAACGGTGAGGGCAACCCTTTTACCTTCCCAAGTGAATTGCGTGACTAAGTTTTTGGCATCCAAATAGATAATACCCAAGTCCCTTATCCTCTATATTCCTAGTACCATGTCACAGCCACTTAAAGAAAGAAAAATGACATTTGCCTTGAGTTCTAGCTCTTGAGAATGCCAACTAAACTCTTCTCAAGCTTGTGTACTTGTGAGTTGATTTCCATCAGCTACCTTCACAGTTATTGGATTAATAAAATGAGCCTTGCAAACACCTTAATTCCCAAAGACTCATGTAAAAAATTGTGAGAACTCCTTGTGTCAATAAGAATGTGTATCAATCATTTGTGATACCTCCCAATCACCTTTATTGTAGGATATTCAACATTTCCTATTATAGCATTCAGTGAGAGTGCAAGAGCCTCTTGTTAGTCACCCTCAATCGCATTGCCTCCCAATGACCCTTTATTTGATGAACTAAATGACCCCTTATTTGATGGTCATTCTTAATTGTTAACAACTTCCATCAAATAAATTTGCATTTTCTTTCTTTGAGGGCAAGTATGATCAGGACTAAACTTTTCTTGATAATAATAACATAAGTTTTTGGCTTTCAAATCATCCATTTCCTGAGGAGTAAGTTTCTGCTTAAACTAAATTGATGATTTACCCAAAATGGCCTTTTGTAACTTATCAACATTATAATTATTAGGAATTTTTTTGCTATACACAACAGATGCCCTCCCTTTCAGCGAATTGCTATTCTCACCCTTAAACCATATACTACTAAACTTAAAAAGAGCACATAATTCTATAATAATACCTTCTTATACTAACTGTAAGTTTCTCTTAATCAACTTAGCATGTCTAATAGCCTCTAATGATGTTTGTGGCTTCAACACTTTAACCCCACTAGCAATCTCAGGTTTCAAGGCTCCTATAAAATAACTTAACTTCTGAGCTTTATTTAAATTAACCCAACACATTAAATTATTAAATTTAATTTAAAAGTCAGTCAACGTACCAGTTTGCTTAGGCTATATCAATTCTTTCATCGAGTCATCATGTATAAGTTTGAATCTAATTTTAATGGCTTCTACAAACATTTACCAATTAATGTATAAGTTTGCTTAGGCTATATCATTCCTACTTTTCTTGAAATGCTAGTACCACTTATAGGAATTCTCATCGAAAGCCAAACTTGTAACAATCATCTTATTGTTTTCAAGAGTCCCATCCAACAAGAAAAAAAAAACCTTTCACATTTAGAGATCCATCTAAACACGTCCTTCTTTATGAATTTTGGAAAATCCACTTTAGGAAAGCGGGTCAAAACTTGATAATCATTGTTCCCTTAGCCATTCCTAAGAATAACTTGATTGTCCATTCTTTCTCTATTACGATCCTGATGCATAAGATCCATCAACTATAATGAAAGACCATGCATCATCTCTTGCATTCCTATCATCTAAGATCTTATATCTTATATTTTTTTATTTATCTCAGACGGTAATTGATCTTCCACTTCATGCATAGTAGTTTGTGATTGGATTCCACTAGCCATAGGTCAATAGCTTTGATACCAATGTTATTGCTACAAGAACAAAAGAAGGACAAAAAGAGGGAAAGAGGAAGAAATAGAGCAAAGAAGAGTTGGAAGAAGAAGCGAATTGTGACAAGAGGAATGTGCTTCAAAATATGCATGCCTTATCCTCATGTGTATTCATCCTTAAATTATCACTAATAATCGTATCACAATCAATTACAATGAAATTACAAAAATACCTTTAAAATGCAACACAAAATAATGTAAAGGCCCTTATAAACTAAACATTATGTATCACAAGTTCCTCTTTTCAATGCCTTAAAAGCAATCCACAAGGTATTGGTTGAGAGGATGGCCTTTATAAAGTGCAACATTAGTAGAGTTGGGTCTTCACAATGAAAAATAGAGTGCAAAATAAAATAACCATAAATAAACAATTTAGTTTTTTTGGGTTTTTAATAAGGACATTTTAGTCTTTTTATTACACACTTTACTTTCCATTTCTCAATTTTTTCTTTCTACCAAATATACCAAAGAAAAGACATTTCATTTATTTAATATGTTATACTAAATGGATTTCATTTATTCTTATTTCATTCAATATTCACTTTTTATTTCTATTCATTTTCTATTTCTATTGAAACATTTTTTGTGTAACAAATGAGTCTTCAAATATTATTATGTTTACATTCCATTAGTTTAAATGCTTGAATGCTTATTGCTATTTACCTAATATGTTATAGTTATTAAACAATTTACAATTGCCTCATATAATGTGTTGATTAATCATTTATATGATATTTCACCTAATTAGATTAATTGAACTCGATTATCTAGATATTATTTTTATTTTTATTTTTTAACATTAATAATATTTTAATTAGTTTTAACATATGTTTTAAAAATCTGAAAATAAGTTGTTGTAGCATATTTAATTATGTTTTAAAAAAATTATGTTAATGTCCATTTTCATGAAAACAAAATTTTATATAATGTTTTTTGGCCAAAAATTGAATTGGATTTCACCAAAAAAAATTATATAGTGTTATTCTATATTTTTTATGCATATTTTTATATAATAGATTTGTAAATTTAACCTTTTATACATATGTTTATGATTAATTTAATTTGATAATTAAATTTTAATAAAAAATATTATTATACACATTTGTTTTACAAGATACACGGTCCAATTCTAGTTGATATACTAAAATGAGGTGATTCTTTCTAATGGTACATGGCTATATATAGTGGTGATACATGTAGTGTACATGTAGTAGGGTTTAACTAGCAGTAAGGGGAGTTGTAGGGCAACTGCTACTGCACTATCAGGACCCAGTGGGTCTCATGCGTTTTTATATCCTGATTGATGAGGCTCAATGTAATATGCTTAGTAGGCCATGCTATGAATTGTCCACACTAGGTGGATGGCTAGCTTTTGCTTTAAATAAGCCCAATTTTCCTCTATTAGTCCAATGGGCCAAAGGGCTACCAACTTGGGTGAATGAATTGGAAATGCCATTTGTAGTAGTGTTTTAATATGGATTGGCTTTTATTAGTAGTATTTTTTTTGCCCAATTCTAAAATTAGTAGCTGTCCTAGTTGGCTTACCTTTGTTTCGATGATGTTGGGATTTTTTGCTTCATGGCCTTTACGTGTTGCTCTATTAGGTCAAGGAATGTCCTTTACGTTGCCCATTTAAGTAGTGCATGCAAACTAGCTGAACTGGTTTCATCGGTCATTGAATTATGTTCTAGAGGTGTTCTGGGAGATGGATCATGTATAGACTTAGGTTAATAAGTTACTTTATGACTTTTTGCCAAGGGAAAAAAGGAAAAAGGTATGAGCTGGATACTAAATGAATAGTTAAACTGAATATGTCCACCCTACATAGTCTTATAAGGAATAAAGGAGTATTGGTTAAAATTTCTTCTATATGAGATGGTTTCATGGGGGCTTTTCCTTAAAAGCTTCCACTGTCACTATGATTGTTATAAGTTGGAATTATTATGGTTTTGGTACAGCAACGACAGTTCAATTTCTCTACTTGTTAATATGTAAATATAAACTTGACTTTTTATTTTTGATAGAAATGAAAAAAAATATACTTGCAGTAATGCCTAAGAAGCTTTGCAATTTTGGTTTTGCACTGGTGTATGGTTAAGATGCATAAGGACGTAGTGGAGGTTTATTTTTAGGCCGTCTTGATGGCACCATCTATCATCTTGTTGATTCTTTGCCATAGTGGATCCACCTAAAAGTTAATGATATGCAAGGTCAATATTTCTTCCTCACTTTTGTGTATGGATATCCTAATTTGTATAATAGATATATCTTATGAGAATGGTTTAAACATATGACTATCGATATTTCATGTCCATGGTTAGCAATTGGTGATTTTAATCAAGTGGCATACCTACATGAGAAAAAAAATCATGTCTCTGTATTATAGTAGGGAAATCAATTTCGTGAAATGATAGATGCTTGTTACTTTATTGATGTATGTCCTAGTGGAGTATGGTAGACATGGACTAACGACAAATAAGGTGAGGATGGTGTTTGGGCAAGACTAGATTAGGTCCTCTATAATCTTGAATGTTTAAAGAAGTTCCCACATTCTAACTTATAAGAATTATCCTTAGCAACATTAGATCACTCGCCATTGGTGTTTAATATAGAGCAATCTCCTTTGTTTTAGAGGCATCCTTTTCGTTTTGAAAATTTTTTGTTTAAATTTTCTCAATGTAACTTAATTGTGCAAAGCACTTGGAATGAAAGCATATGTGGTTCTGTTGCTTTTAAGGTTCATTAAAAGTTATGTAATTTTTAACATAGGCTACGGTTGTGGAATAAAAATTATATTGGTAACATTAACAAACAAATTAAGGACTTGGAACATCAATTAAGTTAGATCTAAGAAAATATAGACAGTGATTTAATGACTCAGATGAAAAATAATGCTGACATAGGCCTGAATTCTAATATGATTCTAAGGAATCTTTATAGGCACGGAAAGCCAAGCAAGAATGGTTGCAACATGAAGATAGAAATACAAAATATTTTTACAATCTTATGAAAAAAAAGAAGAATTAATGGCTATAAGAGGGATAACGATGAATGGATATATAATCAATATCAAATTGAGCATATGACTTCAAGGTATTTTGCTGTGATGTTTGAACATCACTTTGCATTAAAAATGGATCAAATTAGAGAGGAACTTCTTGCTTTGAATATTCCAACACTATCACATCAGCATTTGGTTACTTTCAACGAGGGGATATCTTGGATAGAAATTGAGATTGCAACTGCTCAATTAAAATTGGATAGTGCACCTAGTCTAGATGGTTTCCATGCTAAATGTTTTCAATACTACTAGGGCATTGTTTAGCATGATATAAGTAATTTGGTATTTAGATTGTCCCACATTAGGTTCCTTCTTAAGGTGTTGAATCATTCTTATATTGCATTAATCTTGAAATGTGATCACCCCTAATCTTTAAAGGACTTTCGACCAACTAGCCTTTGCAATGTGATCTACAAAGTCATTTCAAACATAATTTGTAATTGGCTGAAGGGTGTGCTTATTGACCAAATTATGCTACATCAAAATTCTTTTTTGCTTGGTCAATTGATAGTTGATAATGTAGTTTTACTTGCAGAGCTTATGCATAAGATTCAACATACCAAGTCAAATCCTCAAGGTTGGTGTAAATATAAATTGGATATTGCTAAGGCTTACATAAAGTCTCCTAGAATTTCTTAGAAGTAGTTTTGAGGCAAATGAACTTTCCAAAGTCATGGATCCACATTATTCTACAAACTGTAATTTATCAAGTTATAATTAATGGCCGTCCAAACTGAACACATTGCATCACAACAAGGTTTGTGACAAGGAGATGCTCTGTCACCATATTTGTGTATACTCTATGCTGATGTGCTCTCATGTATGACTTTTTAAGAGGAATAGACTAAAACCTAGAAAGGTATCTGAGTTGTGCGAAGTGCTCCATCAATATCAAATCTAATGTATGTTGATGACATGATATTATTTTTCCAAGCTACTACTGAAATGTGCTCTAAGGTCAATGACATTTTAGTCTATTAAAGTAGGTTATCAAGTCACAATGTTAATACTACTAAATTAGAAGTGATATTCAACTCCAAAATCCCCCATCGATTGAAAAGGAATTTTACTCATATACAAAGGGTAAATTTTAATTCATGTTTGGGAAAATATCTTGGGGTCAAGTGTGACGTTGGCTAGTCGAAAACTTATGTCTATCAAAAGGTAGTGTCAAAGATTGACAAAAAACTACAAGCCTGTTCTTCTGTCTCAAGTTGCATGGATTACTTTAATATAATTGGTGCTCAATTCTTCCATAGTTTACTACTATCATGTTTTGAACTACCTCAAAAGTATTGCAAGCAAATTGATATGAAAATATCTAATTTCTTTTGGGGCTTTAAGGATGCTAAACCCAAAATATATTTGCTTAAATGGTTAAAGTTATGCTAGCCTCAGTTGAAAGGAGGTATGGGTTTTAGGTGCACTAGGATAGTTTAATAAGGCCTTACTAGCCAAACATATTTGAAGGTGAATTTCCATAAGTAACCTATCATTATTTGCTCAAACGTTGAGGCCAAAGTATTATAAATCAAGGGTGGAGGGTGGCTTAATTACACATTCAGCAATGAGTTGGATGTGGACAAGTATCTAAAAAGCTAGTTTGATTATTTTTCCTTATTTGTAATGGCGTATTGGAGATTGATCCTCCATTTTTCTTTTTAACCAACACTGGTGGTCAATGCAGGTTGATCCCTGTACTTCCATTCAAATTATAGGGGATCTTAACCTGTATAACCAAGGACGTTAGAATAGTCTAGTTTTGAAACAATTATATTCAAAGAATATAGAAAAAAAAATTCTCTAATCCAATTTCTCTATGACAAGATAGAGTGATAAGCTCGTTTGGTCATGCTCACATACAGGTACATATTTAGTGGCAAATGGATATATAATATTATCATGGCCATTAGAGGTAACTCAATCATCCACTGGTATGGTATGGCATAAACTTTGGAAGCTTCGTCTTCCATTTCGCATTCTTGTGTTCATATGGTAGTTGCTTCATTGAGCTCTACCCTTAGCAACAACACTATGTAATCATCATTCGACTATTGACAATGGCTATCAATTTTGTGATCATCAAGAAGAATCATACAATCATGTGTTTTTACTATGTCCATTCGCACTAGCAGGTTGGTTTGGCTCTTAGTTGGGCCTAATTGTCAACTATCTTGAATCACAAGATATTTTTACTTGCTTACAGCAGTGGATATGCCAAAAACAACAATATATTTTTGCTATGAGTTGTTTGATTCTCTACACCATTTGGATTTGTCATAACAAAAGACCCTTTCAAAATTCCTTGTGCTTTCCAATTCAAGTGACTCTCATGGCTCGGCAATTTAGTGGCAACAATTTGATTACTGAAGGGCTAGATTTGAACTAGATTATATATGTCAACAACTAACCATCCATCTAATCGAATGGTTTAAATTTCTTCCTTAGTACCAAGATTGAATCTTAGCCATCCATCTAATCTAATAGTTTAGATCTTTTATAAGAAGATAAGATTAAATCCTAACCATCTATTAAATACATATACATGCATAAATACACACACAACTTCACCAACACACATGCACTTTAGCTAAGAGAAGAAGAAAGGAAGAGAGCAAGATGGCCAAGAGAAAGAAGGAAAAAGAAAGGAAGGAGGAAGAAGAAGTAAAAAGAAGACAAAAGGAAAAAAGAAAGCCAAGGAAATAAGGTAACATAGTTAATCTTCTTCTTCTTAGTGTTCGTTCACTTTTCACCATTTAATTTTCTCATCTCTTTCTTCTAAATATTGGCCATGGCTAGAGAAAGAGGTATTCTTGGTTGTTCATGAGTTCTTGCCTAGAAAAGATGAAAAAATTGATACATATGGCAAAGGATTCATTTACTTCCAGAATGCTTTCAATTTTTGGAGACTTTTCCTTAATTTACGAAACCTCGATTTTCAAGAAGCCATAGAAGATATTGCAAAGAAAATAACTAGAAAGATGATGGAAGAAGGTTTAAAGTGGAAAATTAGTTAATATAACCTTGATCTTTAGGAAATTTTGACAAGTTGTTCTTGAAGTTTTAATTTGATGGAAGCTTGGAAAATTTAATTAGTCATTAGAAATTAATTTAGGGTTATTCTATATCTACTTTGATTATGCAAGAATAGCTATTTTGTAAAAGAAAATGTGAAATCATAGACTTTATTATATTTGAAGGTAGATGATGACATTGTGTGCTTTCTTAATTTTCTTGGAGTCTTATTTGACGTGTATTGATGCCCAGCTGTGATTTCTTAAGTATGTGAATATGTATGAATGATCATTATAGTTTGATACACTTTATATGTTGTTTGAAATATATTAATATTTATTTTGTAATTTTTAGAATTTATTTGTGAAAGTTAAAATTTTTGAGTGTTATGTTGACTTTTGATTGAACTGTGAATATTTGATTTAATAATATGTTGCTTGATTTCGTAATTCATATAGTTGTTGGTTGTTTGGTAAATGACTATTTTATATGTGATATGATATAATTGCCTTAATCAAGAAATAAGCCCTGTGTGTGCCAAAGTTGGCATTGAATAATTATGGTTGTATTGGATATCTAATTTTAATTAATTAAGACACTTAAAATATTTAAAATAACTAATTAGGATTTGGACTTATTGGGTTTTTTTAGCCTCTTTATACTTGAATAAGCTTTTTATGGCTATAATGGATCTTAACTTTGGATCTCAACTAATAAACTATTTTAGACACCAAATGAGTCTTAAAACAAATCTAGACTTAGAAAAGGAAAAAAATAATTTTAATTATTTAAATGTAATTTTTCAAACTCTAGGCTAATATGCTATCAGTATTATTTAATGATGCATGGAGTTGTCCAAGGTATTTTTTTTTAAATATACCTGTTATGTCTTAATCAGATAATAGCTTGAATGATATATTATTGTGATATTTTGACACGACTTTCTTTGTGTACCCATTGGGGGACACCTCAATAAAGAAAGTAGATATGAGCTTGCTAAGTCATGGCAGTACAACATAATTTGGATATTGAGTCTGCTAAAGCCAGTGCAATATGATTTGGGTATTGAGTTTGGCAGTTTCCAAAGCCTAATGGTTAAGTTAGTATGAAGAAAATAATATTTGAATTAATTACTTGTTGCATTTCATTCATCATGCACATATCTATTTGTTTGTGGTATTTGATTTATAAATCCAATAATTTATATATATATATATATATATATATATATAATCCTTATATTTGATTAACATATTGGATATTTTGAAATTTTACACTATTTTCTATTTACCAAATCATGTGATTAGCATATTAATTGGTGTACTTGATTCATGATTATTAAGTTATATTAACCTTACCTATATTATTGAGAAAATTATTTCTTACTTTATTGTGGTTTATATTTTTCTTAGATATCCATTTACAATGTAAGTCTTTTACAAGCATAATAGATTCACTTCCTACTCTAGGAATGGGTGTTTGTGATTCACAACATTTGAATCTTGGTAGGCGACGAAGCTATTCATGTCATTCCAATTTTTTTATGACTTGGAAGAGTAGGAGTTTCACCCATTTCTAATAAGTGGAATGCAATTTGCCCTTCCTACTCCTCTATTTTCATAAATTGGAGCTATGAATTGATATTAGTTTTTTGCTCAATAGGAGACTGACTTTACTAGTTTTTGTTATCTGGAGTTTTCTTTTGTATAGTTTAAATCGAACCCTAGTAGTTTTATGGGGTTTGTTATATTTAACCTTCATCCCCTATTCTACTAACAAATAGATGTTATGTACCAACAATATGAAGTTCTTGTTATAACCCTCTTTTCGTAACGTCACTATCGATATATTTAGTGTATAATATAATTTTACACTGCAAAAAGGCCACTTAAAAGGTTAAGGAATTTAGAAACAAATTAATTAGTACTTACATTGCAAATTTGAAAAAAAATTACTAAAATTGGATAATTAAAGGAGAGTGTTGCAAGGACAGTTTGTTATTGCAAATGAAAGTAAGCCACATGGAAGAGTAGGAGACTAATCAATTTCTTGAAAAAATAGAGAGTAAATAACCAAGGTGGTTATATTGAGAAGACAAATATTCAAGAAGAGACCCAATACATAATTAATCATAGAAGCCTTGAAGAGATTTTGGTACCTAAAAATAATGAAGAAATTTTAATAAGTTGTGTCTGTAACATTACGTAGTTCGTAAAAATATCGAAATGAGTTAGTTTGAAAAGCAAGTCCTCTGAAATAAGAGATTTGAGGTCATATAAAATTAAAAAAAAAATTAAATAATAGAAAATGAGAATCTAAGGTCTAAGATGCTTGAAAACCTAAATTAGAACAATTCAATAAAAAGGCCGAATGCATAATGGCATTTTTACAAATATAAGCACTTTTTGAACAACTATAGGAAGGCTTTTTAAACTAAAAATTTGAGCTTTTTGAGGTTTCCAAAGGCTTTAAAAACTATAAGAACCCCCGAGACAGTTAAAACTCCTCTGATATACGTTTTTTAGTATCAGTTGAACCGAACTTTGAGCTCTTTGTTTGGGAAGGTTTTGTTATCCAAATTGAGTGATTTCAAAGCTATTTATACATTAGGGGACTTAGATTTTATAATAGAAAAGACGGTTATAAAAACGGAGCTAAAATAAGCTTAAAATGAACTAGCCTAGAGAATGTTGTTGTTATGCAAAGGATGTGGAACTAAGTAAATGAGTGAGGAAAGCTAAAGTAATATAGCGTTACAATGTCACTATGGAAAAAAAGATGAAATTGAAAAGATACGGATCTAGACCATGTTTTTTCATAAAATCTTACTATTGAAATAATAAAACAAAACAAAGATTTTGAGCCTAAATATTCAAACAATGTAGATCAATAGATGATTAGCCAAAATGGAAGTATGTAATTCAAGCAAAATTAAGTTTACTTTCAAAACATGAAGTTTTTCGACTATAGTCCAAATATCTAAAGGTATAAAGCCCATAGGGTATAAATGGGTATTTATGCAAAAAAAAAATAGAAAAAATAAAGTTGTTAGATATAAAACACAACTTATAGTACAAGAGTTTTCACAAATGTCTAGTATTGATTATGAAGAGATATACTTTGTTATGGTGGATGCAATTACTTTTAGATGTCTTATTAGTCTAGTAATACATAAAAAATATGATATGTGTCAAATGGATGTTGTTACAACTTACTTATATGGCTCAATATATAGTAAAATTTACAAGAAAATCTTAAAAGATTTAAAATGCCAATACTATGTAAAGATTCATAGAAAATTGTTCAATATGTTTACATAAATTTTTATATGGATTAAAACAATTTGGACATATATAGTATAATCATCTTAGCAAATATTTATTGAAAGAAAGTTATAAAAATGATCTAATTTGTCCATGAGCCTTTGTAAAAAGATTTGGATTGAAGTTTGTTATAATTGCTTATATATTAATAATTTAAATATTATTATAATTCTTAAAAGGTTTCAAAAATTAGTTAATTGTTTAAAGAAAGAATTTGAGATGGAAAATTCAAAAAAAATAAAGTCTTGTCTTAGCTTGCAAAAGCAAGTAGAATTCTTTTTCATCAATCAAATTATGCCGAAAAGATCTTAAAGCAATTTTATATAAATAAAGTATATCTACTAAGTATTATAATGGTTGTAAGATCCCTAAATGTAAATAAAGAACTTTCTTGTCTTCAAGAGAATGATAAAGAACTCTTTGGTTTTAATGTGCCGTATCTTAGTGTTATAAGATTATTAATATATCTTGTCATCTGATGTTACATTTGTTATAAGATTATTAGCAAGACTTAATTTTTCTCCAACAAAAAGACATTGAGATGGAGTTAAGCGTTTATTGCATTATCTTCAAGGGACCATTCATATTGTTATTTTATATAATTAAATCCAAATCATAATTAATTAGTTATGCAAATGTAGAATACTTATCCAATCTACATAAAGTTCAATCTCAAACATGTTGTGTATTTATATGTGGAGGTATAACTATATCATAGTATTCTACAAAATAAATTTTAGTTTTTATTTCATCAAACCATGCAAAAATAATTGTAGTACATGAAACAAGTTAAAAGTATGTTTGGTTAAAGTTAATAACCCAACATACCTAAGAGATGTGCAATTTGCCATTAGAAAAAAAGATTATAATAATATTATACGAATATGATACAACATGTATAGTTCAACTAAAACGAGGGTATATTAAATAACATAAAATATTTCATCAAAATTACTTTGTACTCATAATCTTTACAAGAATGATGATATAGATATTTAATAGATTTGTTCATGTGATAATTTAATAACTTTGTTCACTAAGACATTGCTAACTTCCACATTTGATAAGTTGGTATATAGTATTTGGATATGTCAATTGAAGAACATAAAGTTTTGTTGTCATTAGGAGAAGTAAGAGAAATATTGTATTATTTTTTTAAACAAAGGTTTTGTTCCACTAAATTTTCTTGGTGAAGTATTTAATGAGGCAATTTATATTATAAATATTATATACTTTTTTTTTCTATATTTTATCCCACTTGATTATTCATAATAAGGTTTTAACAAAACACATTATTTGTTATTAGATATCTAAGATAGAGTGTTGTAAATGATACAATTATATAGATGTTTATTACCATAAAAGAATGACCTTTTATAAGCCCTTTTTATATTCAATGATATATACCCTATAACCCTTTAAAGAATTTATATTGTATAATTTTGTAGATTAATTTTCTTATCTATATTATTATAATTCTTAAATTGATCTTTATAGTTGAAGATTTATAAATAGATACTATATATTGAGCATACAGTACCTTAAGTTACTAAAAATTATGTTCTTATTTATTCTTTCAATTTTTTCTATTACTTTTGTTATATTCCATTATATTTATATTAGTTTTATAAGGCATGTGACTTTTTTGTTTACAGGTTGCAGTAACATAGAAGCGGATCTAAGTCAATTTAACATTAAGCAAAAGGCGTTTCTTGAAATGACTCCTGTGGGCTAAATCCTACATGGGCCAACTGAAGTAACTTACCCCTTTCGGGAGAGCAATTTCCAAAATCGGGTGATTTTATTTACGGTTCTATCTTGTAATGCATCACCATCTTCACTAGTCCAAATTTCACCTTTAAGACCCCAACAAATAGTACATACTTCAACAAAGAAGTTAAATGAGAATATTTCTGAAGAAGTAAATATATGGTAAAATAAAAGGGATAAATGCTAATTAAGAAAATGCATTTAAACATACAACTTCAAATAGTCCCGAAAATACAAAGAACAAGAATAACAAGTAATTCTCCTTCAATTATGCTTTTTCATTAGAGAAAGAACAAGAACATAATCTCTTTCAAACTGGATCCCAATTATTCCAGCAAGATATATAAAATCCCAAAGCACAGTGTATCTTACCAGAGTCACCGCATAAATAAAATAACAAGACCCAAAAATAGTTACAAAAAATACAAGACAAATTACGCTTGGATGAGCATCAAGATTTTTAGCTATTTACAACTGCACAATGTTTCCTAATCTCTCCTTGTGTCCCAGTCTTGACGTTGATTCGTCCCATTTTCTCCATGGACTAGGAAAATTCAGCGAAGAAGTTTTCTACTGACCCCTGGAAGCAGCTAGGTGATGGTAGACTCTGTCATAGTGTTGCCCAACAGAGCAGCTTCTCCTGAGCACATTTTCTATAATGCCTAGGATCAAATGTCTTGCAACTTCCAGGGTCCATCTCAACAAT